>OU342743.1:39558008-39880428 GCA_910589775.1 Avena eriantha | reverse complement strand
TCTAGAGTCTTACTAGCATAATGGATAACGTTTAACTTTTTATCAATTCGTTGCCCAAGGACAGCACCTAGCAAAATCACTAGCATCACACATTATTTCAAAGGGTAAACTCCAATCAGGTGGTTGAACAATAGGGGCTGTAGTTAAGCCTTCTTAAGAGTTTCAAAAGCTTCCTTACAATCATCATCAAAAAGGAAGGGTACATCTTTTGAAGTAGATTAGTGAGGGGTTTTGATATCCTAGAAAAGTCTTTAATAAACCTTCCATAGAAACCAACATGACCAAGGATACTACGAATACCTTTGATGTCTCTTGGACATGGCATCTTCTCAATTGCCTCAACCTTAGCTCTATCAACTTCTATGCCTCTTTCAGAAACTTTATGCCCGAGGACAATCCCTTCATTAGCCATGAAGTGGCATTTCACCCAATTAAGAACAAGATTAGTTTCTTCACATCTCTGCAAAACTTTATCAAGGTTGTGCAGACAATTATCAAAGAAGTTCCATAGACAGAAAAGTCATCCATGAACACTTCTACAATTTCCTCACAAAAACCATGAAAGATAGTAGACATGCACCTTTGAAAAGTAGCAGGAGCATTACATAAACCAAAAGGCATACGTCTATAAGCATAAGTTCCGTAAGGGCAAGTAAAAGTAGTTTTTTCTTGATCTTGTTGTTTAACAGCAATTTGAGAGAAACCAGAATAACCATCAAGAAAACAAAAATGGGTCTTTTAGACAACCTTTCCAACATTTGATCAATAAAAGGAAGCATGTAGTGATCTTTCTTAGTAACTTTATTGACTTTTCTAAAATCTATGCACATCCTATAGCCTACTACTATTCTTTGAGGAATAAGCTCATCATTATCATTAGGAACAACGGTAATACCTCCCTTTTGAGGAACACAATGAACAGGACTAACCCATTCACTATCAGCAATAGGGTAAATAATACCAGCATCAAGGAGTTTCAATACCTCATTCCTTACCACTTCCTTCATCTTAGGATTTAAACGTCGTTGGTGCTCCACTACTGGCTTTGCATCTGGTTCTATGTTGATAGAATGCTGACATATAGTAGGTGAAATCCCTTTTAAATCATCCAGAGTATAGCCCATAGCTCCTCGGTGTTTCTTCAAAACCTCCAACAACCTTTCTTCTTCCTTTCCTCAAAGTTTAGAGCTAATAATAACATGATATATCTTTTTATCATCAATATAAGAATATTTAAGATCATCAGGGAGAGGTTTTAGATCGAAGGCCGGATCCTTTTTAGGTGGCAACGTGGTACCCAAGTCTTCTACAGGCAAGTCATGCTTTAGCATCTTGGGTTGACGACGGAGGATCTCGTCAATCTCATTCCTTTCTTCCATGAAGATATCACTTTCGTGATCTTCCATAAATTGCTGCAAAGCATTGTTAGGAGCAAGAGAGATAGAAGCAAGTTGTTCAACTCTAAAATCCTCATTATGGGTTTCCTCTTCGCAAGGTTCTTTAGTAAATTTCAAAAAATTAAACTCATAAGATTCCCCATCAAACTTAGTCAAGATTTGCTCCCTCTTGCAATCAATAATAGCTCCACAAGTACTCAAGAAAGGTCTACCAAAAATGATAGGATAAGTTTTACTAGCAGCTGAACCAAGTACTAGAAAATCAGCAAGATACTTAATCTTACCACAAAGAACTTCCACGTCTCGTACAATACCAATTGGAGAGATGGTCTCTCTATTAGCAAGGTGAATAACCACATCAATCTCTTCCAATTCGCAGGGACTGATTTCATGCATAATTTCTCTGTAAAGCTCATAAGGAATAACACTGGAAGTTGCACCAATATCACATAAACCATAATAGCAATGATCACCAATTCTAACAAAAAGCATAGGAACACTAGCTTTTTTAGTTCTATTAGGATGTGAAACAATATTAGAAACATCCTCACAAAATACTATGTGTCCATCTTCTATGCTTTTAGTGATAAGGTCTTTCACAATTGCTACCACAGGTTCAACGTTTATTTGTTCATCAGGTTTTACAGTTCTCTTTTCACTTTTAGTGATTACATTAGTTATCATAGGATGATCCTTTACCTTCTTTGGGAAGGGAATCTTCTCGATATAAGGCCCAGGTAAGATGTGATCAATAATGCAACACTCAGTGCTCCCAACAGGAACACAGTCAACAATATCTCTATAAGGTGCATGGTACTTATTCCATCCCCTTTTTTGAATTTCAATATAAGAAGCAAAAGCTCTAAAGCAATTCGTAATAACTTGCAAATCAAGACCATAAGCATTACTAATATTTTGAAAGTCATCAGTTCCCATAAAAGATTCAATGCATTCATAATCATAATTTATACCTGACTTTCCACCTTTGTCATTCTCCCAAGCTTCAGCATTGTCTTGAATACAGTCCAGAAGATCCCATTTAGCTTCTTCTTCCATGCGAGTGAATGATCTAGCACAAGAAGCATCCAATAAATCTTTATCATGTAGAGGGAGCCTTGCATAAAAGTTATTGATAATAATATTATTGGGGAGCTCATGAATGGGACAGTTGAGCATTAGTAACTTCAATCTCCCCCAAGCTTGAGCCGTACTCTCTCCATCAAGAGGCCAAAAGTTGTATATTTGATTCCGATCTTTATGAATCTCACTAGGAGGATAAAACTTTGAATAAAAGAGAGGCACTATTTCCTCCCATTCTAGAGCTTGACCATTCTTCAGCAGCTTATACCATTCCTCAGCTCTTCCTTTTAGTGATAATGAGAATAAATTCTTCTTAACTTGATCTGTAGTAATACCTGCACACTTGAACAACCCGCATAATTCATGTATAAAGAGTAAATGATCACCAGGATGGACAATTCCATCCCCAACATAATAATTATTCATAACACGATCAATAATTCTTGTAGGTATTTTAAAAGCATCATTCTCAGCAGGTGGTGGCTTACCTACTACCTTAGCAGTGGTAGTAGCATTACCAAATAAGAAACTCAGCGAATTATCCATAACGAAAATAAAGCAACTAACAGTAGTAAACAATACTCACAGTAGAAGTTTCCTTTACCAGTTCCACTTTCTAATAGCGCTTCACTCCCCGGCAATGGCACCGGAAAATAGTCTTGATGACCCACAAGTATAGGGGGTGTATCGCAGTATTTTCGATAAGTAAGAGTGTCGAACCCAACGAGGAGCAGAAGGTGCTGGCTAGTGGTATGCATCAGGAATTCTCTGCAAATACTTAGCAAACGAATTTTTAGGGGTTTTTGATAAAGCAAGTAAACAAAGTATGAGTAAATAAAAGACAGTAGGAATAAATGCAGCAAGTGGCCCAATCCTTTATGCAGCAAAGGACAAGCCGATTGTATTACTTAAGATGACCAAACGTTCTCGAGGACACATGGGAAGACTGTCAAGTGCTTTCGCTTCATATAGTTGATTAATCCTCTTTAGCTTGCTAAGTGTTGTGTGGGTGAGCCTGTGCTAATGTACCGACCTTCCTAGGACTAATACATACTTGTGATTATACCCCTTGCAAACATCCGTAAGTACAAGAAAGTAATTAAGGTAGAAACCTAACCACAACTTTAAACTCTAAGACCCTTACGTCCCTTGTGCAATGGTTTCCTAACGGGGGTTCAGGTTTCTGTCACTCCGACAACCCCTACGATTAGTAGCCAAATACACAATGCATTCCCCTAGGCCCATATAGGTGAAGTGTCATGTAGTCGACGTTCACATGACACCACTAGAAGAAGTACACCACAACTTAAATATCAAACTATTGAATCTTTCTCAACACAATTCCACTACTAACAACATGACTTCTCCCATGTCCTCAAGAACAAAATGAACTAATCACAAGACATCATATGGATCATGATCTGAGATGGAATAATGATGTATAACAATCTGAACATAAACAATAATTCAATGGTTCACTCAATAGCATCAACTACAAAGTGTAATCAACACCGGGAAAGTTTCCCCTATGAACTATGCAAGATTCAACCCAATTGTTACAGCAATATGGAGATGGTGATGAGGGTGCTGCTGATGATGATGGTGGTGATGATGATGATGATCCCGATGAAGTCCAGCTTGATGGTGGTGTTGATGGCGACGATCTCCCCTCTCCGAGAAGGAATTCCCCCGGCAGAAATCTGCCTGCCGGAGAGATCTTTCTCTCTCGGTGTTTTCCGCCCCGCAGAGGCGGCGGAATATTTATGTGGTCGTTCCCGAGTCTTAGGGTTTCGGAAGGATAATATACGCCATAGGGGAGAGCCTGGAGTGGGCCAGGGCAGCCACACCACCTGCTGGCGCGGCCTAGGGTTGCCCGCGCTAGGGGTGGTGTGGGCCCCCTGTGGCCCATCTCCAGCCCCCCTTCTGGCTTCCTTCGTCTTCTGGAAAAATAGGATTTTCCGTATGTTTTCCAAGATTTTTTGATCTTCGCGAATTTTGCCTCCAAACAACACCTTTTCCATTAGAATCCTGACTGCAGCGGTCCATGCTCCAAAAGTCATCAACCATGCAAAAACAGATGAAATAACATAAGTATCACCTCTCAATACGAAATATATCAATGAATAATAGTGAATTATGACATAGAATAGTGATGCAAAATGGACGTATCAGAACCCATCATTAATATGAAAGTGAATGACTTTGACTTCAAAGCTTTATGTGATCTTGATAGTAGTATTTCTATTATGCCTAGAAGGATTTATGATATGCTTGATTTGCCTCCACTTGAAGATTGTTATTTGAATTTCCCACTTGATGATAATGCTAAAAAGAAACTCATGGGGATTCTTAATGATGTCCTTATTATGGTTAACAATGCCTATGTCCCCGTTGATTTCTATGTTTTGGATGTTGAATGCAATGCTTCTTGTCCTATTACTTTGGGAAGACCTTTTCATAGAACCGTTGGTGCCATTATTGATATGAAAGAAGGCGCCATTAAATATCAACTCCCACTCAAGAAAGGTATAGAACACTTCCCTAAGAAGAGAGAGAAGATTTCTTTTGCTTCTCCTATGAAAACAAAATTTGGTCTTAATGCTTCTTCATTTGAGAACACTTGATTCTTTCTTGCTTCTTATGCCTAACTTAAAGGCGTTAAAGAAAAGTACTTATTGGAAGATAACCCAAAAGTTTTAGATGAGTCTTGGAAGTTATTACTTCAGTAATAACCACTCATTATACTTTTTATTTGCTTTTTGTGCCAAGAGTAACCTCTAATGAGAGAGAAGTAATGATTGGGAAAGTTGCTGTCCCGAAACAGATTTCTGTGCTTCACCGTAAACATTCGTGTAAAATCTCTGAACGTCTTTTTGAGGCATGAATTTTTATACTTCTGCCCCAGGTTGTTATCTAAATTTCGTTAGTTCAGAACTTTTTGATTTGAGCAAGATAAGGTCTTCGAAAAAATTCGTCTTTACCTGCTGGTCTGTTTTGACAGATTTCTGCCATTTTCTGCATTTGCTTCTTGTTGGTTCCTTTTTGAGTTCTTTTGGGAAATTGAGCTTTTTGAGGGAAGTGATACAGTAGCTAGTGTTCTAATGTAAGTTTATTTGGTATTATAACTGAACCTTAAGACTTATTTATCTTGAGTGCACTGATGTTGCTAATAAAGATTGTGTGAAGTTTTGTATGAAGGTAAAATTTCAGGTGTATGGAAGGAATGAGTAATGAGATGAAGGATGGACTAAAGCTCAAGCTTGGTGATGCCACGCGTGTCACTCCAATAAATATCCAAGAAGTACAAACGTCAAAGCTTGGGGATGCCCAAGGCATCCCCCTCTTCATCAATACAAATCCTAGGTTCCTTCCAAACGCTTCATTTTTATTGTTTCATGCACAGTTGTGTTGTTCTTGGAGCATCTTGTTTTTCGTTTTCATTTTGGTTTTTCGTTTGCTTTGGTTTCTTAGTTTGCTGAGTAAATTGGTTGGACCCCCTCTTTCATACATTGGTTTGCAAATAGTTTGGTTTGGATTGGAAAAGAGTAGGAAAGTTCATGCTTATGTGGTAAAAAGAGCTCGTTTTTTACTGTGGCCTATGCTTTGTCATGCCATGCTTGATATTGTTTTGGCTTTATGCTTAGTATTCTTTGCTGTAGCATGACTTGTTATAAACAATTGAGATTTCTTAATGTGCCTTGGATGAATCATGCGTTGTTTTAGCATATTAAAGCATAGTATTGTGGTATTCTCCTTTGATGCTTTATTTGGGTTGACTTGGCACATGCTCACACCATGTTATGACTATCTCAAGTCACCATAGCCTTTATGATCCTTTAGTTTTCAACTTGTAGTATCACTTTATGTTTTGATCAATGATGTTTTGTCGCTCTACATGATTATGGCCATTATTGCTCTCTTAGTTTGTCGCTCCCAGTCTTTTGCTAGCCTCCACAACCAAGTATGAGTTCCACTCATGCATCCAACTCCCTAAACCAAGTTATTCCAAAGAGTCCACCATACCTACCTACTAGCTTATGCTATTCCAAGTATATTCATGCTTTTGTTTACCTTCCAAATTAAACTTGTTATGAGAAAACTAGTAATTAAAGCTCTCACGAACTTGATGGCACACTTTACTTTTTTGCATCTAATAAACTTGAACCATTGGGTCCTTCTTTGTTGCGTATATGCTTGCACTTTATAATTTGAAATTAGCAGAACCATGTATCATGGGGAACGCTTTCAACATTGCACTTGTACTTTGTACCCCGTTGATATTATGTTCTTTTGCTTATGGATCCCGGCGGTGTGAAATAAAAGTGGAACTTGTAAGATCATGGAGTTTGTATGTGTGTTAGAGAAACGCCTGGGCCGCTAACCTAAGCCATTCCTAATCATGGTGGAAACTTGCAGCATCACCATAATGAGCACTCTATGAAGCATCCTCAATAAAAACCTATGCAAATAGCAAATAAAAAGATCATTGAGATGCTCATTGTCTGCTGATGACCCACAAGTATAGGGGGTGTATCGCAGTATTTTCGATAAGTAAGAGTGTCAAACCCAACGAGGAGCAGCAGGTGCTGGCTAGTGGTATGGATCAGGAATTCTCTGCAAATACTTAGCAAACGGATTTTTAGGGGTTTTTGATAAAGCAAGTAAACGAAGTACGAGTAAATAAAAGACAGTAGGAATAAATGCAGCAAGTGGCCCAATCCTTTATGCAGCAAAGGACAAGCCGGTTGTATTACTTAAGATGACCAAACGTTCTCGAGGACACATGGGAAGACTGTCAAGTGCTTTCGCTTCATATAGTTGATTAATCTTCTTTAGCTTGCTAAGTGTTGTGTGCGTGAACCTGTGCTAATGTACCGACCTTCCTAGGAATAATACATACTTGTGATTATACCCATTGCAAACATCCGTAAGTACAAGAAAGTAATTAAGGTAGAAACCTAACCACAACTTTAAACTCTAAGACCCTTACGTCCCTTGTGCAATGGTTTCCTAACGGGGGTTTAGGTTTCTGTCACTCCGGTAACCCCTACGATTAGTAGCCAAATACACAATGCATTCCCCTAGGCCCATATAGGTGAAGTGTCATGTAGTCGACGTTCACATGACACCACTAGAAGAAGTACACCACGACTTAAATATCAAACCATTGAATCTTTCTCAACACAATTCCTCTACTAACAACATGACTTCTCCCATGTACTCAAGAACAAAACGAACTACTCAGAAGACATCATATGGATCATGATCAGAGATGGAATAATGATGTATAACAATCTGTACATAAACAATAATTCAATGGTTCACTCAATAGCATCAACTACAAAGAGTAATCAACACCGGGAAAGTTTCCCCTAAGAACTAATGCAAGATTCAACCCAATTGTTACAGCAATATGGAGATGGTGATGAGGGTGCTGATGGTGATGGTGGTGGTGATGATAATGATGATCCCGATGAAGTCCAGCTTGATGATGGTGTTGATGGCGATGATCTCCCCTCTCTGGGAAGGAATTCCCCCGGTAGAAATCTGTCTATCGGAGAGATCTTTCTTTCTCGGTGTTTTCCGCCCCGCAGAGGCGGCGGAATCTTTCTGTGGTTGCTCCCCGAGTCTTAGGGTTTCCAGAGGATAATATACGCCAGAGGGGAGTGCCAGGGGTGGACCAGGGTGGCCACACCACCTGGTGGCGTGGCCTAGGCTGGCCCGCGCCAGGGGTCTCCACCCCCCTTCTGGCTTCCTTTGTCTTCTGGAAAAATAGGATTTTCCATGTATTTTCCCGGATTTTCTGATCTTCGCGAATTTTTCCTCCAAACAGCACCTTTTTCGTCAGAATCCTGACTGCAGCGGTCCATGCTCCAAAAGTCATCAACCATGCAAAAACAGATGAAATAACATAAGTATCACGTCTCAATACGAAATATATCAATGAATAACAGTGAATTATGACATACAATAGTGATGCAAAATGGACGTATCAACTCCCCCAAGCTTAGACTTCGCTTGTCCCCAAGCGAAACTGAGCTCAATAAACATGGCCTCAGGTTTATGGAGTGAAGAGTCGATAAAAGAATACGGACAAGAAGCATCACATTTATCGATACATAGATCATAATAGAAGACAACTCACTATTATATAACTCAACTTGCAATGAGTAAAGGAAACACAATAAAGATACATAAAGTAAATCATAATTGGTAATGGCAAACTTAGCTCTTGGTCGAAGAATAGTTGATAATTTGCTGGAGTTCACAAATAACTGGTTTTTCAATGATAGCTTTCAAAGTAGTAAACATCAAGATAAGAGCAATGTGCAAAACAAGGAACATAAGAAACATGATTGAATAAATCGTCATATGAATGAATGAAACACAACAACTCAAAATACTTGCTGAGATAGAAGGGAATAGGTTTACTAACTCAACTACAAAGTAAAAGAAAGGCCCTTCGCAGAGGGAAGCAGGGATTGCAAGTCTCATAAAGAGCTCCCAAAAATTATGATACTTACTAGCTTTCAGCTCTCATTGCCCCTATCATAGGCATCTTTTGGTGATTAAGGTTAAAGTGACACAACTAAGAGGATATGCTTGACAAGTTATAAATTGAAGTCCCATGCCCCTTACTTACGAAGACAGAACCTCATGCTACTCAACTTCAGTCACGAGTAAGCTCTTGTCATTGTAAATACATGTGTATCATTGAGAACCGCCAACGGGGTACCCCTTGCACATGACACAGGAGCTATCCCATAATCAAAATGACAAGGCAAGCAGACAGTGAGCATCTCAGTGATCTTTTTATTTGCTATTTGCATAGGTTTTTATTGAGGATGCTTCATAGAATGCTCACTATAGTTATGCTGCAAGTTTCCACCATGATTAGGCATGGCTTAGGCTAGCGGCCCAGGCGTTTCTCTAACACACATATAAACTCCATGATCTTACAAGTTCCACTTTTATTTCACACCGCCTGGATACATAAGCAAAAGAACATGATATCAACTAGGTACATAGGACCAATGCAGTGTTGAAAGTGTTCCCCATGATACATGGTTCTGCTAACTTCAACTCATAAAGCGCAATCATATACGCAACAAAGAAGGACGCAATGGTTCAGGTTATTAAATGCAAGAAAAGTAAAGTGTGCCATCAAGTTTGTGAGAGCTTTAATCACTAATTTTCACATAACAAGTTTAATTTTGGAGGTAGATAAAACAAGAATTTACTTGGAATAGCAATAATGCTAATAGGTAGGTATGGTGGACACAAATGGCAAAGGTTTTGGTTTAAAGGAGTGGATGCACGAGAAGAATTCCCTCTCAGTACAGGTTTTTGGCTAGCAAGGCTGGGTAGCAAGTATAAGAGTTGAAGGAAACAAACAAACATACAAGTGATAAAGACAAACATGCAATCTTCCTTGGAAGCACAAAAGATCTTAACTAGAGAATACTAAACTTATGAGCAAATCAAGAAAGAAAGATGATGAAATTATTTTTCTTTAGAGTCCTTTGTCTTTTTCATTCAGGTCTTCAAAAATAGTGTTGCTACTAACCGATCCAGGTTTGCCAAAACCAACTAAATTAACTCAATGATCCCAAAGTGATACCAATACTAACAACAAGATCAATCATATAACCACGAATTGAAAACTAATATAAGCTATGCAAAAGAGTAAATGATAGAACTTCTCATTAATACTCCATAACGGCAACTCACACCAAGGGATACATATCTAACGAGAGAGGGGCACTTCCATAATGCAAACCATCCTACATAATAACTTCTCTATTCATGATATGACTCTACTAAAAAGGTAAAAAGATAGAAGATAGTGATGTGATACCGCGGCACTCCCCCAAGCTTGGAACAAACCAAGGGGATGCCAAACCTGATGACAAATTACTCCTTTGGTGGCGGTGGTATCCTCTCATCTTCATCCGACTTCCAGGGTAAGGGATTCCCATCAACAAAGGACATCGTGGTTTCCAGCATCCTGAAACTTGCAGTATCACTTATGCGTTTAAACCTAACCTCATACTCACAGTTTTGATTTTGAACGTCATAGAACTGTGCTTGCAGTTCGTTGGTTGTTTGGCGGAGTGAGAGGACTTCATCCTTGAGTTCACCAGTCTCCTTTTCATGCTCGGCGATGAGTTCAGAACAAATCTTATGGATGATATCCACTTCGTGCTCCGCCATCTTCTTGTACCTAAAGACTTCTTGCTCCAGTGCTTCCATCCTGTCCTCCAGACTTCCTTCACCTTTAGGGCCTCGAACCTCTTTTATCCGGAGTTCCCCATCTTCAAGCAACAACTCCTTGGGATGAATCTTCAACTCTCTCATGTATGGGTTGATGATATCCTCTAAGGAATCTTCCTTGGCTGGTCCAGAGGAAGACATTGTAGCTCCAAATCTGGGACTCTACCTATCAGAAACAGATCAAAACGAATACACAATGAAAACATGATATACGAACCTCGGGAGATCCAGGGGATTATATATTACGAATTTTCATGACGAAAGGAAGGTACTGGGAGAAAACGGGTCGGAGACAGAGTCTGGGGTGGCCACACCACCTAGTGGTGCGTCCAGGGGTGGGCCCGCGCCACAGGGTGGTGTGAGCCACCCTGGCTCCATTTCCGTCCCTTTTTTGCTTCGTAGCTTTCCTTAATGGCTAAAAACTATAAAAATATAGTCGGATAGTATTTTCGCAGAACTTTTCTTACCAGAACTGTTACCTATTTGAAAGCGGACTCTGCAGGTCTCTGAATTTTGTCCTTGATAAATTTTTCCAGAGTTATAACTTGAAAGGCATCAACATCTTCATTATAAGAATCCCCAGCAATATAGTGTTTGATTCGCTGCCTATTCACTACTTGTGTAGTATTATCTTTTAAAGAAGAAATTTTTATTGTTCCTGAACGGTATACTTCTTAAATAATGAAAGGTCCTTCCCATTTTGACAGTAGCTTTCCTGCAAAAAATCTGAGACGAGACCTATACAATAGAACTTTCTCACCAACATGAAATTCTCTCTTAAGTATTCGCTTGTCATGCCATCTTTTAACTTTTTCCTTAAAGAGCCTAGCATTTTCATAGGCTTCACTCCTCCATTCATCTAAAGAACTTAAGTCAAATAATCTTTTCTCACCAGAGAGCTTACAATCTCTATTTAGTTCTTTAACTTCCTAGTAAGCTTTATGTTCTAATTCTAAAGGTAGCTGACAAGCTTTCCCATAAACCATTTTATAAGGAGACATCCCCATAGGATTTTTGTAGGCAGTTCTATAAGTCCATAAAGCATCATTCAACTTTTTAGCCCAGTTTTTTCTAGATCTATTAACAGTCTTTTGCAAGATGGATTTAATTTGTCTATTTGATAACTCTACTTACCCGCTAGTTTGGGGGTGATATGCTGAAGCAATTCTATGATTAACATCATATTTAGAAAGGGTCTTTCTAAAACCACCATGAATGAAATGAGAACCCCCATCAGTCATGAGATACCTAGGCACTCCAAACCTAGGAAATATAACATCCTTAAGCATTTTTAGAGAAGTTTCCCTGTCAACACTCTTCGAAAGAATGGCTTCTACCCACTTAGTAACATAATCAACGGCAACAAGAATATGAGTATAACCTTTCGAGGGAGGGAAAGGACCCATAAAGTCAAATCCCCAGCAATCAAAGGGTTCAATAACTAGAGAGTAGTTCATAGGCATTTCATTGCGTCTAGAAATATTACCAACACGCTGACATTCATCACAAGATAAAAAAATTTCTTGCATCTTTAAAAGGGGTAGGCCAGTAGAAACCTGATTGTAGCACCTTTTGTGCAGTTCTATCTCCTGCATGATGTCCTCCATAAGATCTACCATGACATTTACTCAATATCTCCTTTTGTTCATATTCTGGAACACATCTTCGCATAATACCATCCACTCCTTCTTTGTATAAGTGTGGGTCATCCCAAAAATAATGCCTCAAATCATAGAAGAACTTCCTTCTTGTTGAGCTGTAAAAGTTGGAGGCAAATACTTGGACACAATAAAGTTAGCATAATCAGCGTACCAAGGGCTCCCTCGCGAGCTTACCCCTACTGCAGCTAACTGCTCATTTGGGAAACTATCATTAACAGGCATAGGGTCAAAAGAGATGTTTTCCAATCGAGATAAATTATCAGCTACAGGGTTTTCAACACCTTTCCTATCTACTATATGTAGATCAAACTCTTGTAAAAGCAGCACCCATCTAATAAGCCTAGGCTTAGCATCCTTCTTCTTCATAAGGTATTTAATAGCAGCATGATCAGTATGAATGGTGACTTTTGAGTCTACAATATAGGGTCTAAACTTATCACAAGCAAAAACGACAGCTAGAAATTCTTTTTTCAGTAGTAGCATAATTCCTTTGAGTAGCGTCTAAAGTCTTACTAGCTTAATGAATAACGTTTAACTTTTTATCAATTCGTTGCCCAAGGACAGCACCTACAGCAAAATCACTAGCATCACACATTATTTCAAAGGGTAAACTCCAATAAGGTGGTTGAACAATAGGGGTTGTAGTTAAAGCCTACTTAAGAGTTTCAAAAGCTCCCTTACAATCATCATCAAAAACGAAGGGTACATCTTTTTGAAGAAGATTATTGAGGGGTTTTGATATCCTAGAAAAGTCTTTAATAAACCTTCTATAGAAACCAACATGACCAAGGATGCTACGAATACCTTTGATGTCTCTTGGGCATGGCATCTTCTCAATGGCCTCAACCTTAGCTCTATTAACCTCTATGCCTCTTTCAGAAACTTTATGCCCAAGGACAATCCCTTCATTAACCATGAAGTGGCATTTTCCCAATTAAGAACAAGATTAGTTTCTTCACATCTCTGCAAAAATTTATCCAGGTTGTGCAAACAAATATCAAAAGAAGTTCCATAGACAGAAAATTCATCCATGAACACTTCTACAATTTCCTCACAAAAACCATGAAAGATAGCAGACATGCACCTTTGAAAAGTAGCAGGAGCATTACATAAACCAAAAGGCATACGTCTGTAAGCATAAGTTTCGTAAGGGCAAGTAAAAGTAGTTTTTTCTTGATCTTGTTGTTTAACAGCAATTTGAGAGAAACCAGAATAACCATCAAGAAAACAAAAATGGGTCTTTTTAGACAACCTTTCCAATATTTGATCAATAAAAGGAAGCGGGTAGTGATCTTTCTTAGTAACTTTATTGACTTTTCTAAAATCAATGCACATCCTATAGCCTACTACAATTCTTTGAGGAATAAGCTCATCATTATCATTAGGAACAACGGTAATACCTCCTTTTTTAGGAACACAATGAACAGGACTAACCCATTCACTATCAGCAATAGGGTAAATAATACCAACATCAAGGAGTTTCAATACCTCATTCCTTACCACTTCCTTCATCTTAGGATTTAAACGTCATTGGTGCTCTACTACTGGCTTCGCATTTGGTTCTATGTTGATAGAATGCTGACATATAGTAGGTGAAATCCCTTTTAAATCATCCAGAGTATAGCCCATAGCTCCTCGGTGTTTCCTCAAAACCTCCAATAACCTTTCTTCTTCCTTTCCTGAAAGTTTAGCGCTAATAATAATAGGATATATATTTTTATCATCAATATAAGCATATTTAAGATCATCAGGGAGAGGTTTTAGATCGAAGATCGGATCCTTTTTAGGTGGCAACGTGGTACCCCAAGTCTTCTACAGGCAAGTTATGCTTAAGCATCTTAGGCTGATCACGGAGAATCTTGTCAATCTCATTCCTTTCTTCCATGAAGATTTCACTTTCATGATCTTCCATAAATTGCTGCAAAGCATTGTTAGGAGCAAGAGAAATAGAAGCAAGTTGTTCAACTATAAATTCCTCATTATGGGTTTCCTTTTCACAAGGTTCTTTAGCGAATTTCGAGAAACTAAACTCATAAGATTCCCCATCAAACTTAGTCAAGATTTTCTCCCTTTTGCAATCTATAATAGCTCCACAAGTACTCAAGAAAGGTTACCAAAAATAATAGGATAAGTTTTACTAGCAGCTGAACCGAGTACTAGAAAATCAGCAGGGTACTTAATCTTACTACAAAGAACTTCCACGTCTCGTACAATACCAATTGGAGAGATGGTCTCTCTATTAGCAAGGTGAATAACCACATCAATCTCTTCCAATTCGCAGGGACTGATTTCATGCATAATTTCTCTG
This sequence comes from Avena eriantha, assembly GCA_910589775.1. NCBI lineage: Eukaryota > Viridiplantae > Streptophyta > Magnoliopsida > Poales > Poaceae > Avena > Avena eriantha. The sequence continues at coordinate 39,865,708 of OU342743.1, read as the reverse complement.
TAAAGCTCATAAGGAATAGCACTAGAACTTGCACCAATATCACATAAACCATAATAGCAATGATCACCAATTCTAACAGAAAGCACAGGAACACTAGCTTTTTTAGTTCTATTAGGATGTGAAACAATATTAGAAGCATCCTCATAAAAGACTATATGTCCATCTTCTATGCTTTTAGTGACAAGGTCTTTCACAATTGCTACCATAGGTTCAATGTTTATTTGTTCATCAGGTTTTATAGTTCTCTTTTCACTTTTGGTGATTACATTAGTTATCATAGGATGATCCTTTATCTTTTCTGGGAAGGGAATCTTCTCGATATAAGGTTCAGGTAAGATGGGATCAATAGTGCAATACTCAGCACTCCCAACAGGAACACAGTCAACAATATCTTTATAAGGTTCATGGTACTTGTTCCATCCCCTTTTTGGAATTCCAATATAAGAAGCAAAATCCCTAAAGCAATTTGTAATGACTTGTAAATCAAGACCGTAAGCATTTTTAATATTTTGGAAGTCTCAGTTCCCATAAAAGATTCAATGCATTCATAATCATAATTTATACCTGACTTTCTTCCTTTGTCATTCTCCCATGCTTCAGCATTATCTTGAATATGGTCTAGAAGATCCCATTTAGCTTCTTCTTCCATGCGAGTGAATGATCCAGCGCAAGAAGCATCCAATAAATCCTTATCATGAAGAGAAAGCCTTGCATAAAAGTTATTGATAATAATATTATTGGGGAGCTCATGAATGGGACATTTGAGCATTAGTAACTTCAATCTCCCCCAAGCTTGAGCTGTACTCTCTCTATCAAGAGGCCAAAAGTTGTATATTTGATTCCGACCTTTATGGATCTCACTAGGAGGATAAAACTTTGAATAAAAGAGAGGCACTATTTCCCCCCCATTCAAAAGCTTAACCATTCTTCAGCCGCTTATACCATTCCTCAGCTCTTCCTTTCAGCGATAATGAGACTAAATTCTTCCTAACTTGATCTGTAGTAATAACTGCACACTTGAACAGCCCGCATAATTCGTGTATAAAGAGTAAATGATCACCGGGATGGACAGTTCCATCCCCAACATAGTAGTTATCCATAACACGATCAACAATTCTAGTAGGTATTTTAAAAGCATCATTCTCAGCAGGTGGTGGCTTATCTACTACCTTAACAGTGGTAGTAGCATTACCAAATAAGAAACTCAGTGAATTATTCATAACGAAAATAAAGCAACTAGCAAAAGTAAACAATACTCACAGTAGAAGTTTCCTTTACCAGTTCCACTCTCCAATAGCGCTTCACTCCCCAGCAACGGCACCAGAAAATAGTCTTGATGACCCACAAGTATAGGGGGTGTATCGCAGTATTTTCGATAAGTAAGAGTGTCGAACCCAACGAGGAGCAGAAGGTGTTGGCTAGTGGTATGGATCAGGAATTCTCTGCAAATACTTAGCAAACGGATTTTAGGGGTTTTCGATAAAGCAAGAAAATGAACTACGAGTAAATAAAAGATAGTAGGAATAAATGTAGCAAGTGGCCCAATCCTTTATGCAGCAAAGGACAAGCCGGTTGTATTACTTAAGATGACCAAATGTTCTCGAGGACACATGGGAAGACTGTCAAGTGCTTCCGCTTCATATAGTTGATTAATCTTCTTTAGCTTGCTAAGTGTTGTGTGGGTGAACCTGTGCTAATGTACCGACCTTCCTAGGACTAATACATACTTGTGATTATACCCCTTGCAAACATCCGTAAGTACAAGAAAGTAATTAAGGTAGAAACCTAACCACAACTTTAAACTCTAAGACCCTTACGTCCCTTGTGCAATGGTTTCCTAACGGGGGTTCAGGTTTCTGTCACTCCGGCAACCCCTACGATTAGTAGCCAAATACACAATGCATTCGCCTAGGCCCATATAGGTGAAGTGTCATGTAGTCGACATTCACATGACACCACTAGAAGAAGTACACCACAACTTAAATATCAACCCATTGAATCTTTCTCAACACAATTCCACTACTAACAACATAACTTCTCCCATGTCCTCAAGAACAAAACGAACTACTCACAAGACATCATATGGATCATGATCAGAGATGTAATAATGATGTATAACAATCTGATGATAAAGAATAATTCAATGGTTCACTCAATAGCATCAACTACAAAGAGTAATCAACACCGAGAAAGTTTCCCCTAAGAACTAATGCAAGATTCAACCCAATTGTTATAGCAATATGGAGATGGTGATGAGGGTGTTGATGGTGATGATGGTGGTGATGATGATGATGATCCCGATGAAGTCCAGCTTGATGGTGGACGATCTCCCCTCCCCGGGAAGGAATTCCCCTGGCAGAAATCTGTATGCTGGAGAGATCTTTCTTTCTTGGTGTTTTCCGCCCCGCAGAGGCGGCAGAATCTTTCAGTGGTTGCTCCCCGAGTCTTAAGGTTTCAGGAGGATAATATACGCCAGAGGGGAGTGCCAGGGGTGGACCAGGGCGGCCACACCACCTGGTGGTGCGGCCTAGGCTGGCCCGCGCCAGGGGGTGGTGTGGGCCCCCTGCGGCCCATGTCCACCCCCCTTCGGGCTTCCTTCGTCTTCTGGAAAAATAGGATTTTCCATGTATTTTCCCGGATTTTCTGATCTTCGCGAATTTTGCCTCCAAACAACACCTTTTCCATCAGAATCCTGATTGCAGTGGTCCATGCTCCTAAAGTCATCAACCATGCAAAAAAGATGAAATAACATAAGTATCACCTCTCAATACGAAATATATCAATGCATAACAGTGAATTATGACATAGAATAGTGATACAAAATGGATGTATCATCTGCTTGCCTTGTCATTTTTATTATGGGATAGCTCCTGTATCATGTTCAAGGGGTACCCCGTTGGCGGTTCTTTATGATACACATGTACTTACAATGACAAGAGCTTACTCGTGACTAAAGTTGAGTAGCATGAGGTTCGGTCTTCGTAAGTAAGGGGCATGAGATTTCGGTTTATAACTTGTCAAGCATATCCTCTTAGTTGTGTCACTTTAACCTTAATTACCTTCAAGATGCTTATGATAGGGGCAATGAGAGCTGAAAGCTATAAGTACCATAATTTTTGGAAGCTCTTTATGAGACTTGAATCCCTACTTCCTTCTATGAAGGCCTTTCTTCCACCATTATATTGAGTCTCCACCTTCTACCTTTATGCACTTACTTTGAGAGCATAGTGGCCATTCTTAGTTCTATGTGCATTGTCCCAAGACTTGTTGTTTGATGCATAACTTGATATTGCTTGTTTTGAACTATTTGTATCTAGTCACTCTTATGAACTTTGAAGGTGTCCTATGCATTTATATTTGCTACTCTATGAAGGACAAGCTGAATACTATTATGCTATGTTTTCTTTATGTGAAACAAACAAACGTCTTGCAAAGCATTGTTATTCATGAATCTTTTGTTTGTGCCTTTTCATGTTGCATCATAGTTTATTTGTCTTATTGCTAGAACTTTGTCTTTCATGTTATGATTGAAGTACTATGATCCCAGCTTCGAATGTTCTACAAATACTTTGATCAAGTCTTTGATGGTGCATGTCACCTCAAAAATTATTCTTTCTTTTTATCACTTACCTACTCGAGGACGAGCAGGAGTTAAGCTTGGGATGTTGATAAATTGCAAATGTATCTATTATTTTTGATGTTCTATGCTTGGTTTTATCCACTTTCTTGTGTTTTGTCCACACTTTGGAGTACTTTTCATACGATTTCTTGGACTAACCTATTATCAAGAGCCACAGTGCCAGCTGCCTGTTTTCTGCTGTTTTTGGTTCCAGGAAAGTCAGAAAATGAATATTCTCGAAATTGGACGGGACAAAAGCCAAAGTGCCTATTTTTCCGAAAGTCATCAGATGCCAGAATACGAGACGGAGAAGGGCTGGGGGCCAGCCACACCACCTGGCCGCTTGGCCAGGCCTGTCCTGTGCCAGGGGGTGGTCTGGCCGACGCCAACACCCCCTCGCCTCTCCTTCCGCCTATAAGATGCCCTCGGGACGAAAACCCTAAGTACCCGATCAAAAATCCACGAAAGAGTCTGTAGCTGCCGTCGTCTCCATCCCTAGATTGGGAGGGATCTGAAGCTCTTCCCGGCACCCTGCCGGAGAGGGGAATTCACCCTAGAGGCCTTCTTCATCATCATGCAAGCCTCCGGTGTGATGCGTGAGTAGTTCATCTTTGCACTACGGGTCCATGTGGTAGCTAGATGGCTGGTTCTCGTCCGTTGTGCTTTCATGTCTAGATCTTGTGAGCTGCGTTCATGATCAAGATCATCTATTTGTAATTCTGCATGTTGTGTTTACGGGGATCCGATGGATATTGAGATGCTATTTCAGATTGATTATTGATTCTATCATGTCTTTGGTATTTGTGATCTTGCATGCTTTCCGTTGTTAGTAGCTATCTTGGCCAAGTAGATGCTAGCAACTCCAAGAGTTAGTATTTATGCTCTATAGTGGGTTCATGCCTCTGGTAATCTGGGGAAGTGACAGAAATCTCTAAGGTACTAGATGTGTTGTTGCTACTAGGGAGAAAACAACAATCCTTTGTTCATAGAACAATCGCATTGTTCACATTACACGCAATTCGTAAAGCAATAATCTGTTGCTTGCAACTTAATACTGGAGGGGGTTCGGATGATAACCTGAAGGTGGATTATTAGTCATAGATGCAGTTGGATGGCGGTCTATGTATAATGTTGTAATGCCCAATCAAGTTCCACAGGAGTCAAGATGATTAGTATATGCATGTATTGCTTTCTCGATGTTTGTCAATTGCCCCACTGTAATTTGTTCACCCAGCATGTTATCTATCTTAAGGAGAGCCACCTCTAGTGAACTATGGATCCCGGTCCTTTCTTTTACATACAATCTATAAACTGTTTACTGCTTTGTGTTTACTTTTTGCAAACTATTACTTCCTTCCATTCGATACGTTTAATCCTTTGTTTTCAGCAAAACCGGTGAGATTGACAACCTCATCGCAAGTTGGGGACAGAGTTCTGTGGTTGTGTTGTGCAGGTCTCCACGTTGCTACTAGTACTGGTAGTGCGCCCCGCCAACGTTCAGCTAGCTACACCTTTGGGGTGTTTCCTTGCTCCTACTGGATTGATAACCTTGGTTTCGTACTGAGGGAAAACTTGCTGCTGTGCTCATCATACCTTCCTCTTGGGGTTCCCCAACGAGCTCGATATATTTTGGGCCATCAGCACCCATGCCTTGTTAAGGTGTCAGCCCGTGGGGAGGGAGACATCGCGGTGGGCAATGCCTCTCCCCTCCCTCTGCTGCCGCTCGCATTCCGCCACACGGAAGTAGCGGCGGTTGCGGGCTGGCTTTGCCTCCTCCTGGTGCGCGACGGGGACGCCGACAAAGTCCTGCGCCCGGGACAGCGGTGGCAGGACCCCCCAACGGAAGGCCGGCATGCCGCTCGCCTAACGGCACCGGCCGCTCGAGCCGGATCCACCGGCTTCGTGGTCGTTCTTCGATTTCTTGAACCATCCCGGCTTCTTCATCGTTGGCGGGGGCGGGGGCGGTGGTGGTGGTGGTGGCTAGTTTGCTAAGTGGCTCCAACGATGGCGATGGCGAGAAGAGGGGAGGTGTGTGGCACCGACGGTCGCATGGACCAGCTTAAGTAGCCCTTGCCGATGGGAGAGCGCGTAGGTTCTCGTTCCTTCGCCATCAATGTTGGCGCGGAAACTCAGGCGATCCCTCGTCCCATCGTCATTGATGGCGAAGGTTGTCATGGTTGCGTCTGACTCGGTGTCGCCGTTCAGTCTGCGACCCGCGCCTCTGAATCGCTACCGCGGTTGCGTCTGAATCGATGCCACGGTTGCCTCTGACTGGCTACGTGTTGGGTTCGCAGCATAGAAAACAAAAAATTTCCTACGATGGGAACTATTATATGCCAAGATCTATCTACTAAATACAAGCAACGGGTGGATATACATCCATAGAGAACTTACCCTCGAAGACAACAAAGCTTTTTTAACAAGATGGAACTCCTGGATGATGTAGTCAGACGCTTGCCGATCTCAAGATCGTGTGGAAGTCCTAGCGCCACAAATCAGCAGCGCATCCGTCCTCGCACACACGTTCAGGCCACCGAACAACCTCCACCTCCTTGCTCCAACGAATCAGCGGAAGCAGCAACTCCTTCCAGACGAAATGCCACTTGGAACATGTATCTCGCTAATCCGACACCATGGGGGAATATATCTAGACGGGGAGAGAGATCCTTCATGAGGAGGTGTGCTTTGTGAGAAGGAGAGGGGGCATTTTATAGGGAGAGGGGGCAGCCCCCTCCCATGGCCGACGGCCATGGAGGTGCCCCCACTTCTTCCTTCATTCATGTGGGTGGAAGCTCCACTCACATAAACATGCCTCCACTCACATGCATTAAATTTCCACCAAATTTAATGCAACTCTCATTTAATAAAACTCTTTATTTATTTTATTCAGAATTTTGTTAATTACTTTAATTAAGAAACATTCACATAAACCCCCCTGCAATATTTCAATATCACATGCAGAACCAATTTTAGCAATTTCACCGGAAACAATTCCGGTGTCCATTGAAATGATTCTAGTGCTTTGCAATTCTTTCGTCTAAAACATATTTGTTCCAAATGGTGTTTGGCAACCCTTAAGTGTGTCACCCTACGGTTCGTGAATAATGCCGACATGATCGAGACCCCTCTCAGATCAATAATCAGAAGCGGGACCTGGAGATCCATTCTGACTCCTAAACATTCAACGATGACTTCTGTGATCATGAGAACCTTTAACGCTAGTAACTTAATCCCTTTGTCTCGCGATATATTACATGTCTGAGATTAGATCATCGTATCCAAATACGTAGTTTGATCTCGTTACCGACATGCACTCTTTTCTCGTTCATGTGGTATAACATTCTAGTGATCACATCACTTGCTTGCAAGTTATTCTTAATGTGATATCAACGAGAGGGCCCAAAGTATATCTATCTATCATCGGGTTGGACAAATCCCACTCTTGATCCATGAGCCTCTACATAACATCTTCGTAGCACTGAACCAACCTTTATAGTCACCCTTTTATGGTGTGACGTTTGATGTTATCAAGATACTCTTCCGGTGTTAGTGATTAACATGATGTCATGGTCTATGGACTAGGATTACTTCGTATGATGTTATAGCAATATAAACACAATGACTTTGATCGTAATGTTATACTTCGGATGAATGTTCATCACATTATTTCACAAGTGTTGTGACCTCGTTATTAACGACATCCAATGTCCATGATTAGGAAACTTTGATCATGTTGTTAATCAACGAGCTAGTTCAGATAGAGGCATAACTAGGAACTTTCTATTTGTTTATTAAACACACATGTATTAATTTTTCCATATTAATACAATTATAGCATGCAAAATAAACATCTATCATATACTTGGAATACACATAATAACAACTTTATTATTGCCTCTCAGGGCATATTCCCTTCAGTCACCCGCTTGCACTAGAGACAATAATCTAGTTACATAGTGATAAATCTAACACCCATGGAGTTCTGGTGTTGATCATGTTTTGCCCTAGCGAGAACTTTAGTCAACAGATCTGCAACATTGAGATCTGTGTGTAATTTACAAATCGTTATAACTCCATCATTGACATGCTCGCGGATGGAGTGAAATCGGCGCTTAATATGCTTGGAATTCTTGCGAGACCTTGGTTCCTTGGCATTGGCTATGGCTCCATTGTTGTCACAATAGATCACCACTGGGTCCAATGCACTAGGAACCACACCTAGTTCGGTTATGAACTGCTTCTTCCAAAATGCTTCCTGCGCCGCTTGTGAAGCAGCAACATATTCCACCTCCGTCGTTGATCCAGCCACCACAGGTTGTTTGGAGCTCCTCCAACTAACTGTTGCTCCGTTCAAGAGAAATACGTATACGGATTGAGACTTAGAGTCATCCGGATCGGTGTCAAAGCTAGCGTCGACATAACACTTAGCGACCAACTCTTCTTCACCTTCGTATACAAGAAAGATATCCTTAGTTCTTCTTAAGTACTTAAGGATATTCTTGACCGCTATCCAATGTTTCGAACCTGGATCAGATTGGTACCTACTAGTCAAACTAATAGCATGTGCCTCATCCGGTCTTGTACATATCATGGCGTAAATTATAGAGCCTATGGCTGAAGCATAGGGGATCTTATCCATTATCTCTCTTTCTTCTGCCATAGACGGACTTTGAGTCTTACTGAATGTCTTGCCTTGCAACATTGGTAAGAACCCCTTCTTACTTCCGTCCATTTTAAACTTCTTTAAAATCTTATCAAGGTATGTACTCAGTGATAGCCCTATCAGGCACCTTGATCTATCTCTATAGATCTTTATGCCTAATATGTATGACGCTTCACCTAGGTCCTTCATCAAAAATTTGCTGTTTAGATAACTTTTAACACTTTTTAAAAGATCTATATCATTTCTAGTCAGTAATATGTCATCCACATATAATATTAGAAATGCCACATTTATCCCACTCACTTTCTTGTAAATACAGGCCTCTCCATAAGTTTGGACAAATCTAAACTCTTTGATCACCTCATCAAAGCGGAGATTCCAACTCCCGGATGCTTGCTTCAGTCCATAGATGGATCGCTGAAGCTTGCATACCTTGTCAGCATCCTTAGGATCTACAGAACCATTTGGTTGTATCATATACAACTCTTCTTCAATGTTACCATTGAGGAACGCAGTTTTGACATCCATCTGCCATATCTCATAATCGAAATATGCAGCAATTGCTAACATAATCCTAACCGACTTTAGCATCGCTACGGGAGAGAATCTCTCGTTGTAGTTAACTCCTTGAATTTTTCAAAACCCCTTTGTGACAAGTCAAGCTTTATAGATGGTCACATTACCATCAGCATCAGTTTTGTTTTGAAAATCCATTTATTCTCAACGGCCTTTCGGTCGTGAGGTAAGTCCACCAAAGTCCAAACTTGGTTTTTGTACATGGATTCCATCTCGGATTTCATGGCTTCTAGCCATTTGTTGGAATCCGGGCTCATCATCGCTTCTTCATACATCGCCAGGTCATGTATTTCATCAACCATGAAATTCATAAACAAGATTTCCGTACAGTTCAGGAGTTGCACATGTCCTGCTTGACCTGTGAGGTTTAGTAGTGTCCTCTTTCGGAGTTTCATGATCATTATCATTAGTGCCTTCTTCATTCAATGAAGTCAACTCCGGTACAATTTCCGGCACTATGCTACTCGCCGTTGCATGAAGAGAAGGTTCAATAACCTCTTTGAGTTCTACCTTCCAACTACAGACGCCTTTCACGAGAAACTCTTTCTCTAGAAAGGATCCATTCTTGGCAACGATAACCTTGCCCTTGAATCTATGATAGAAGGAATACCCAATAGTTTCCTTAGGGTATGCTATGAAGACGCATTTTTCTGCTTTGGGTTTGAGTTTATCCGGTTGAAGTTTCTTCATATAAACATCGCAACCCCAAACTTTAAGAAATGACAGCTTAGGTTTGTTTCCAAACCATAATTCAAACGGTGTTGTTTGAATGGATTTATATGGTGCCCGATTTAAAGTGAATGCAGTAGTTTCCAGTGCATAACCCCAAAATGATAGTGGCAAGTCAGTCAGAGACATCATAGATCGAACCATATCTAAGAAAGTATGGTTACGATGTTCCGACACACCATTAAGTTGTGGTGTTCTGGCAGGCGTGAGTTGTGAAACTATTCCACACTCTTGCTTATGTGTGCTAAACTCGTAACTTAGATACTCACCTCCATGGTGATACATTGCAAATGTATCTATAATTTTTGATGTTCCATGCTTGGTTTTATCCACTTTCTTTTGTTTTGTCCACACTTTGGAGTACTTTTCATATGATTTCTTGGACTAACCTATTAACAAGAGCCACAGTGCCAGCTGCCTGTTTTCTGTTGTTTTTGGTTCCAGGAAAGTCAGAAAATGAATATTCTCGGAATTGGACGGGACAAAAGCCAAAGTGCCTATTTTTCCGGAAGTCATCAGATGCCAGAATCCGAGACGGAGAAGGGCTGGGGGCCGGCCACACCACCTGGCCGCGTGGCCAGGCCTGACCCGTGCAAGGGGGTGGTCTGGCCGACCCCAGCACCCCCTTGGCCTCTCCTTCCGCCTATAAGATGCCCTCGGGACAAAAACCCTAAGTACCTGATCAAAAATCCACGAAAGAGTTTGTAGCCGCCATCATCTCCATCCCTAGATCGGGAGGGATCTTAAGCTCTTCCCGGCACCCTGCTGGAGAGGGGAATTCACCCTAGAGGCCTTCTTCATCATCGTGCTAGCCTCCAGTGTGATGCGTGAGTAGTTCATCTCTGGACTACGGGTCCATGTAGTAGCTAGATGGCTGGTTCTCCTCCTTTGTGCTTTCATGTCTAGATCTTGTGAGCTCCATTCATGATCAAGATCATCTATTTGTAATTGTGCATGTTGTGTTTGCGGGGATCCGATGGATATTGAGATGCTATATCATATTGGTTATTGATTCTATCATGTCTTTGTTATTTGTGATCTTGCATGCTTTCCGTTGTTAGTAGCTATCTTGGCCAAGTAGATGCTAGCAGCTCCAGGAGTTAGTATTTATGCTCGATAGTGGGTTCATGCCTCTGGTAATCTGGGGAAGTGACAGAAATCTCTAAGGTACTAGATGTGTTGTTGCTACTAGGGAGAAAACAACAATCCTTTGTTCATAGAACAATCGTATTGTTTACATTACACGCAATTCGTAAAGAAATAATATGTTGCTTGCAACTTAATACTGGAGGGGGTTCGGATGATAACCTGAAGGTGGATTATTAGTCATGGATGCAGTTGGATGGCGGTCTATGTATAATGTTGTAATGCCCAATCAAGTTCCACAGGAGTCAAGATGATTAGTATATGCATGTATTGCTTTCTCGATGTTTGTCAATTGCCCCACTGTATTTTGTTCACCCAGCATGTTATCTATCTTAAGGAGAGCCACCTCTAGTGAACTATGGACCCTGGTCCTTTTCTTTACATACAATCTATAAACTGTTTACTGCTTTGTGTTTACTTTCTTCAAACTATTACTTCCTTCCATTCGATACGTTTAATCCTTTGTTTTCAGCAAAACCGGTGAGATTGAAAACCTCATCGCAAGTTGGGGACGGAGTTCTATGGTTGTGTTGTGCAGGTCTCCACGTTGCTGCTCGCACCGGTAGTGCGCCCTGCCAACGTTCAGCTAGCTACACCTTTGGGGTGTTTCCTTGCTCCTACTGGATTGATAACCTTGGTTACGTACCGAGGGAAACTTGCTGTTGTGCTCATCATACCTTCCTCTTGGGGTTCCCCAACAAGCTCGATATATTTTGGGCCATCACATGGTCAGACCGTAGAAATTTGATCTTTCTATTACAATGATTTTCCACTTCACTCTGAAATTCCTTGAACTTTTCAAAGGTTTCAAACTTGTGTTTCATCAAATAGATATACCCATATATACTCAAATCATCCGTGAAAGTAACAAGATAATGATATCCACCTCGCACCGACACACCAATTGTACCACATACATCTGTATGTATGATTTCCAATAAATCTGTCGCCCGTTCCATTGAACCAGAAAATGGCGTTCTAGTCATCTTGCCGATAAGGCATGGCTCACATGTATCAAATGATTCAAAACCAAGTGATTCCAAAAGTCCATCAGAATGGAGTTTCTTCATGCGTTTAACACCAATATGACCTAGACGGCAGTGCCACATATATGTAGATATATCATCATCAAGTTTAGTCCTTTTAGCATCAACATTATGGATACGTGTAATACTATTATCGAGATCCAACAGAAATAAACCATTCATCACAGGTGCATGACCATAAAAGATATCATTCATATAAATCAAACAACCATTGTTTTCAGACTTAAATGAATAACCACTTCGCATTCGCATCAAACACGATCTAGGTATAATGTTCATGCTCAGTGCAGGCACCAAATAAGAATTATTTAGATTTATCAGTAATCCTGACGGTAGGTGGAGAGGCAGCGTTCCGACAGCAATCACATCAACTCTTGATCCATTGCCGACACACATTGTGACCTCATCCCTTCCTAGTTGTCGCTTGTTTCGCAGCCCCTGAATCGAGTTACATATATTAGCAACCGATCATGTATCAAATACCCAGGTGCTATTGTGAGTACTAGACAAGTACACATCAGTAACATGTATATCATATATACCTTTGTTTGCCTTGATGGCCTTCTTTTCTGCCAAATACTTGGGGCAGTTGCGCTTCCAATGGCCAGATAGACATTCTTTTCCTCTTCAGAGGCATCAAGAGCTGGTGGGGGGCCTAGCGGTGCTTCTAGCACATATAGCTTGTGTGCAACATTGAGGAGAATCCTCAAATTCATGGCCCAGTCGGTAAAGTTGCTACCATTCGTTGCAAATTTCTCTTTCTCCATGAACTTATTGAAATTAAAAGCAGGTGGTGCCATCTACAATAGAATTTGTAAAGTTTAGACTAAGTTTATGATAGATCGAGTTCAACTAATCCAAATTACAAATGAACTCCCACTCAAAAACAACATCCCTCATGTCTTTTTGGTGATTACATGAACCAAATCCACTACAGCAAGTTCGATCATCACGTGAGTTGGTGTAGCTTCAAAGGCGAGCATCTATATGGGCATCATATCAACTATATGACTCATGCTTAACCTTTCGGTCCGTGTTTCGAGGCCATGTCTTTACATGCTAGGCTCGCCAAGTAAGAACCTTAGTACTCACGTGTGTAAAACTGTCTTACACCCGTTGTATGAAAGCGCAGAGTCGAGTACACCCGATCATTACGTGATGTCTTGAAACACGATCCATAGAATGGTGCATACTTAAGAAAGAACACATTTTTATCTTGATATCTAAATGAGGGATCATCTTATAATGCTACTAAAACGCCAAACTAGCAATATAAAATGGAATGATATGGTACATGCATTTGATCACTATCATGTGCATCGTGGTATGATCTCTATCATTCCTTTGTGTGTAAGGCCAAGGTCTATGGAACTTACACGTTAGGTGTGTTGTAAGAGTATGAACTATACATCAACTTACAACATTACCATATCATGACACTAGCCCAGCAAAACTCTAAACTAGACGCTTCTAATTTATCCATTGCAAGTTTTATGCGGCTTAGGGATTTCGAAGATATAACCGGTCTTACCTACAAACATGGAACCACAACAATGATAACTAAGTTATTAGCAACTTGCTGTAAATCAGATATTGACTATAGTAGGAGAGATATATACCCGCTAGCCACTTATGCAAAACTAGTTGCATGTCAATCGTGGAACTGGTCTCATGTGCGAGGACATGTAAAGTTTGTCTGGGCCGCTTCATCCCACTATGGGACCAATATCAAAAATACATGAAAGAAGCAATAACATGATCATCATCGCCCACATAAACATATGTGTACTACCCGTCCAAAGCATCTATGCATAGATCAGGCTCTGCTATCACTGTTGGGCTCACAACATAGAAAACATTTTTCCTACGATGGGAACTATTATACGCCAAGATCTATCTACTAGATACAAGCAACGGGTGGATATACATCCATAGAGAACTTACCCTTGAAGACAACAAAGCTTTGTTAACGAGATGGAACTTGTGAATGATGTAGTCGAACGCTTGCCGATCTCAAGATCGTGTGGAAGTCCTAGAGCTACAAATCAGTAGCGCATCCGTCCTCGCACACACGTTCAGGCCACCGAACAACCTCCACCTGCTTGCTCCAGTTAATTAGCATAAGAAGCAACTCCTTATAGACAAAATGCCACTGGAACATGTATCTCGCTAATCCGAGACCATGGGGGAATATATCTAGAGGGGGAGAGAGATCCTTCACGAGGAGGAGTGCTTTGTGAGGAGGAGAGGGGGGCCTTTTATAGGGAGAGGGGGGCAGACCCTCCCATGGCCGCCGGCCATGGAGGTGCCCCTACCTCTTCCTTCATTCATGTGGGTGGAATCTCCACTCACATAAACATGCCTCCACTCACACATCCACTCACATGCATTAAATTTCCACCAAATTTAATGCAACTCTCATTTAATAAGACTCTTTTATTTATTTTATTCAAATTTTTGTTAATTACTTTAATTAACAAACATTCACATAAAACCCCCTGCAATATTTAAATATCACATGCAGAACCAATTTCAGCAATTTCACTCAAAACAATTCTGGTGTCCATTGAAATAATTCCAGTGCTTTGCAATTCTTTTGTCTGAAACATATTTTCTTCAAATGGTGTTTGGCAACCCTTAAGTGTGTCACCCTACAATTCATGAATAATGCAACATGATCGAGACCCCTCTCAGATCAATAATCAGAAGCGGGACCTGGAGATCCATTCTGACTCCTACACATTTAACGATGACTTCTGTGATCGTGAGAACCTTTAAAGCTAGTAACTTAATCCCTTTATCTCGCGATATATTACATGTCTGAGATTCGATCATCGGTATCTAAATACCTAGTTTGATCTTGTTACCGACATGCACTCTTTTCTTGTTCCCGTGATATAATATTCTAGTGATCACATCACTTGCTTGCAAGCTATTCTTAATGTGATATCACCGAGAGGGCCTAGAGTATATCTATCCGTCATCGGGGTGGACAAATACCTCTCTTGATCCATGAGCCTCTACATAACATCTTCGTAGCACTGAACCCACCTTTATAGTCACCCTCTTACGGTGTGACGTTTGATGTTATCAAGATACTCTTCTGGTGTTAGTGATTAACATGATCTCATGGTCTAAGGACTAGGATTACTTCATATGCTGTTATAGCAATATAAACACAATGACTTTGATCGTAATGCTATACTTCAGATGAATGTTCATCACATCATTTCACAAATGTTGCGACCTTGTTATTAACGACATCCAATGTCCATGATCGGGAAACTTTGATCATCTTGTTAATCAACAAGCTAGTTCAAAGAGAGTCATAACTAGGAACTTTCTATTTGTTTATTAAACACACATGTATTAATATTTCCGTATTAATACAGTTATAGCATGCAAAATAAACATCTATCATATACTTATAATACACACAAAAACTTTATTATTGCCTCTCAGGGCATATTCCCTTCACTACGGATGCTGGCGGGTGGGAAAGTAGCACGCGTGGGGGAGGACACGCCCGCGACCTGCCCGTGTCTGGGCCGACGCAAGGTCACACAAATTAGGTGTACCGACGGGTCGAGCCGGACGCGTCGAGCCGGATGGGTCGTGCTGCCGGGAGACCGCGGACACCCCGCATGTCCACGCAGACACGCTCGGGCAGGTTGGGTCAGAGCGGTGGAGATGCCCTTACTCCTCAGAGCACCTCCACTAGCATTCCTAGGAGGATCTTCACATGCCCTTTTTTATCTGGATGGTGAAATTTCGCCCACTCGAGTTACCCGCAACTCGCTTTTCGCCGGATTTGGCCCAAGTTTCATCCGACGTTTCCAGACCGAACTCGACACGCCGGGTGTCGCCTCGCCTGGGAACGCTGGATGGAAGAAAAACTGGTGGGCCAACCCTGTCGGCAAGACATCCCATTCCCCACTGAGATTTGGCTCACCCACGATGTAGAGCCTTCTCCCCACCTACCACTCGCCACCATGTCGCCACTGGAAATGCCCTGTGTCACCTCGCCAAACCACACCGATAGAAAGGTCCACCACCGCCGCAACGTCCCACCCCTCGCTGCTGGCTTTGTTTCACCTTCTCTCGGCATCTCCGATAGCCCGGCTCCATTCCAAACTCGTGTCCACTGTGCTCGCGAAGTGTTTGGTGTTTTTCCTCCTCAGCCATGGACTCCGACGCTGAGGACATGTTTTCCATGCTATTGGAGGAAGAAACTACAACAACCACCAAAGATGAAGAGCACATGCAGATGATTATACGCGCAGAATGCAATGCCGAAGCGTGGTGGCCGGCAAAGGGATGCCGGAAGTGCAAAGAAAGGCAACATATGGAAGGTTACTACATGTTGTACACCGACTACTTCACTAACAATCCATTGCACGATGATGTCGTGTTTCGGCGCCATTTCAGGATGAGCTGGAAACTCTTTCTCGAGATCATGTATGCCATCCGGGAGTTTGACTCCTACTTCATATGCATGAAGTACTACACGAGCATGGTAGGGTTTTTCCTCACTTCAGGAGTGCACGGTGACTATGAGGTTACTTACATACTGAGCTCTAGGTGAAAGTGTCGTGACTACCTCCGCATGGCCGAGTCCGCCACCATCGATTGTTTGTACATGTTCTATAGGGCAGTGATTATAGTGTTTGGGCCACTATACTTGAGATCACCCACTGCTGAAGACACTGCTCGGATCCTCACGGTTAATGAAAGAAGAGGATTTCCTGAGATGCTTGGAAGCATCAACTACATGTATTGGCATTGGAAGAACTGTCCATTTTCTTGGCCAATAATGTACAAATTCCACAAATGAGGTTGCAGTGTGATACTCGAGGTAGTTGCTACACAAGATCTCTGGATTTGGCACTCCTTTGGCATTGTAGGATCGAACAATGACATGAATGTCCTCAGATCCTCTACTATCTTCACCAAGCTTGTTGAGGGTCATGCTCCCGCGGTGGACTTTGAGATCAATGAGCACCACTACAACAAGGTATACTATCTTGTAGATGACATCACTACCCACCCGAGTTGAGAAATTACTTTGATGATAAATACTTGAGCCTAGGCTCGGATGCAAGCATTCGAACGTAGCCTCGAGGGCTACTCCCCTCGGGAGCGCTGGCCGTGCATCCGACAATAGTTGGTGATCTAAGAAAAAGAAGACCTGAGTCGAGGATCTTCTCAGATGATAAAGAATTGAGCCTATGCTCATACGCAAGGATTCGAACATAGCATCAGGGGCTATTTCCATCGGGAGCTCTAACCGCGCACTCGATAGAAAATAGCTTAGACAAGACCTGAATCAAATATTTCCTCAGATGATTAAGGCTTGAGTGTATGCTTAAGTACAAGTACCCGAAGATAGCCTCGGGGGCTACTACCATCAGGAGCACTGATCGAGCACCCGAAGGAAATAACGAATCCTCTTACGGAGTCAACAATGAAGCTCATGAAGATGAACTTTGAGCCTATACTCGAATACAAATATCCGACTATAGCCTTCGGGGCTACTCCCATCGAGAGCGCTGGCCGCGCACCCGATAGAAAAAATCAAAAATCCTCCTACATAGACGATAAAACAATAAAAAACCTATGAGCATTACCCAAGTGTTTCCTCAATGGTTACTACCGTCGGGAGCGTTAAACAACGCACCTGATTAAAATGACAAACAAGCTGACGACTTTAGCAACTCCAACAGCCGTACAAGGCATCGACGAAAAATTAAAAATTCTCGGACCGCGCCACCGCGATAATATGTCTGAATGTCGTGTCTATCGACATGAAGGTAAAACCCCGGGACCCGTCCTGTGAGGCATAGTAATCGCACCCCAATTCGCTCTGTTAGTAATTTTCCGTATCCACGATACGATAAAAAATCCCGATGGACATGTTGGGTATTCAAAACATAAAACTAGAATCAGTACTCTATAAGACCTCCGTGGCCCGAGCTACGCCATTATATACCGAGTTCGAGTCCAGGGACTTGAGCTTGGAGTAGGTTCACGATGTTTTTGCCCAAGAGCAATTAACCGGTACCCGATCTGTCGGATGCACTAGACTTATTATACCAAAATATCCATGAATAAAAGTTTACTTAAAGAAAAATTCGGGTTCAATGTTGAAAATGTCTTTGAGACTTAACCCGAATCTAGGATTCAGATATAGTCTCTGGGGATACTGACATAGGTATGACTTACGGGTTTCCATGATTGATATACCTGGTACGCACCTAAACTACGTCACATGAAGCCCACCAAGAACTAGGAGTCTTGAAAGCATCCTAAGCCCAAGAACCGGACGTGTTGATCAAGATAGAAGTGCCAACCGACATAGTCATATAACTGTAACCAAACTTGTAACCGATCCGTGTTAAACTCTGAGAACCAGCCCCTCATATATAGGCTAGGAGGATCCGATGAGGAGGGCACCGTAGATTTGAGTGAAACACAACCAACCGTGAGTTACATTGCATCTAGCGAATTGGCGATTCTGTAACCCTCTGTTTTGATAAATAGGCAGAACTTCGACTCCCTTGTTTGTCTGATAGGCTGACAAAATCACCGGCGCTTTCTTTTCCATCAAACCCAAGTCCATAACCATGGACATTGCCGAGGTTATCCTTCGACAAAATCTACCCTTGAGCTACTGATGTACACATGGAAGGGATGCTCACCCGATCTTGACATCGGTGACCAATAGAGAGAGGGGTAGAGGGGCCTGGCGACCCTGGCCTAGAAGAAATCGAGGAAGGAGACGGGAGAACGAGAGCTATGGCCTGTGGGGGAGAGAAGGCCGTATCTTCCATACTACTCCCTCCTTTCTACATTAACCGTAAGTTTTAGCATTATCCTAAACTCAAGCAACTTTGTTTTTACCAAGTTTTTATGGGAAAATATATCAAAATTTCAAACATCAATTTAGTTTACATTATATTCATCATAGTATATATTACTGTACAATATAGATTTGAAGTTGTAGATATTAGCATATGTTTCTATAAACTTGACAAACCCGCGACTTCAGATTTTTTTTGTGGATCAGATTTGTTTTGAAGTTATGACGTCAACGTAGTTTTGTAGGACCTTTCTTTGTAATTCGTGACTAAATTATTTTAGAAGTGGAAACCATAGCATAAACACATATATGCACACACACGCGCGTAAAACGCCACATGGACACAACATCGACCGAAAACTAAGTGCTAGTGTTATACAACACTATACATCAGCAGAGTTTTGATTTAAAACAACTCTTTGAAAGGAACATCGTTTTCTATTGGAGATTTATTGGCAAAATGAGACACATGATATCTGATACCTCGTAGACCGTAGTCCATGGATACATCAACCCTCCTAACCATACAACCAATTATAGCTTTACTCAATTCTATGATTAATACTATGCAAAATCCGTAACACAGGTTGGCATGGACCACAATTTCATCTCATTCCCGAGACCTGAAGTGTTGCTTTGATGGTTGCTAAATATATTATACTTTTAGCTAGTCAATTAAGGATAAGAAAATACAAATAGTTGGTGTTTTATGTGCCTCACTCCCTCACTTTACGTGCATCCTCTGCACATACATCTAACGGGAAGATCTTGTTGATATACCAAGACAAAAAAAAGTGAAAATAAAAGCATGACGTTGTAACACAACGACGTCACGCACCCCATAACAGCTATCTTTAGAAACAAGGGATATCTATTTGGTGCCCCTAGTTCCTTAGTGTAGGGGTTTAGCACCCGAAAACAATACTTTTTCCTGCGCGAACAACTCTAATATCAGGATATATCTATTAGTAATGTAGTAACGGGAGGGGATTTTCAAAACTTACGCTTGAAAACCGAAAAGCCTTGTCAACATTCAGGAGAACATGGTTGATATAGTCGTATCGATGCCGACCTCAAGGTCGTGGATGGCTCCACCAGCTCCAATGACTCGATGGCCTGAACGACGTGAGCACCACTAGTGTAGTGCCTCGTGGGGAGCCGCACACATACGGTGTTTAACGATGACTTCCGATCCCTGATCTTTTTTTGACAGTTCCGATCCCTGATCTAGGAGAGGTTGCGGAAGTAGATCTCCTGGATCCGGAATCCCCATAGCGCGATGGCGCTCTGCGGTGAAGAACACTCTCGCTCGCACAACCCTTACAAGGGGGCCACACTCACAAGAGAGAGAGAGAGAGAGAGAGAGAGAGAGAGAGAGAGGAGGGGATATTCTAGCCAAAGAGAATATCTTATTGGTGTCTTGGTGTGTGTGTGTGTTTGAATCCCTCCATATGCCCTCCTTTATATGCGCGAAAGGGAGGTACTCCCTCCCTCAAAGTCCCGAGGTGGGACTAATCAAGGGAGGAGGTGGGGGTAGGCGCACTAGCCAACCCACCCATGGGCCCCACGTGGGGATAGGCCCATTAGGGCTGCCGACCACCCCCTTGGCCCCTCCTAGGGCGGTGGCCCCTCTTGGGCCCTTCCCTTTCAGGAATTGGCCCATTAGGTGGGCTGCCCCATTAAATCATATTTAAATTATTAACTAAATATAAATAAATGTATAATTTTCAATAATTAACATATATTTACATATTATTTAATCCCTGTTGCACCGGAACTCCTTCCAGACAACACCGGACACCCGCCGGACTTTCCCGGAACCCTTCTGGTTTTCCCTTCTCTCTTTTTCGGTGATTCCTATGATACCAAAACGATCACCGAGCATTGTCAAACCCTTAAGTGTGTTACCCTATAGTTCGGGAACACTCCACACATGGTAGAGACCTCTCTCGAACAATTGATCATCAGAGGGACCTAGATGCCCATGATGACCCATGTGCATTCCACGAGAATCTTCGTCGTTGAATCATGAAAGGTAGTGTCCAATTCCCTTGTTACTTTGATACTTTACTTGTCCGAGATTCAATCAACGACATCACCATGCCATGTTCAATCTCATTACCGACAAGTATAACTTTACTCGTTTCGAGCTATGCCATCCCCGTGACCTAGTCACACGCTGCAGCTCTATGGATGTCAAGTCTCCGAGTGGGCCCAGAGTATCTTTCTGTCACGCGGATGGACAAATACCGCCCTTGACACATAATGCCTCTACATGCCCATCTGAATATCTGAACACACCTTTATGATCACCGAGTCACCAAGTGACGTTTGATGCTATCTGAGTATTCTCAGGTGACAGTGATTGATATGGTCTCACGGTCTAAGGAATTGGTTACTACATTTCCAATCATTGTAACGGTGAACTTTGTGACTTGATCATGTTGCAATTCTTGTGTTGGGTATGTCCATCACTTTCATTAACTCAATGAAATGACCCCATTGTCAATTGACATAAATGTCCATGATCAGGAAACCTTGATCATCGATTGACCAATGAACCAGTGTCTAGAGGATCACCAGGGACTTTGGTGGTTTACATATCACACGTGTATTGACGTTCCTATCAATACAGTTATAGCATGATATAAAACCTATTATGAACTTAATGAAATATGTCAATAATATATATCATTATTTGTCTCTAGGGAACATTTCCAACACTTAGTTGTACTCACTTGTCTAGACGCTAAACTTTTCCTCACCTTTGCCCCTCTTGTCTGAAACTCTCACAGTGTATGTCCGTCAACCTTACTGTTACATGCTGACAAGTGGGTTGCGTTGGGTCGGGTCCCGTAGTGGACACCTCTCTCCACTTATCCAGATCAGCATGGGACCCATAGCTTATGCATGTGAGCGCTGAACCCACAACTTATCCAGGTTAGTGCTGCAAGATGGGAGCCCAAGCAAGCCCCGCGCCCGTGCCTGTGCACGTGCCGTTGCCTCCTCTTTCTTTTGTGGCACCCATTCTTCTTCTTTTGCGGCAACAACATCCCTTCTCCGGCCGACGAGTGATGTCTAGCTTCACTTCGGCCTCCCGTTCGTAGCAAATTGTTTGGATTTCTCTCTATTTTCTTGTTATTCCCTTAGAATTTGGGATTTAGGGTTCATGTTGCCATTTTCAGATCCTAAAGAAATGCGGGCATTTCGAGCATTTCAAGTGGATCGATGTGTACATTGATAGGATGATTGGAGGAATCAATTGGCGCAACTCGAGGGCTCGTGGGGGAGGGGCTTACTATGGAGAATGCAGTCGACATAGTGGCCATTCCGATGATTCCCAATTGTAGTTTGGGTTTCTAGAAAAATTCAATTTGTTTATCGATTTAGTGACTCGGTTGCAATGAAGTGAATCTGTGAGGTGAAAGTCAAACTTTAAGATTTAGGGAGATGGAAGTATAAGAAATAAGAAATAAAATGACCCAACTCTGAGCACTTTCAAATTTAAAACATTATACAACTCTTGATGTATAAAAAGAGATTTTATCGTTTTTAGAGGGTGAAAAGTATTGCATTCACTAAAATCTTAAAATCTCATGCATATACCAAAATTATACAACTCTTAAACACTTTCAAATTATACTTTGGACTTGATAGTGTTGTCCTAAGACAATCTTGGGAGTTTACCATTTTTATAGAGTGAAAAGTAATGCATAAACTAAAGGGGTCACTAAACTAAAATCTTTATGTCTAATGCATATACAAAAATATTACAACTCTTGGACACTTTCAAATTATACTTTCGACATGATAATTTTGTCCTAATAAAATCTTGAGAGTTTACCATTTTTAGAGAGTGAAAAGTAATGCATAAACTAAAGGGGTCACTAAACTAAAATCTTTATGTCTGATGCATAAAATTATACAACTCTTGAACACTTTGGACATGATAATGTTGTTCTAAAAAAATCTTGGGTGTTTACCATTTTCATAGAGTGAAAAGTAATGCATAAACTAAAGGGATCACTATGTATAATGCATATACCAAAATTATATAACTCTTGAACACATTTAAATTACATTTTGGACATGATAATGTTGTCCTAAGAAAAACTTGAGAGTTTACCATTTTTAGAGAGTGAAAAGTAATGCATAAACTAAAGGGATCACTAAACTAAAAACTTTATATCTAATGCATATACCAATATTATACAACTCTTGAACACTTCCAAATTACACTTTGTACATGATAATATTATCCTACGAAAATCTTGAGAGTTTACCATTTTTAGAGGGTGAAAAGAAATGCATAAACTAAAGGGATCCCTAAACTAAAATATTTTTGTCTCATGCATATACCAAAATTATAGAGCTCTTCAACACTTTTAAATTATACTCTAGACATGATAATGTTATCCTAAGAAAAAATTTAGAGTTTACCATTTTTAGAGCGTGAAAATAAATGCATAAACTAAAGGGGTCCCTAAACTAATTTTTTTGTCTTATGCATATACCAAAATTATACAACTCTTGAACACTTTCAAATGATTTCTCTTGTCTGATTTGAGAAGTGGTGGTTTAGGATAAAACTTGATTTCTCTATGATTCTTATGGTTTCCTAGGTGGCAGGTCACATAAGAAGATTCCATTAGTAGGTGCCACTATGCTTTGATCTTTTTTGAATTAGCATTCATTGACTATGTGTTGACCATCCACTTGAGGGTAAAACTGAGTATATTGCACGCACAAGGGTTAGTACCCGAGGGTAAAAGTGAGTACAACTAACACACCATTGTTACTCTCGAGCTGATAATTGATTATGCCTAACGTGCTAGGGTTATACTCGAGGGAAAAAATGTGACTTACCGTATGCGTATCGTGGTGCTCGGTGCAGTAACAGACGCGTGTTGTGATGCATGGTGCAGTAGCATACCCGGTGCACGGTGGTGCAATGAAACTTCCCTTTCCTTCACCTTTATTATAGAACCCATCTCCCTCTCCCTCTCCGCCTCCCACTCTCACTCACTCACGCACTCACGCAACCATCTTCACTATCCCATCACCTTATGCAACCCCCTAAGAAAACCCCAACCACGCCGATGATTGAGAAGAAGGATGCGGTGGCCATCGTGGCCTCCAAGGCCGCTGGTGAGGAGGCCCCCATCTCCATTCAGGCCCCTGTCGAGGCATCAAAGGCAGTCGTCGTCCCTATTCAGACCCTTGTCCCCGCTTCCAATGTAGTCGCTGGCGAGGAGGCCCCTGCCGGTCGTGGGAAGATCCCGCTCGACTGGGACCCCTATGAGGAGGAGGACTACATATGTCTGGAGAACCCCTACGACACCAGCATCGTCGACCCATGGTCGGAGGTAACTAGGGTTTTCTCCCATTCCCTTGTTCTTCTCCCGTTCCCATCATTGTATGCAACATCTTATGTTATTAGGGTTTGGCTATTCGCATTTCAGTCGTTGGATGCTAGATCGATCTTCTTACATTAGCTAATCCTCTTGTGTTTCTATGAATCTGCATGTTCACATTTTAATCCTATTTTATTTGTGCTTCGACTTGTAGTTAAAGGATTGCCTAGTTAATATTAGTGCCGATATTTAGTTGGAATCAGTATTTGATTTTGCTTAAGATTTCGGGATTGGTGATTTTAACCCACACGATTATTTATGCAAATAATCATGGGATCTCAACTAGTTAATTTATACAAATAATCAATCCCGATAATTAAGGGATCTCAATCATGTCCTTATTATCATGCACGCTACTATTTTTTCCAACAGGTGCACAACAACGACGTCTGCAGCGACGACGAGTCTAGGCACACCAAGACTCGTTAGGTGCTAAGGAGACTGTAGTCCGGCTAGTACGACACCTAATTTGCTGGCAACATCTACAGTGCTCCTTCTGCAAAAAGGAGACTAGGCGCTACTGACTTCAACTGCCTCATAAGGCATGCCGAGGACTTGAGCTCCTGCAACCCCAAGGTCGGCATGACCGTGAATGTCCATGCATTCTTCGCTCAGCACATGGTGCTCAACATTCACCTCCGCAACCTCCAGTAGGTGTCCATCGCAGAGGGTCGCATGCCTACGATCAAGCCCAAGATGCCCAAGATCTAGGGACTGGGAAACAAGAAGTGGAGTAAGCGATAGAGGGAGGTGGCGGAGGCCAAGAGGGGTTGAACGTGTTTGGTGCTGCTGTTGTAAAGTCGCTTCTTTTTTATATGTTGTGTGTTGGTTGCTGAGAAGCAAATGTATTGAACCTCGTTAAGTATCCTACTATCTATCGTTAATATATCCTATATTACCTGTCGTGAGCAGCTTATCTACATTTGTTTTGTTTTCTAAATGTATGTATGTTGCTAGTGTGATTTGCTGCTCTATATTTTCTACCAGATTGGGCAAAAACTAGGGTCAAAAGGAACAAATGATTAAAGAGAGAAGCTACTCTAGATTTTCTACCAATTTTGGCAAAAAACATAACTGTTAGCGAGAGAGAGGAAAAATACGCACTAAAATTGCTAATTAACGATAAAAAAGTAATATACCAATTTGGGAGAGACAGAACCCACTCGTGCACCTTGTGAACTGCTATTTTATTTAGTGAGGCAATAATGAGTTAACTCATAACTTTTTTGGCCTCAAACTTTGAATAAACTGTTAAGCATTTATTTTGTGGAGTTACATCATTTGTTTCTGTCCATTAAGCATAGTAACATTTACATATTTAGTAGATCTTTGATGAGTGCATATTTACATCATGTTTTATATTATTATTTTGCATTGTAGATGTAGGATCTTGGTATTTTACGGCGTTCACGTGCACATTTTATGTCTATTTTCACTAGGATCGGGATAGATGATGGATCCAATGGATACAATTATTGAAGCAGTTGTACTAAGTAGAAAAGGAGTAAAAAACAACATAAATCACTTATTTGGAAAATATTAATAATACTAAAAGAAAACCCGAAGAGAACAGAGGAGACAGAGACCATAACGACCAACTATACGGGCAGAGGAAATATTCCCGCCGTATAGCTCCGGCCATATAGCTAGCACTGCCTCTGCCTCGTCAAATAGTTTCACCCCGTGCAATTGGTTTGAAGAGACGATATACAAAACACCTAGAAATTGCCGAAACCTCACCTCCGGAAGGCATCTAGAGGGGGAACTCATCCACCGAGGATCCATCTTTGCCCTGCACAGATCCAGGAGGCTAAGACATCGATCTTCATCATCCGCCGCTGCATCATCACCATCTCCATCCATCCCATCTACATCTTGTTGTTATTCCTATACTCGTTGTGGATTTATACAAGTACTATTCATCTATGATTGTTTCCATTACCATTGCCATGATGTTGATTGCCTCCATGTCTGAGTAGATCATTAGTTCTTGGGGATATGAAGAAACCCTAGTATGAGATTGAAATAAGATAAAGTCTATTATGATATTCATCGCTGTGACCATGTGTTAGATTCTCTACATCTTGATGTTGAGAGAAGTCGACCTCTCAATATTTTCCTCTCGTGGGGACTTGATGGAGGGAACTACTTGCTGGTAGACGGAGGCGTGCTAGCGCTTACGGTGACTATAAAGTTGTTAGCAATCCTTACGTATCAACTTGGTAAGCCGAGGAAACTCACGGAACACTATCCATGCTATGGGATACGTCCTACGGGATTATGTCCCTTAATTGCGCAGTAATTCGATTGATGTCGATTGCTGTCTGATGTGGTTATGAGGATGACATGCATAGCGGTTGCTGGCAAATCATCCATATACGGAGTTCCTCCCACACATACATAGTTGAGAATGTTCATGATGATAATCTTTATCTTAGATCTTTTACAATATTAGTGGTGTATCTGCTACTCCCTGAGAACGCTTTTTCCCTATTGCAGTTCTAATATCTCTTATATACGCGATACTTACTTTCTGCATTAAGTTACTTTGCTTTACTTTATAATTGCTCTTATACCCAAAACCCCAGAACACCTTTTTACACAATACTCGCATTTTATCTTGTCACTTAGAACTTTATCTAGCATTTCTATCGTAATATTTAGTCCATGAGTTATTAGACTTAAGACTCCTGCTGCCCGTGGGATCGATATCTTTATTTTGAAACTAGCTACAAACGATCTGTACTCTTGCAGTCATCAACCTTCCACGGTTTATTCTGGTGTCGGCGCGTTGCTATAATCCAGCTCTTCAGGTTTCTCTTCATTGGTTACTACCCTCATCATCTTGAGGTCTTCTACCGGATTTGGCTCGGGTTTTCAGCAAACTTTGCTAGTATGAGAGGTTGGCTCTTAGCTACTTTACCCAACTAAGCCTCCACGGTAGTATAGAGCCTGCACATCATTTCTAATTGCAACGACCTGGTTAGATAATTTTCCTATACTATTTTCATGGTTCTCCATGATTTTAATAAGCATGTTATTTTACTTGGTTTGAGCTTGTATAAAGGTTCTAATAGTTTTCTCAAATGAGAGATTGCCATGATTTGCTCCATTATTATCATAATTGTTGTAAGGAGCTCCTACAGGATTACGATAATGTTTTTGAGCATTAAAAGCATAATGATTTTTCCATGCAGGATTAAAAGGAGTGCGAGCAATAAAATTGACATCATTAATATCGATAGCGATAGCATTAACTTGGGTATCTTCTTTGCCTTTTACTATAATAAGCAGCTCGTCTACCTTAGATGTAAGTTCTTCATTATTTACCTCGTTGATTGAACTTACTCTATTTAAGGTTCTTTCCACATGCCATTGGGCATGATTATCTTGCATATCATCAAGTAATTACTTTGCAACACTCACTTGCTTTCCCATGATTGTTCCTCCTGCTGAATTATCTAGCATTGACTTAGACATTGGGTTAAGACCATTATAAAATAAATGTAATATAAGCCATCTTCCATCCCATGACTAGGAAAGTTCATTACAGATTCTTTCATCCTTTCCCACGCAAGTGCTAATGGCTCACAGTCTTCTTGTCTAAAACTTGTAATGTTGGATCTTAGCTGCATAGTTTTAGCTGGGATTTTTATAGTTATAAACAAATTAGTACATTCCTCCCAAGATTTAATAGTGCCCTTTGGTAGAGCTACCAACCAATCCTTAGCCTTTCCTCTAAGAGAGAAAGAAAACAACCTTAATTTAACAGCATTTGGATCTACATCCTTAATACGCATCATGTCACAAATTTCAATGAAAGTGTTTAAGTGCAAACCTGAATCTTCAGAAGATGAGCTCGCAAATTGGTTATGTTGAACCAAGCTTAAAAGGTTAAGCTTTATTTCATATGTTTCCACATCAATAGTGGGCTGAGTGATAGGTGCACGAACAAAATCATCAGTGGGAGTAGCATACTCCCCTAATCTCTTCTGAGCCATGGATCTTATATTTTTGGTAATTTTTAAGTAATGAAAACAAATAACAAGTAACTAATTTTTTTGGGTTTTCATATAAATAACAAGAAAATAAACTAATAATAAAAAATAAACTACAAACTAATAATAAAACTAAAAACAACGTCTCTAGTGACCTCACCAGGATAGCGAAATTGCTTCCCTGACAACGATGCCAAAAAAGGGTTGATACCTTCGATCCGGATTAACGGATGTAGTATAATAGCTCTTTCCCTAGAAGACCTAGGTTTAATCGAACCTTGGAAAACAATGCTAAAAGGAAATAGAAAGGACACGTCTACAAGACTTTGTTTCTTTGTTTTACCTTAGTTCACCGAACCAATTTAGTTTACATTATAATGTGTTGAATCAATGGATGGAGATATGCCAGGGTTGAAGATCGACCTGCAGCTGCACATCATATGGGATAAAAGATAATAATAACCATAGTCAAGTGTAATATTTGAACAGAGATAATCTCTTGTGGGCAACACATCCTAATATACTAGAGCCCCCGTGATGCAGGGGGCATAGCAATAGTATTTTAACCCAACCGAGTGCACACTGGAACAACGGGCTGCAAACGATTATTAAGTGTAAAACAAAGATCAAAGCTTTTAAGTGGTGATGTTATTGTGATCCTGAATGGGTCGCTAAGCAAAGACCGTACTACTCTTTCTGTCATTAGGGTTCCTATGAGATCACCGCTAGCCAAGTATCTCACCTTAAGCCTTTATCAATCTATGGGATCTTGGATACCTACAAGTCCACAGATCGAGATAAGAGACAAAGAAACAAAAGATACAAATCTCAATTGCAAAAAAATACAATACTCCCATGAATTAGATGCACATAATTGCTGTGAGGTTTCTCCCCAAACCGCAGCCCATGAGGACTACTCACTCATAACAAATAGACCAGAGATAGAAAACATCATACACATACTTAGATTGAAATCAAATATTCTTAAAATGGTCGCCAAATCACAAGGAGATCTAAAGTACAAAGCAATGGCTATGGCTAATGGAGGGTATGGATGATGGAAGTGATGAACAATGGATGAAAAATGGCATGGATCTCCTTTGGGGGTGTTGTGATGTAATCTAAGAATGGCAGCCCTCTAGTCGGCGGCTGGAGCCTCAAAATATATAGGCGTCTTCATGAAAGTCGTAGGGTTTGACGAGACGATGCCAATGCCACCTGGTACGGGTGGATGGTACGGGCGGGCTCTGCCCGTACCAGTGGTCGTTAAGCTTGCTGACGCGTAGGAATGACTCCCCAATTACTTGGCTGTAACACCCTCAAATCGGGGCTATGCAAGTTTTAGCCCTTTCCGCCAAACCCGCATAGAGACGATTCAAGGACGCCCACCAGGCACTTTCGTGCGGGTGGAAAACGAAGCAATACCATTTCACAACAGTCCTCGATGGGACCCACAGAACAGATGTATATACAACAACGACTCAACGAGTCAAGAATACAAATATACAATACAAAGATTCAAATCACCTCGAAAACGATAGAGCGTCCGACTACGGACAAGATGCAAATGGGGCTAAGGGCCCTGAAGAATAACCAATGGCGTCCATAACCCTGCCCAGGCCAAGCCGGAAGGGTAACCCTGCTAACGACGTCGATCTCAAACCTGCTAAAACAAAAGGGGTGCCGACAAAGGGCAAAGGGAAAAGAAGAGCGTCAGTACTGAGGCCAGTACACGGCGAGGCTAGAATTTGGGGGCTCTCGCCTACATAGGTATGGTGGGTTGAAGCGGCAGCGCAGCGGCAATAAACAACCTATAGAGACTCGATACAACTGGCGGTTATCAGAGGGGATAAGAAAGACCTATTCAGATCCAACCTAAAGCTAACACCAAACAAACCCATCCTGGTATTTCCCCCCTCGAGACCAAACGAGGAAGTCGGACCAAGGAACTCACACAGTTGGCAATTTTATTCATTCCACTATAGTTGAAGCACTTACTAGTCAGGTATAGATATTAGGAGTCATCCTGATGGCATAAGTAGTGGGCAGTTTTAGTTAACATTCCGTTGTAGTTGGAACATTTACTAGTCAGATATAATTGTCCTGAGGAATCCCAAAACCCAGCAGTTGTTGACACTTTTATCACATTCCATTTGAGTTGCAATACTTACTAGGCAGGTATAGTATGACACGGATCACCACAGATCCACCAGTTGTTGACATTTTTTAATATCCATTCCATTATAATTGAGCTGATTACTAGTCACATATTAAGTCAAATTTATAGCACTACTTTAGTTATGCTTGTCTATGATCGAGATACTGTGCTCCAAGTCGTCCATAACCGCGGACACGGCTTTCAGAAAGTTTTACCCTGCAGGGGTGCACAAATAGCAACACACACTCGATCAACCTCGGAAAAACCAACTCAAAACCCAACGAGGCTTTCACGACAAAGCGATCACAAGATTCAGAAGGGGGCCACCCCACTAAGCTACCCGCAACGAAGTTGGCCGGCTCCGGAACGGACCCAGTGTTTGCGAGAACGGCTGTAAACGACTGGGAACCCGAAAGTGTGACTGGGCTTGTCGATACCGCGAAATCGTGCCACGATCCAAAACAGTACAGGTGCTCCACGCACAATCGTAAATAAAGCAGTAAAGCATGGCATAGGTATAGGATATTAATAAAACCCCAAACTAGTTTGTGGCCCCAAGATATAGAAATGAATCAAGCTCTAGCTCAAGCGGGTCCACGGCCTCCTGGATGTGGATAGTGCGAAAATCAAGGAACAGGTATCAAGTACTCGGGGTCCTACGGGACACAAGTGAGCGTGGAAAAACCAAATAACATCTATTGCCCACCGATGCCTCTGCATTAGTTATATCTAGCATTTTAATAGTTGTATTTAAAGTCATGATCATATCCACCAATAAGCATCTCCACCAATAAACATCTGCCAGCAATCCAACAACTGTGGTACTCAACAACACAAGATCGCACCTGAGCAAGCACTACGACTCGCAAGGCCAGCTATCTACCAAACACAGGTAATAGGAGGTGTCCAAGGATATATAGAGGTTGCACGGGATATAACTGGTGCACGGAAACTAAAGCATCGCGACACGGATAGCAATAGATCAACAGGAGGAAGTAAACACTATAAATGCAAAATAGGTAGAAGGAGAAGAGATGCTCGCCTGGGAAACACTGCCGAAGGTACATATCCGGAGAACTTGTCGATGCTCACAACATCTCATCGTCCTATCCGGGAAGAAGCAAAACACTAAAAGAAACACCGGATGCAATATTTAATACTACGGCAGAAGATCCAGCATGATTATGATATGATGCAGATGCGGTGCAATTAGGCAGTATTAAGCGGAACCGGGGTCCCAACAATTAGTTATATGGTTCAAGTTATTTAACTACCCCGCAATTTAAATGTTGTATTAACAGGGCGAAACATGGCATCGGTTCGCTACACCAATTTAAATGGAGTCCGGAATAAGACAAAAGTATCCCGCATAAACACTCCATATTTAATTATGAGGTAAATCGGCATAATGCCCCCAAACCATAGACAGTTATGCATGCATGATCAATTTTTATGCAACAGTTTTATATATAGCATTTATAAAATAGGGGCTCGGGAAAAGGTTCACACATCGGGGTCGAAAGATCTTGGGTTCCGGGGGTCCGGGGTTCGACAGGGTTCGATGGGGATCGGTCTCGGCGGGAACGTTCTCGGACAACGGAGTAGATATTGTCGCATGTGACGAAGAACTCGGGTTCGGAAGGAGGTCTTGGCGTTCCGATGGATCGGTCCCCGGGGTCGAAGAACTTGGCGTCCGAGAGACGATCCTGTCGCATCCGCGGTCTTCGGGGTCGAAGAACTTGGCGCGCCAGGGTTCGGTCTTCGGATCCGAGTAGAAGAACTTGGCGTTTCGGTGGCGATCTTGGCGGTCATCGGGTTCTCAGCGAACTTGGCGTCCGGTCCTCGGGCATCGGATCCGTGGTCTTTGGGGTACGGGGGTCTTGGGGTTCCGGGTAGGCGATCTTGAGGTGCATTCTTGTCTTCGAGGGATCTTGGCGAGGGTCGGAGAACTTGGCGTCCGGGAAGGCGATCATGTCGTCCCGACCTTGTTCGATGTCGAACTTGCTCCGGTGGTCGTCGTACTTGTCCGATGTAGATCTTGTCGTGGCTAGCCTTGGAGGAAGAGGATTTGACGCGGAACGCAAAGTGCACCGATGGCTCGTAATAACACAAACACACGCACATACACATATGTGCACAGATGAACAACAGGAACCCTGCGAGCAGCACACAAACAGGAACCCACGCAGGGACATGGCGGTCCTTCGATGCTTGGCGTTGGAACAAGAAGGCATAGGGCGTCAGGGAGGTCATGGGAGGCGAGCAGGGCGTCGACCTCACGCAGTAGAATAGGGACCCTATCGGAGCAGCAGAGAGCAACATGGAGGAGACCACCGTTGGGAACACACGCAGGAGATTGCGGGGGCGCGCCTGGCAGCGGAGGTCCTGGCTGAGGGGCTAGGACGAGGCACGTCGGCATCGAGGCGTGCGCGGGAGCGTGGCTCACAGAAGCAGACCGGGGCGGAGGCGTCGGTCTTGGCGACCTCGAGGCCAAGGACGAGGGGGCGAGCGGCAAGGCGAGGTAGGCATGCGCGGCGGGGTGGGGAAGAGCCTGGTCGGCTCGAGGAGGTGGATGGCGAGGAGATCTCGCGAGGCGGTGGGGTCATGGCAGAGGAGTCTCGGGGCGGCGAGGAGGGGGACTCTCTGGCCGGGGCAGAGAGGAAGGCGGCTAGGGGAGGCCTGGCGGCGGAGGGCGCTGGCGGGGACGGGCCGGGGTGGTGGTGGCCGAGCGCGGCGGGAGGGAGCGGACCTGGCGGCAGGGAGCGGGCGAAGGGAGGGAAACACGGGGGAGAGAGAGAGCGGGAGGGAGACGACCGCAGGGGGCGTGTGTGTCCGTGAGTGTGTGTGTGCGCGCCTGGGGACACGCGTGGGACGTGGCCAGTGGCCCAGGAGGAGAGGGATTGGTCAGGGTGGACCTGGTCGGTAGGGTCAGGTGGGCGGGAGTTTGGCGAGGTGGGCGGGAGTGCGCGATGGCGTGCTGCACCGCTGGGTGCTGACGGCGGGATGGAGGAAAAATAGGGGTAGGTGGGGTGGGGGAATTAGGGTTTTGGTCTGGGTTAGGTATATGGGGTAGTAGGTAGCTACCGATTGGGCCTTTGGGCCTGACCGGTGGCTGCCTCCCCCACTAAAAAATATATTTTGTTTTTATTTAATCTTTTAAAATATTTTATAAATAGTTTTTAGACAACTAAAATATCCAGGAAGACCTGGTTTTATGATTTGAAATTAAAGGAGGACTAATTAGAAAACAAAATAGGGTTTTGCAAAGTACTTTTATAAACAAACATGCATGATGATGTCATGATGATGCACAAAGTAGTAGACAATTCAAGCGATTTTCTGGTAGTGATTTTAGCGGGATGCCACAATTCGACACCACTAACAAAGGATCTCGCCCTCGAGATCCGCCTCATGGTCCCGGGAAGAAGGTCGGCGATCTGAATCTTCTCGCTTCGTGTAGATCTTCACGACACCACTAACAAGAGGTCGCTGTCCGTGATCGTCGAGAGGGCACTCCGGTAACGAAGCACGAAGGTAGAGGTATCTACAAATAAAGCCACCTCTAGCTTCGATAGAAGGAGAGAACCAATGCATTCTCATCCACTTCACTGTACACGAGCAAATAGAGTGAGTAGTCGGCATGGGGGCCAATCCATCACGCACCCAAACTATTACTCCGCACAATCAGTGGAAAAGCGTGCAACCTTCCTCGGAATCAGACTGAAGATCTCGACAATCGAGGTTCAGAACAAAATAATGATGCAGGCTCTGCATCGAATCTGGCGTAGAGGATGTCGTCGCGTCGGAAAACACCGGAAGGCACAACAAGGAACAAAGAGAAGTCCAACAGATGAATGATTCCGCAGATAGCATGAAGACCGGATGTAGAAGCACCGTTGCCAAAAGAGGAAGCGAAACCCTGAAGGTACGACGGAAACCCAACCACGAGAATTCCTGGACTTGAAGAAAGGGAAGAGAGCAGATTTAAAACACACAGAGGTAAGAGGAGGTTAGCAGAGGGGTAAGGAGTAAAACAGACCTAATTAGATCTATCCAACCGATTTTGCAAAATAGTTTGGACACCCTACTTTAGCCGTTAGCTAGGTTATCCTACAGGCTGGACTTGTGGGGTATCGCAACTACTGAGCTCTGATACCACTCTGTAACACCCTCAAATCGGCCCTATGCAAGTTTTAGCCCTTTCCGCCAAACCCGCATAGAAACGATTCAAGGACGCCCACCAGGCACTTTCATGCGGGTGGAAAACGAAGTAATACCATTACACAACAGTCCTCGATGGGACCCACAGAATAGATGTATATACAACAATGACTCAACGAGTCAAGAATACAGATATACAATACAAAGATTCAAATCACCTCGAAAACGATAGAGCGTCCGACTACGGACAAGATGCAAATGGGGCTAAGAGCCCTGAAGAATAACCAATGGCGTCCATAACCCTGCCCAGGCCAAGCCGGAACGGTAACCCTGCTAACGACGTTGATCTCAAACCTGCTAAAACAAAAGGGGTGCCAACAAAGGGCAAAGGGAAAAGAAGAGCATCAGTACTGAGGCCAGTACACGGCGAGGCTAGAATTCGGCGGCTCTCGCCTACATAGGTATGGTGGGTTGAAGCGGCAGCGCAGCGGCAGTAAACAACCTATAGAGACTCGATAAAACTGGCGGTTATCAGAGAGGGATAAGAAAGACCTATTCGGATCCAACCTGAAGCTAACACCAAACAAACCCATCCTGGTATTTCCCCCCTCGAAACCAAACGAGGAAGTCGGACCAAGGAACTCACACAGTTGGCAATTTTATTCATTCCACTATAGTTGAAGCACTTACTAGTCAGGTATAGATATTAGGAGTCATCCTGATGGCATAAGTAGTGGGCAGTTTTAGTTAACATTCCGTTGTAGTTGGAACATTTACTAGTCAGATATAATTGTCCTGAGGAATCCCAAAACCCAGCAGTTGTTGACACTTTTATCACATTCCATTTGAGTTGCAATACTTACTAGGCAGGTATAGTATGACACGGATCACCACAGATCCACCAGTTGTTGACATTTTTTAATATCCATTCCATTATAATTGAGCTGATTACTAGTCACATATTAAGTCAAATTTATAGCACTACTTTAGTTATGCTTGTCTATGATCGAGATACTGTGCTCCAAGTCGTCCATAACCGCGGACACGGCTTTCAGAAAGTTTTACCCTGCAGGGGTGCACAAATAGCAACACACACTCGATCAACCTCGGAAAAACCAACTCAAAACCCAACGAGGCTTTCACGACAAAGCGATCACAAGATTCAGAAATATTTTAGGGGGCCACCCCACTAAGCTACCCGCAACGAAGTTGGCCGGCTCCGGAACGGACCCAGTGTTTGCGAGAACGGCTGTAAACGACTGGGAACCCGAAAGTGTGACTGGGCTTGTCGATACCGCGAAATCGTGCCACGATCCAAAACAGTACAGGTGCTCCACGCACAATCGTAAATAAAGCAGTAAAGCATGGCATAGGTATAGGATATTAATAAAACCCCAAACTAGTTTGTGGCCCCAAGATATAGAAATGAATCAAGCTCTAGCTCAAGCGGGTCCACGGCCTCCTGGATGTGGATAGTGCGAAAATCAAGGAACAGGTATCAAGTACTCGGGGTCCTACGGGACACAAGTGAGCGTGGAAAAACCAAATAACATCTATTGCCCACCGATGCCTCTGCATTAGTTATATCTAGCATTTTAATAGTTGTATTTAAAGTCATGATCATATCCACCAATAAGCATCTCCACCAATAAACATCTGCCAGCAATCCAACAACTGTGGTACTCAACAACACAAGATCACACCTGAGCAAGCACTACGACTCGCAAGGCCAGCTATCTACCAAACACAGGTAATAGGAGGTGTCCAAGGCAATATAGAGGCTGCACGGGATATAACTGGTGCACGGAAACTAAAGCATCGCGACACGGATAGCAATAGATCAATAGGAGGAAGTAAAGACTATAAATGCAAAATAGGTAGAAGGAGAAGAGATGCTCGCCTGGGAAACATTGCTGAAGGTACATATCCGGAGAACTTGTCGAAGCTCACAACATCTCATCGTCCTATCCGGGAAGAAGCAAAACACTAAAAGAAACACCGGATGCAATATTTAATACTACGGTAGAAGATCTGGCATGATTATGATATGATGCAGATGCGGTGCAATTAGGCAGTATTAAGCGGAACCGAGGTCTCGACAATTAGTTATATGGTTCAAGTTATTTAACTACCTCCCAATTTAAATGTTGTATTAACAGGGCGAAACATGGCATCGGTTCGCTACACCAATTTAAATGGAGTCTGGAATAAGACAAAAGTATCCCGCATAAACACTCCATATTTAATTATGAGGTGAATCGGCATAATGCCCCCAAACCACAGACCGTTATGCATGCATGATCCATTTTTATGCAACAGTTTTATATATAGCATTTATAAAATAGGGGCTCGGGAAAAGGTTCACACATCGGGGTCGGAAGATCTTGGATTCCGAGGGTCCGGAGTTCGACAGGGTTCGACGGGGATCGGTCTCGGCGGGAACGTTCTCGGACAACGGAGTAGATCTTGTCGCATGTGACGAAGAACTCGGGTTCGGAAGGAGGTCTTGGCGTTCCGATGGATCGGTCCCTGGGGTCGAAGAACTTGGCGTCCAAGAGACGATCTTGTCGCATCCGCGGTCTTCGGGGTCGAAGAACTTGGCGCGCCAGGGTTCGGTCTTCGGATCCGAGTAGAAGAACTTGGCGTTTCGGTGGCAATCTTGGCGGTCATCGGGTTCTCGGCGAACTTGGCGTCCGGTCCTCGGGCATCGGATTCGTGGTCTTTGGGGTACAGGGGTCTTGGGGTTCCAGGTAGGCGATCTTGAGGGGCATTCTTGTCTTCGAGAGATCTTGGTGAGGGTCGGAGAACTTGGCATCCGAGAAGGCTATCATGTCGTCCCGACCTTGTTCGATGTCGAATTTGCTCCGGTGGTCGTCGTACTTGTCCGATGTAGATCTTGTCGTGGCTAGCCTTGGAGGAAGAGGATTGGACGCAGAACGCAAAGTGCACCGATGGCTCGTAATAACACAAACACACGCACATACACATATGTGCACAGATGAACAACAGGAACCCTGCGAGAAGCACACAAACAGGAACCCACGCAGGGACATGGCGGTCCTTCGATGCTTGGCGTTGGAACAGGAAGGCGTAGGGCGTCGGGGAGGTCATGGGAGGCGAGCAGGGCGTCGACCTCACGCAGTGGAACAGGGACCCTATCGGAGTAGCAGAGAGCAACATGGAGGAGACCACCATTGGGAACACACGCAGGCGATTGCGGGGGGGGGGGGCGCCTAGCAGTGGAGGTCCTGGCCGAGGGGCTGGGACGAGGCGCGTCGGCATCGAGGCGTGCACGGGAACGCGGCTCACAGAAGCAGACCGGGGCGGAGGCGTCGGTCTTGGCGACCTCGAGGCCAAGGATGAGAGGGCGAGCGGCAAGGCGAGGTAGGCGTGCTCGACGGGGTGGGGAAGAGCCTGGTCGGCTCGAGGAGGTGGACGGCAAGGAGATCTCGCGAGGCGACGGGGTCATGCCAGAGGAGTCTCGGGGCGGCGAGGAGGGGGCTCTCTGGCCGGGGCAGAGAGGAAGGCGGCCGGGGGAGGCCTAGCGGTGGAGGGCGCTGGCGGGGACGGGCTGGGGCGGTGGTGGCCGAGCGCGGCGGGAGGGAGCGGACCTGGCGACGGGGAGCGGGCGAGGGGAGGGAAACACGGGGGAGAGAGAGCGGGAGAGAGACGGGCGCAGGGGGCATGCGTGTCCGTGAGTGTGTGTGCGTGCGCCTAGGGACACGCGCGGGACGTGTCCAGTGGCCCAGGGGGAGAGGTACTGGTCAGGGTGGACCTGGTCGGTAGGGTTAGGTGGGCGGGAGTTTGGCGAGGTGGGCGGGAGCGCGCGATGGCGTGCTGCACCGCTGGGTGCTGGCGGCGGGATGGAGGAAAAATAGGGGTAGGTGGGGTGGGGGAATTAGGGTTTTGGTCTAGGTTAGGTATATGGGGTAGTAGGTGGCTACGGATTGGGCCTTTGGGCCTGACCGGTGGCTGCCTCCCCCACTAAAAAAAATATTTTATTTTTATTTAATCTTTTAAAATATTTTATAAATAGTTTTTAGACAACTGAAATATCCAGGAAGACCTGGTTTTATGATTTGAAATTAAAGGAGGACTAATTAGAAAACAAAATAGGGTTTTGCAAAGTACTTTTATAAACAAACATGCATGATGATGTCATGGTGATGCACAAAGTAGTAGACAATTCAAGCGATTTTCTAGTAGTGATTTTAGCGGGATGCCACATTGTCCGTGTGGACTTCCTCAAAAACCTTCATTCTGACTCCTGATTTCGCATTAAAAACCGTGATTTCCTGCACAACACAAGTCAAAGCAAGGTTTTGCATATCTTTGCAATTATTAGTCATTAGTGGCAAGGATTGAGGGTTTCTTGTTAATTGCTTGACTTAAAACAATCTTAAAACGCGGTGGAAGATGGCTAATTTTGGAGCCATCAGTTCACCAAGTGGATCGAAGCCATGCCCGTGACCAACCAAACCGGCGCCACCGTCGCCAAATTCTTCAAGTCCATCGTTTTCAGGTTCAGGGTGCCACACAACATCATCACCGACAATGGGACGAACTTCACCTCAAATGACTTCTAGGATTTTTGCGAAAACCTAACATCAGCTACGCCTTCGTGGCACACCCTCAGACCAATGGTCAAGTCGAAAAGTCCAACGTCCTAGTCTGCAAAGGCATCAAGAAAATACTCCTTCGACCTCTTGAGAAGGCAGCTAGATGCTGGGCTAAAGAATTGCCTCTGTGCTATAGAGCCTACGCACAACGGCAAACAACACCACAGGCTACAAACCGTTCTTTATGGTGCATGACACCAAAGCAGTACTACCAGCCGAAGTGTTCTATAAATCCCCAAGGGTCGTCACTTATAGCGAGGCCGAGTCTACAACCACACTCGAAGATTCCGTTGACCTCCTTGACGAAGCACGCGAAATCGTGGCAGGACGATCAACGATCTACCAGCTGAGCCTCCGCAACTACCACAACCGATGGTTGCGCCCAAGATCCTTTGTCGAAGGAGGCCTAGTCCTCCATCATAATCAGAAGGGGCACCTCAAGTTTGAATCCCCATAGGAAGGACCTTATGTTGTCTCCGAAGTAATCCTAGGTGGCGCCTATTTCCTAAAAGACGTAGAGAGTGGAGTTGAATACTCCAAACCATCGAACGTCGTGCAACTGCGACGATTCTACCCCTAGATGTTTTTAC
Source organism: Avena eriantha (assembly GCA_910589775.1). Lineage (NCBI taxonomy): Eukaryota > Viridiplantae > Streptophyta > Magnoliopsida > Poales > Poaceae > Avena > Avena eriantha. The sequence continues at coordinate 39,826,130 of OU342743.1, read as the reverse complement.
ATTATAATAAGGCTACTAAGCCAGGCTACTTAGCCGAACATTGTACCACCTTCTATTCTCCAAATATATAAAGCTAAGTGCCTCAACTATGAGTGTTGTTACATTTACTCTTATTTGCATTTTACACTCGGGGGTTGCGCCTCCTCGATGACCTCATCGTACGTACAACTCAACAACGCAATGACCCGAGTAGCTGACTGTGCTTTCAATCAAACCTTTGATAAACCCAACCCAGTTGCAACGCAACTGACAGGCTAGCAAGGTGCTAAGATCCAATAAGTGTCAGGCGAACAAAAAGTCATCGCATAAGAAACATGCTCGCAAAACACATAGGCTAATAAGATTTAGATACAGCAAGGACACCAAAACGCCCAGTCAAAAAATCATAGAAGGTTTACAACACGTATACATCTTGTGCAGGACACAACTATTCTACTGATGCTGAAGAAGTACATTGGTGCGTTCGTCGAACAAGTTTACAATATTCTCCATTGGCTCGGCGACTACTCGATAGTGCGGCACCATGTTCCATGCCATTCCTGCCGGAGGCACTGGTGGTCCTTCTGCGACGGCATCCAGGTCTATGTCCGGATGTTGCATATGCACAAGCGCAAGTGCAGCCTTGGCACCAGCGACAAGTTGCTGGTGCACGCACTCACGTACAACACTGGCATTATGAAACTTCCATAGCAATGCTAACAGGTTCATCAGGACAGTGTCGAAAGGATACATCACTGTAAATATATGCTTCAAGCATGGCCGAGTCTTCTTCAAGAAAAGCAGCACCTATGACACACGATCCTGCAACGTTGCCAGTACAGTCGCACAATTTCGGTCAGTCCAGAAGAAACCCCCAGCTTCCAGATCCACCTGAGTCAAGCAATTCAGTCGAATGCTGATTCGATCCCTCTCTTCCTATGGAATGAGATTGACAACTACATATGCAAAACAAGATAAACCAGCCAAATCCATGGCAGGCACATAATGGCATTTAGGAGTCGAAGATGATCACATCACAGACGTTCATTGATCTGAGCAACTTTGCCAAGGATATATTTCTCCCGCTCGACGGCCTTCTCTGCCTTCGACTTCCATATGTCAGCATTACCACGGATGATCAACACATCCCGCTCCAAATGCTTCATGCGGTCGTGCAAGTGAGACAGAAGCGACGACTCCTCCACTCTGGATGGTGGAGAAACCAAGGGCGTAACCACAGATACACACCTTGCACGCCACTCCAAGACCCCTAACTAATCAAAAAGTTCGAAGTATAAGAACTACCGAACATGGAATTCAAGTGACAAAAGCACACAGAAGATTTCTACATCAAACTTAAAACAAGTTCTGATAGGGGCACCCCAACAAAAGTACTTCAGGACAAGCCTAAGGTCCCATCATCGCTATAGAGAAAATAGGAAAGGCATCTATGCCTATGCATCGACACTCGAGGGCTTCGTAGACTCCATGGCAGCATCCAACGTTGTGACCTTAGAAGTAGCAGCTCTAGACGTTGTGGCCTTCGCAGCACTCCGTTTTTTTTGGTCAGAGGAGTACTTTGCGAGCATCTCTATAAGACGAGTCCCGTACTTATGGCAACGAGTAGCAAATGGACCAAAAGCTACCTCTTCGCCCTCCGTGGTCATCGACATCCTCAAAAAGTGATCTTGCTCACGTTCAAGTCAGCACCACAGGCCTGCACCATTGTCATCCCTAAAGAAGCACTGACTTCCTTCTGTGCATCCTTGAAGTCCACAGGAACACCCCTGGCGAAGGTTTCGTCGAGGCCGTCAATATCGTCAACAAGTTTGGCCTTGGGGAGCATCTCCTCTCGAAGACGTCCAAGTACGACCTTGGCCTTCTTGAGTGAGCCCTGGGTGGAGACGTTGCAATCTTCGATTACCGCCACACCATCGACCAGTGCATCCTCATGGGCCAGAACCTGGCGGTCGAAGTCCACTCTCTGACAGCATCTGTGATTGACTCATAAATCAGCAACGGAGGAACAGGAACCATAGAGGAAAATTTTGAACTAGGCAAAGCCACAATAAGACATACCAGAAAGTGCTTGGGCAACAGAGAGAAGTTGTTTTGTGAACCCTTTCTCTCCGTCGGCTGCAGCGGCCAACATGTCTTCTTCGCGCTTCTTCGAGTCCTGCTTGGAGTGCTCGAGGGCTTCGAGTGCCTCATCTCGCTTGATCTCTGCCGCGCTAAGACGTTTTCAAGGGAGCTTAGACGACGAAGAAGGTCATTATTTTCCTCTGATAAAAGAAGTAGGCATGTGAGCCACAACTGAAACTCGTACCTAGAAAATCAAGACAAAAACAAAAAAACTCACTCTGCAACTGGCGGTGGTCAGTATCCAGCCGAGCATGCTGCCGGCCAAGGGTCACAATCTGCTCGCCAAGACAAAGAGCCTCCTACAGGATAGGCTAGAGAAGAAAAAATATGTAAAGAAAGAGATTGACTCGCATGACTATTCATGTGAAGAACTTACGCACACTTACGTGGTCACCCGAAGACTCCGAAGGTGCTCTTTGGTTTGGCGTCCGAGCAAAAACCCTGTGTTCCCCCAGGTTGGGTGAACTAGAGGAACTCGCGCTAGAGGTGGATGCTATCTTCAGGGAGGGCTCGGATTCATCCGCATCCTTACCCTTCGAGTATACGACTCCAATGTCCTCCAGGACACGGTCAGTGCCAGACGATGATGATGTAGTCACGCTTACACAAGCATAACAAGACATTCAGCATAAAGAAACTGCAACCCAGACTGATATTTAAAACACATCAAGCAGCAAAGATGCACCCGTCAAAATTGTCGAGGTCGAAGTCCTCACCCAGCCTCTTCTTCAGCTTCTTCGGCTTCTTCAGTGGTGGTGGGGCCATGCTACGGACAGGTACTGCTGAAATTGGATTCGCATTACCTATCTCAGGCGAAGGATCCTTCGGCGTCTATGGCGTAGACGCATCCGAGTCCTTGCTCCGAGAGCGCTTGCGAGTGCGACCTTCGCTGTAATCAGGGATTTCCTACATGTAAATGATGGGCATAGTTGACCCTGATTCATCCTCCTCCGCAACTTCGGGAGGAAGTATCCCCTCCGGCTGAGGCGGCAGTGCACTCTCTATTTTCCAGTCCTGGTGCAAGCATCAAATTACAATCACAAAATGTCCCGTAGACAAGAAAGAAGAAGAAGAGTCAATAGAAAATTTACCGCAGGAGGAGAGTTACTCGCACGAAAGGGCAAAGTGGCCAAATCCCTCGGAAGAGCATCCTTCGCGGTGAATTTGGTCAGCACCCTGACTTTCTTATCCACCTCCACCGACAACATATCCTCAGAAGAAACGTGATTTGGGTCCATCACACTAGTCCAGCGCGACATCGGGTGTGCCCTGGCCTGCAACGGCTGCACCCGACGCCGCAACCATGTACAAATGAGATCCATACCGGTGACTTCCTTGCCTTGGACAAGTTGAAGATCAAGAACACGCTTGTATAATGCCTCTACTTCTTCCGATTCGCCCGACATCACGACATTCTTCTAGGATCTTCTTCTCTTCAATTATTCCTTCGGATCAAAGGGAGTAAACCCAAACCTTTCTCAATTGACCTTTTGGTCCCAGATATAAATCATTTCTCCCTCCATCCTTAGACGGACTCGACAAGGTTGAGGCTAAAGTACTGGACACTGGGGTCCACGTATATGCCGCATCCGCCAAGGCCATATACTACAGAACCAGACCCTGACTGCCTCTTCATCTTGAACAACTTCTTGAAAAGACCAAAGTGTCGCTCGATATCGAGCTAGCACTCGTAGAGAGTAATGTAGCATTTGATGTGCAAGATGGAGTTGGGGGACAACTGATGGAGTTGAAGCCCATAAAAACATAGCAACCCTCACATGAACTTATGGAGGGGAGAGAGACCCCGAAGGATAAAAGCCAAAAACATCACCTAAAATCCAGCAGGAGGATCAGGAATTACCTCTACTCCGGGGACCCGACAATCATCTTCCTTGGCTGGTACCAGACCAGCCTAGTGATGCGGCTGAAGTTCATGCGCCTTCAGGGTCGTACGCCACCATGACCCATTGGTCACGCGGGTCCCGACGCCTTTCTTCTTCGTGGCCGCACCGCGATAGCGCCAGACCTGGTGGCAGCGGCGGTCTTCTTCTTTGTCACGGTGGCAGCAGATCCCGTAGCAGCGGTGCCCTTCTTCTTCCCCATTCTTTGGCGGCGAAGGGACCGAAGGAAGTAGCTGGGAAAAGCCCTAAGAACGTCCAACATAGTGAGGAAGATGGGAACAATGAAGCAGATGAAGAACGACAATGGAAGCAGTGCGAGAGGGAGGAATAAGCATAGTGCGGAAATTACTGCACTGGATCCCTACTTAAGCACTGATCAAGGAATGCCATCCAACGGCCAACAAAACTTCATCTGTATGCGTGGAGCATATCAGCGGGCACACGTGGCAGCATGCGTACTGAATTATCGCTGCACGATCCCCACACAGCGCAAAAATCGAGGAGGTGCAGTTAAAACAGTAATCTACGTGTGATTGGACAAATCCTACTCAGACTTTGGGACCCACCTCTGTCACGTCCTATCAGCACCACTTATGCGGGCAATTGATCTCATCGGATCGTCAGCACTGACGTCATCCAGATACATACTCCAACAGGAGTTCCCTTTGACTGATCTAGTCTTTGATCGACTCTACGACTCGACCAAACACTCGGGGGCTACTCCTAACAGGAGTCCTGGCCATGCACCCGGAAATTTTATAGGCACGGAATTGCATTGGTAAAAATACAAGACATTTACATCTCAACCCCTCCTTCGAATTGACGATTCAATTGCAGACTCGGGGGATACTCCCATAGGGAGCGCTAGAAGCGTATTCAACTAAAAAAGTGACCATCGACAACATTCGAAGAATCTCAAAGTCCCCTCTCGAGTCTGCAACTCGAATAGGCACTCGGGGGCTACTCCCATAGGGAGCATGATACGTCCATTTTGCATCACTATTCTATGTCTTAATTCACTATTATTCATTGATATATTTCTTATTGAGAGGTGATACTTATGTTATTTCATCTATTTTTACATGGTTGATGACTTTTGGAGCATGGACCGCTGCAGTCAGGATTCTGATGGAAAATGTAATGTTTGGAGGCAAAATTCGTGAAGATCAGAAAATCCGGGAAAATATACGGAAAATCCTATTTTTCTAGAATACTAAGGATGCCAGAAGACGGAGTGGAGATGGGCCACAGGGGGCCCACACCACCCCATGGCGCGGGTAGCCCTAGGCCACGCCAGGAGGTGGTGTGGCCACCCTGGCCCACTCCAGCCTCTCTCCTCTAGCGTATATTATCCTCCCGAAACCCTAAGACTCGAAGAGCGACCACAAAAAGATTCCGCCGCCTCTGCGGGGCGGAAAACACCGAGAGAGAAAGATCTATCCGGCAGACAGATTTCTGCCAGGGGAATTCCTTCCCGGAGAGGGGAGATCGTCGCAATCAACACCACCATCAACCTGGACTTCATCGGGATCATCATCATCATCACCACCATCATCACCATCAGCAACCTCATCACCATCTCCATATTGCTATAACAATTGCGTTGAATCTTGCATAGTTCATAGGGGAAACTTTCCCGGTATTGATTACTCTTTGTAGTTGATGCTATTGAGTGAACCATTGAATTATTGTTGATGTTCAGATTGTTATACATCATTATTCCATCTCTGATCATGATCCATATGATGTCTTGTGAGTAGTTCGTTTTGTTCTTGAGGACACGGGAGAAGTCTTGGTGTTAGTAGTGGAGTTGCGTTGAGAAAGATTCAATAGATTGTTATTTAAGTTGTGGTGTACTTCTTCTAGTGGTGTCATGTGAACGTCGACTACATGACACTTCACCTATATGGGCCTAGGGGAATGCATTGTGTATTTGGATACTAATCGTAGGGGTTGTCGGAGTGATAGAAACTTGAACCCCCATTAGGAAACCATTGCACAAGAGACGTAAGGGTCTTAGAGTTTAAAGCTGTGGTTAGGTTTCTACCTTAATTACTTTCTTGTACTTACGGATGTTTGCAAGGGGTATAATCACAAGTATGTATTAGTCTTGGATGGGGCGGTACATTAGCATAGGTTCACCCACACAACACTTAGCAAGCTAAATAAGATTAATCAACTATATGAAGCGAAAGCACTTGATAGTCTTCCCATGTGTCCTCGAGAACGTTTGGTCATCTTAAGTAATACAACCGGCTTGTCCTTTGCTTCATAAAGGATTGGGCCACTTGCTGCATTTATTCCTACTGTCTTTTATTTACTCGTACTTTGTTTACTTGCTTTATCAAAAACCCCTAAAAATCCGTTTGCTAAGTATTTCATAGAATTCCTTATCCATACCACTAGCCAGCACCTTCTGCTCCTCGTTGGGTTCGACACTCTTACTTATCAAAAATACTGCGATACACCTCCTATACTTGTGGGTTATCAAGACTATTTTCTGGCGCCGCTGCCGGGGAGTGAAGCGCTATTGGAGAGTAGAACTGGTAAAGGAAACTTCTACTGTGGGTATTGTTTACTTCTGCTAGTTGCTTTATTTTCGTTATGGATAATTCGCTGAGTTTCTTATTTGGTAATGCTACTAGCACTGCTAAGGTAGTAGATAAGCCACCACCTGTGATAATGATGTTTTCAAAATACCTACAAGAATTATTGATCATATTATGGATAACTACTATGTTGGGGATGGAACTGTCCATCCTGGTGATTGATACATTGCAAATGTATCTATAATTTTTGATGTTCCATGCTTGGTTTTATCCACTTTCTTGTGTTTTGTTCCAACTTTGGAGTACTTTTCATATGATTTATTGGACTAACTTGTTAACAAGAGCCACAGTGCCAGCTGCCTGTTTTCTGCTGCTTTTGGTTCCAGGAAAGTTAGAAAATGAATATTCTCGGAATTGGACGGGACAAAAGCCAAAGTGCCTTTTTTTCCGGAAGTGATCAAGTGCTAGAATATGAGATGGAGAAGGGCCAGGGAGCCACCACACCACCTGGCCGCGTGGCCAGGCCTGACCCGCGCCAGGGGGTGGTGTGGCCGCTCCCGGCACCCCCTCGGCCTCTCCTTCCGCCTTTATATTGCCCTTGGGACGTAAACCCTAAGTAGCCGATCAAAAATCCACGAAAGAGTCTGTAGCCGCCATCATCTCCATCCCTAGATTTGGAGGGATCTGAAGCTCTTCCCGGCACCCTGCCGGAGAGGGGAATTCACCCTGGAGGCCTTCTTCATCACCATGCAAGCCTCCGGTGTGATGCGTGAGTAGTTCATCCTTGGACTACGGATCCATGTAGTAGCTAGATGGCTGGTTCTCCTCCTTTGTGCTTTCATGTCTAGATCTTGTGAGCTCCGTTCATGATCAAGATCATCTATTTGTAATTCTGCATGTTGTGTTTGCGGGGATCCGATGGATATTGAGATGCTATTTCAGATTGATTATTGATTCTATCATGTCTTTGTTATTTGTGATCTTGCATGCTTTCCGTTGTTAGTAGCTATCTTGGCCAAGTAGATGCTAGCAACTCCAAGAGTTAGTATTTATGCTTGATAATGGGTTCATGCCTCTGTTAATCTGGGGAAGTGACAGAAATCTCTAAGGTACTAGATGTGTTGTTGCTACTAGGGAGAAAACAACAATCCTTTGTTCATAGAACAATCGTATTGTTTACTTTACACGCAGTTCGTAAAGCAATAATATGTTGCTTGCAACTTAATACTAGAGGGGGTTCGGATGATAACCTAAAGGTGGATTATTAGTCATAGATGCAGTTGGATGGCGGTCTATGTATTATGTTGTAATGCCCAATCAAGTCTCAAAGGAGTCAAGATGATTAGTATATGCATGTATTGCTTTCTTGGTGTTTGTCAATTGTCCCGCTGTAATTTGTTCACCCAGCATGTTATCTATCTAAGGAGAGCCACCTCTAGTGAACTATGGATCCCGATCCTCTTTCTTTACATACAATCTACAATCTTTTACTGCTTTGTGTTTACTTTCTACAAACTTTTACTTCCTTCCATTCGATACGTTTAATCCTTTGTTTTCCGTAAAACACGGTGAGATTGACAACCTCATCGTAAGTTGGGGACAAAGTTCTGTGGTTGTGTTGTGCAGGTCACCACATTGCTACTAGCACCGGTAGTGCGCCCTGCCAAAGCTCAGCTAGTAACACCTTTGGGGTGTTTCCTTGCTCCTACTGGTTCGATTAAACCTTGGTTTCATAACTGAGGGAAACTTGCTGCTGTGCTATCATACCTTCCTCTTGGGGTTCCCAACGAGCTCTACATCAACCACGCACCAAGCACTTTTCTGGGCGCCGTGCATTGAGCCATCAAGCGATTTTCTAGCGCCGTTTTCGGGGAGTCAAGGACATCTTCACAAGGGGAGTCCCTCATAACCAATCTCTTTACTTTGTTGTTTTTGTTTTGCTTAGTTTTCTTTTTGCTTTGTTTGCTTGTTTTGTTCTTCAAAAACACACAAAAAATAGTCTTGTCTGCTTTCTTATTTAAAAAACACAAAAAAAATTAGTTCCTATCCTAAGTTGCAACTATGTCTAGCCTTGATCCAATCACTATGTCACCCGAGGAAATGATTTTCACTTTTAAACAAGGAATTGAGGAAAGTTTTAAAGAAGCTTGGGCTATAATCTCTGATCTACATGAAAAAACTGAGCCTAAAATGACTCAAAGTTTGTTCCTTAGCAGTTTTTACCTTGGGATTGCTCTTTGCTATAGATATGCTTTAGATGCTATTGTGGGAGGAGATTTCCTCCAATGTAATGAGGATGATGCTATTAATGCTATAAAGAAATTGATCCTCACTTACAACATGCCTAGCCAAACTGATATTTCTTTCGCAAAAATATTTGCTAGGTTGAACACTCTTGAGACTAGCACTACTAGCTTAGAAAAGTGGTATAATACGCTTAGGGAGCATCACAATTATGTTCCAATAAACTCTGAACCATCAAAGTGGTTCCCTACAGTAAAGATTGAGATGAACACTGAAACTTTTCAAGCTCGCTGTGATATCATGTCTGAATTCTGCCTTATGCCCAAAGATATTTATAAATCTCTGAATACTTGGGGGATGTTGATACATTGCAAATGTATCTATAATTTTTGATGCTCCATGCTTGGTTTTATCCACTTTCTTGTGTTTTGTCCACACTTTGGAGTACTTTTCATATGATTTCTTGGACTAACCTATTAACAAGAGCCACAGTGACAGCTGCCTGTTTTCTGCTGTTTTTGGTTCCAGGAAAGTCAGAAAATGAATATTCTCGGAATTGGACGGGACAAAAGCCAAAGTGCCTATTTTTCCAGAAGACTCACGGAGCCAGAATACAAGACGGAGGAGGGCCAGGGCCTGGCCACACCACCCCCAGGCGCGGGCTGGGCCTGGCCGCGCCAGGGCATGGTGTGGTGGCCCTAGGCACCCCCTCGGCCTCTCTCTTCGCCTATAAGAAGCCTTCTAACCTAAAAACTTCGGGGGATTCGACGTTTTTCCACGAAAAGTTCCGCTGCGCCGCGGCCACCGAAGGGGAGATTCGGGGGACAGAAAGTCTCTGTTCCGGCACCCTGCCGGGACGAGGAAGTGCCCCCGGAGCCATCTCCATCGATCTTCACCATCATCTCCATCGACCATCCATGTTTCCCCCATCTATGAGTGAGTAATCCCCCGCTGTAGGCTATGGGGATGGTAGGGATTGGATGAGATCGTTCATGTAATGGCATCAGATTGTTAGGGCATGGTGCCTAGTATCTTTTATTAGTGCTTTATGACTTTGTTGCAACTTGTTGTGCTTAATGCTTGTCACTAGGGCCCGAGTGCCATGATTTCAGATCTGAACATGTTATTGATTCATTATGATAGTATTCTTTTTGGTCTTATCTGCAAGTTGTATACACACGTTGTTGTCCGGAACGTATGGCCCCGAAGTGACAGAGATCGGGATAACCGGAAGGGAAAGGCTTTGATGTGAGGATCACATGTGTTCACGGAGTGTTAATGCTTTGCTCCGGTGCTCTATTAAAAGGAGCACCTTAATTGCCAGTAGTTCCCTAGAGGCCCCGCTGCAAACGGGCTGGCAGGACAAAAGATGTTGTCCAAGTTCTCATTGCGAGCACGTATGACTATATATGGAACACATGCCTAGGATTGTCTAGTACTTGGGTGCTTTATCTTATTTATTTGGAATTGCCCTATGTTTTGATTGCTATGTGAATTGTCTTGTCCATGCAACGCCCGTCCATCCATCCCTATGCCTACCGCACTCGAATCCCACTATTTACTGCTTTTGTTACTACTGTCTTTGCTTTACTGCTGTTGTTACTTTGCTATTCCTACTACAAAACTGTTGCTACTGATAAATTGCTGTGAGCAAGATTGTTTCTAGGTGCAGCTGAATTGACAACTCAGTTGTTAAGGCTTATAAATATTCTTTGGCTCCCCTTGTGTCGAATCAATAAATTGGGTTTCACTTCCCTCGAAAATACTACGATACACCCCCTATACTTGTGGGTCATCAAGACTATTTTCTGGCACCGTTGCCGGGGAGCATAGCTTTATTTATCAAGTCCACTTGGAATCACTATTGTTCAAGCTAAGTTTATCTTTCTCCTTGTTTTCTTGTTTCTTTTTGAAAAATACAAAAAAAAGTTCCTACTCTAGTTGTTATTTTCGTTGGTCTGTTATTGTCTTGCTTTATCATGCTTGTTGGTAGTGGTTGGTTTCTTTGAAACTGAAGCTTATTGGCAAGGTGGGTTCACAGAAGATCAAAAATATTATTATAAGGAACACCGCTTGTCACAAGAAGGGAAACACTTATGGGAACAAATTGATAGATTGTATACCATTGCTAGAAATGTGTGCTCTACTTATAATGGTACTTATTGCTGTGATGAATCTTGTTGCAGAAAGAGGTATAAACACCTCCCTTTTCAATGTGAGTATAGTGATAATGATACCATATCTTCCTATGCTAAAGGAATTTATGACTTTTATGATGCGGAACAAATTGAAGAATTTATTGCTTGGAAGGGTGCTTTTGAACTTGCTAGTTTGCTTGAAAATATTGATGATTCACCTTATAAGTATGAGGTTTATGGTATACTTAAATTTTGCTTTGATAATTACAAGGAAGAAAACAGCTATATTGTTGAATATATGAATAGATGTTTTCCACAAATGGAAGAGACTAGTGCCTTGCAGGATCCTATGGAAGAAGAAATTGATGAACTTGAAATCTCATTAGATGAAAAAGAGGAGGAGAGTGATGAACAAAAGGAGGAAGAATGGATTATCTACCCATGCCTACCTTCTAATGAGAGTAACTCTTTATCCCTTACATTATTTGATTGTCCTCCATGCTTACCAAAGGAGGATGAATGTTATGTTCCTGAGGATTCTTTTGAAAATGTTTATGATAAAGCTCTAGTGCTTGTAGATCATGAAAAGCATGCTTTATGTTATAGTTATATTGTTGAGTTTATTCATGAGGCTACTGAAAATTACTTTGAGAGAGGAAAATATGGTGGTAGAAGTTTTCATGGTATTGAAACACCTCTCTATGTGCTGAAAGTTTTGAAGTCACTCGTGTTTTATCTTCCTATGCCTGTCACTTTGTTCTTTGTGAATTTATTTGCGTACACGATTCCTATGAATAGGAAGTAGGTTAGACTTAAATGTGTTTTGGATTTGCTTCCTGATGCTCTCTTTTACTTCACTTCATATTTCTTATGAGAGCATCCTCTCAAACTTTTATGCCTGAAGATGATAATATGTCTATTATTCTTGGGGGACCTTTTCTTAAATTCTACAGGAACTGTTATTAATTGTAATCAAGGGAAGGTGACCTTCAATGTTAATGACAAGGAACACATTGTCTATTTCCTCAAAAAGATTGAAAGGACTTATGGTTTAAATTCAATTGAACATATTGAAGGCATTCCAGTTGGAGAAATATATTATCCCATACCAAGAGAAAAATTTGAAACTATTATGATTGGGACCATTGCTATCAAGGTTGAGGTAACATAATCATTAGTGGGATACAATGTTTTGTCTCATATGGAATTGTTTTGGTAACAAGACCTGATCAACCTTGTTAACAAAAGGATTTCATTGAACAAAACAATGTTTTCACCTTGATTATATCTGCTTACTTCTATTATATCCATTTTAGTTTTTCCTTATGCCTAACTTAAAGGCGTTAAAGAAAAGTACTTATTGGGAGATAACCCAAAAGTTTTAGATGAGTCTTGGAAGTTATTACTTCAGTAATAACTGCTCCTTATCCTTTTTATTTGCTTTTTGTGCCAAGAGTAACCTCTAATGAGAGAGAAGTAATGATTGGGAAAGTTGTTGTCCCGAAACAGATTTCTGTGCTTCACCGTAAAAATTTGTAAGAGAGCTTTCTATGTCGGATTGAGCTGTAATTTTTTGTGATTCTTCCCCAGGTTGTTATATAACTTTCGTTAGTTCAACACTTTTTGATTTGAGCAACAGAAGGTCTTAGAAAAAATTCGTCTTTACCTGCTGGTCTATTTTGACAGATTTTAGCCATGTTCTGCATTTGCTTCTTGTTAGTTCCTTCTTGAGTTCTTTTGGGGAATTGAGCTTTTTGAGGGAAGTGCTACAGTATCTAGTGTTCTAATGGAAGTTTATTTGGTGTTAGAACTGAACCTTAAGACTTATTTATCTTGAGTGCACTAATGTTGCTAATAAAGATTGTGTGAAGTTTTGTATGAGGGAAAAATTTCAGGTGTATGGAAGGAATGAGTAATGAGATGAAGGATGGACTAAAGCTCAAGCTTGGGGATGCCACGCGTGTCACCCCAAGAAATATCCAAGAAGTACAAGCGTCAAAGCTTGGGGATGCCCAAGGCCTCCCCTTCTTCATCAATAAAAATCCCAGGTTTCTTCCAAACACTTCATTTTTATTGTTTCATGCGCAGTTGTGTTGTTCTTGGAGCGTCTTCTTTTTCATTTTCGTTTTGGTTTTTATTTTGCGTGGTTTGCTTAGTTTGCTGAATAAATTGGCTGTACCCCCTCTTTCATACATTGGTGTTCAAATGGTTTGGTTTGGTTTGGAAAAGGGTAGGAAAGCTCATGCTTAAGTGGTAAAGAGAGCTACTGTGGCCTATGCTTTGTCATGCCATGCTTGATATTATTTTGGCTTTATGCTTAGTATTCTTTGCTGTAGCATGACTTGTTATAAACAATTGAGATTGCTTAATGTGCCTTGGATGAATCATGCGTTGTTTTAGCATATTAAAGCATAGTATAGTGGTATTCTCCTTTGATGCTTTATTTGGGTTGACTTGGCACATGCTCACACCATGTTATGACTATCCCAAGTCACCATAAGCCTTTATGATCCTTTAGTTTTTAACTTGTAGTATCACTTTATGCTTTGATCAACGATGTTTTGTCGCTTTGCATGATTATGGCCATTATTGCTCTCTAGTTTGTCGCTCCCTTACTATTGCTAGCCTTCACTTTAACTGAGTATGTTTTACTCAAGTTTCCAACTCCCTAAACCAAATATTGCCAAAGTGTCCACCATACCTACCTATTAGCATCATTTGTTACTTCCGTGCATATTCAATATGCCTTGCTTTCTTCTGAATAAAATGTTTGCTTGTTATGAGAAAATTAGTTAGTAAAGCTCTCACGAACTTGATGGCACACTTTATTTCCTGCACTTAATAAACCTGAACCATTGTCAACTCTCCATGAAAGTTATATGCTTGCAAATTATAGGCTGGGGATTAGCAGAACCGTGCTATCACGGGGAACGCTTTCAACACTTGTCAATATATACCCAGTTGATACCTTGCTCTTTTGTTTGCAGATGTCGTCGGTGTGAAATAAAAGGGGAGCTTGTAAGTCCATGGATTTATGTATGTGTGTTAGAGAAACACCTAGGCCGCTGGTCTAATCCATGCTGACATGGTGGAAACCTGCAGCATAACCATAATGATATCTATGAAGCATTCTTCTTATAAAAAAAGAGAAAGATAGCTATTGAGAAAAAGAAAAAGAAAAAAAGAGATTTATGAAAAGAGGAAAGAGAGAAAAAAGCACCATTTTCCCATGGTAAATAAGAAGATTGCTGAGATACTCATTGTCTGCTTGCCTTGTCGTTTTGATATGGGGATTCTTCCGTATCATCGGGCAAGGGGTACCCCGTTGGCGGTTCTCAATGATATGCACATACTTACGATGACAAGAACTTACCAGTAACTAAAGTTGAGTAGCATGAGGAGCGGCCCTCGTACTCAAGGGACTTGGCATTTTTAGTTTATAGTCTGTCAAGCATATAACTCAGATTGGACCTCACTTTCACCTTAACCACATTAAAGATGCTTATGATAGGGGCAATGAGAGCTCAAATCTAATGAGTACCATACTTTCAGCATTTAGAAGCCTTTCAAATTATGCAAAACCTTTTCTTTTACTTGTTGAGTCTCCACTTATTCTTTGAGCACTTTCTTGAGAGCATAGTGGCCATTCTTAGTTCTATGTGCATTGTCCCAAGACTTGTTGATTGATGCATACCTTGATATTGCTTGTTTTAAACTATTTGTATCTAGTCACTCGTGAACTTTGAAGGTGTCATATGCATTTATATTTGCTACTCTATGAGGGACAAGCTGCTTACCACTATGCTATGTTTTCTTTATGTGAAACAAACAAACGTCTTGCAAAGCATTGTTATTCATGAATCTTTTGTTTGTGCCTTTTCATGTTCCATCATAGTTTCTTTGTCTTATTGCTAGAACTTTGTCTTTCATGTTGTGATTGAAATACTATGATCCCAGCTTTGAATGTTTTATGAATACTTTGATCAAGTCTTTGATGGTGTGTGTCACCTAAAAAATTATTCTTTCTTTTTATCACTTACCTACTCGAGGACGAGCAGGAGTTCAGCTTGGGGATGTTGATACATTGCAAATGTATCTATAATTTTTGATGCTCCATGCTTGGTTTTATCCACTTTCTTGTGTTTTGTCCACACTTTGGAGTACTTTTCATATGATTTCTTGGACTAACCTATTAACAAGAGCCACAGTGACAGCTGCTTGTTTTCTGCTATTTTTGGTTCCAGGAAAGTCAGAAAATGAATATTCTCGGAATTGGACGGGACAAAAGCAAAAGTGCCTATTTTTCAGAAGACTCACGGAGCCAGAATAGGAGACGGAGGAGGGCCAGCGCCTGGCCACACCACCCCCAGGCGCGGGCTGGGCCTGGCCGCGCCAGGGCATGGTGTGGTGGCCCCAGGCACCCCCTCGGCCTCTCTCTTCGCCTATAAGATGCTTTCTGACCTAAAAACTTCGGGGGGTTCGACGTTTTTCCACGAAAAGTTCCGCTGCGCCGCGGCCACCGAAGGGGAGATTCGGGGGACAGAAAGTCTCTGTTCCGGCACCCTGCCGGGACGGGGAAGTGCCCCAGGAGCCATCTCCATCGATCTTCACCATCATCTCCATCGACCATCCATGTTTCCCCCATCTATGAGTGAGTAATCCCCCGCTGTAGGCTATGGGGATGGTAGGGATTGGATGAGATCGTTCATGAAATGGCATCAGATTGTTAGGGCATGTGCCTAGTATCTTTTATTAGTGATTTATGACTTTATTGCAACTTGTTGTGCTTAATGCTTGTCACTAGGGCCCGAGTGCCATGATTTCAGATCTGAACATGTTATTGATTCATTATGATAGTATTGTTTTTGGTCTTATCTGCAAGTTGTATACACACGTTGTTGTTCGGAACCTATGGCCCCGAAGTGACAGAGATCGGGATAATCGGAAGGGAAAGGCTTTGATGTGAGGATCACGTGTGTTCACGGAGTGTTAATGCTTTGCTCCGGTGCTCTATTAAAAGGAGCACCATAATTGCCAGTAGTTTCCTAGAGGCCCCGCTGCAAATGGGCTGGCAGGACAAAAGATGTTGTGCAAGTTCTCATTGCAAGCACGTATGACTATATATGGAACACATGCCTAGGATTGTCTAGTACTTGGGTGCTTTATCTTATTTATCTGCAATTGCCCTATGTTCTGATTACTATGTGAATTGTCTTGTCCATGCAACGCCCGTCCATCCATCCCTATGCCTACCGCACTCAAATCCCACTGTTTACTGCTTTTGTTACTACTGTCTTTGCTTTACTACTGCTGTTACTTTGCTATTCCTACTACAAAACTGTTGCTACTGATAAATTACTGTGAGCAAGATTGTTTCCAGGTGCAGCTGAATTGACAACTCAGTTGTTAAGGCTTATAAATATTCTTTGGCTCCCCTTGTGTCGAATCAATAAATTGGGTTTCACTTCCCTCGAAAATACTGCGATACACCCCCTATACTTGTGGGTCATCAAGACTATTTTCTAGCACCGTTGCCGGGGAGCATAGCTTTATTTATCAAGTCCACTTGGAATCACTATTGTTCAAGCTAAGTTTATCTTTCTCCTTGTTTTCTTGTTTCTTTTTCAAAAATACAAAAAAAAAGTTCCTACTCTAGTTGTTATTTTCGTTGGTCTATTATTGTCTTGCTTTATCATGCTTGTTGGTAGTGGTTGGTTTCTTTGAAACTGAAGCTTATTGGCAAGGTGGGTTCACAGAAGATCAAAAATATTATTATAAGGAACACCGCTTGTCACAAGAAGGGAAACACTTATGGGAACAAATTGATAGATTGTAAGGGCAAGAAAGATGGTTTAAATGCTTCTTCATTTGAGAACACTTGATTCTTTTTCTTGCTTCTTATGCCTAACTTAAAGGCGTTAAAGAAAAGTACTTATTGGGAGATAACTCAAAAGTTTTAGATGAGTCTTGGAAGTTATTACCTCTGTAATAACCTCCCCTTATCCTTTTTATTTGCTTTTTGTGCCAAGAGTAACCTCTAATGAGAGTGTAGTAATGATTGGGAAAGTTGTTGTCCCGAAACAGATTTTTGTGCTTTTTTTGTGCTTCTGCATCAGGTTGTTATATAACTTTCGTTAGTTCAACGCTTTTTGATTTGAGCAACAGAAGGTCTTCGAAAAAATTCGTCTTTACCTGCTGGTCTATTTTGACAGATTTCTGCCATGTTCTGCATTTGCTTCTTGTTGGTTCCTTTTTTAGTTCTTTTGGGGAATTGAGCTTTTTGAGGGAAGTGCTACAGTAGCTAGTGTTCTAATGGAAGTTTATTTGATGTTAGAACTGAACCTTAAGACATATTTATCTTAAGTGCACTAATGTTGCTAATAAAGATTGTGTGAAGTTTGGTATGAAGGAAAATTTTCAGGTGTATGGAAGGAATGAGTAATGAGATGAAGGATGGACTAAAGCTCAAGCTTGGGGATGCCACGCGTGTCACCCCAAGAAATATCCAAGAAGTACAAGCGTCAAAGCTTGGGGATGCCCAAGGCATCCCCTTCTTCATCTATAAAAATCCTAGGTTTCTTCCAAACGCTTCATTTTTATTGTTTCATGCACAGTTGTGTTGTTCTTCGAGCCTCTTCTTTATTATTTTCGTTTTGGTTTTCGTTTGCTTTTATTTTCTTAGTTTTCTGAATAAGTTGGTTGGAACCCCTCTTTCATACATTGGTTTGCAAATAGTTTGGTTTGGTTTGGAAAAGAGTAGGAACGTTCATGCTTATGTGGTAAAACGAGCTCGTTTTTTACTGTGACCTATGCTTTGTCATGCCATGCTTGATATTGTTTTGGCTTTATTCTTAGTATTCTTTGCTGTAGCATGACTTGTTATAAATAATTGAGATTGCTTAATGTGCCTTGGATGAATCATGCGTTGTTTTAGCATATTAAAGCATAGTATAGTGGTATTCTCCTTTGATGATTTATTTGGGTTGACTTGGCACATGCTCACACCATGTTATGACTATCGCAAGTCACCATAGCCTCAATGATGTTTTGTCGCTCTACATGATTATGGCCATTATTGCTCTCTTAGTTTGTCGCTCCCAGTCTTTTGCTAGCCTCCACAACCAAGTATGAGTTCCAGTCATGCATCCAACTCCCTAAACCAAGTTATTCCAAAGAGTCCACCATACCTACCTACTAGCTTATGCTATTCCAAGTATATTCATGCTTTTGTTTACGTTCCAAATTAAACTTGTTATGAGAAAACTAGTGATTAAAGCTCTCACGAACTTGATGGCACACTTTACTTTACTTGCCTCTAATAAACTTGAACCATTGGGTCCTTCTTTGTTGCGTATATGCTTGCGCTTTATAAGTTGAAATTAGCAGAACCATGTTTCATGGGGAACGCTTTCAACATTGCACTTGTACTTTGTACCCCGTTGATATCATGTTCTTTTGCTTACGGATCTCGGCGGTGTGAAATAAAAGTGGAACTTGTAAGATCATGGAGTTTGTATGTGTGTTAGAGAAACGCCTGGGCCGCTAGCCTAAGCCATGCCTAATCATGGTGGAAACTTGCAGCATCACCATAATGAGCACTCTATGAAGCATCCTCAATAAAAACCTATGCAAATAGCAAATAAAAAGATCGTTGAGATGCTCATTGTCTGCTTGCCTTGTCATTTTGATTATGGGAAAGCTCTCGTATCTTGTGCAAGGGGTACCCCGTTGGCGGTTCTTTATGATACACATGTACTTACAATGACAAGAGCTTACTCATGACTGAAGTTGAGTAGCATGAGGATCGGTCTTCGTAAGTAAGGGGCATGAGATTTCGGTTTATAACTTGTCAAGCATATCCTCTTAGTTGTGTCACTTTAACCTTAACCACTTCAAGATGCTTATGATAGGGGCAATGAGAGCTGAAAGCTATAAGTACCATAATTTTTGGAAGCTCTTTATGAGACTTGAATCCCTACTTCCTTTTACAAAGGCCTTTCTTCCACCATTATATTGAGTCTCCATCTTCTATCTTTATGCACCTACTTTGAGAGCATAGTGGCCATTCTTAGTTCTATGTGCATTGTCCCAAGACTAGTTGATTGATGCATAACTTGTTATTGCTTGTTTTAAACTATTTGTATCTAGTCACTCTTATGAACTTTGAAGGTATCTTATGCATTTATATTTGCTACTCTATTGAGGGACAAGCTGAATGCTATTATGCTATGTTTTCTTTATGTGAAACAAACAAACGTCTTGCAAAGCATTGTTATTCATGAATCTTTTGTTTGTGCCTTTTCATGTTGCATCATAGTTTCTTTGCTTATTACTAGACCTTTGTCTTTCATGTTATGATTGAAGTACTATGATCCCACCTTTGAATGTTTTGCAAATACTTTGATCAAGTCTTTGATGGTGCATGTCACCTCAAAAATTATTCTTTCTTTTTATCACTTACCTACTCGAGGACGAGCAGGAGTTAAGCTTGGGGATGTTGATACATTGCAAGTGTATATATACGAGCAGGAGTACATGTGTATCATAAAGAACCGCCAACGGGGTACCCCTTGCACAAGATACGAGAGCTTTCCCATAATCAAAATGACAAGGCAAGCAGACAATGAGCATCTCAACGATCTTTTTATTTGCTATTTGCATAGGTTTTTATAGAGGATGCTTCATAGAGTGCTCATTATGGTGATGCTGCAAGTTTCCACCATGATTAGGCATGGCTTAGGCTAGCGGCCCAGGCGTTTCTCTAACACACATACAAACTCCATGATCTTACAAGTTCCACTTTTATTTCACACCGCCGGGATCCGTAAGCAAAAGAGCATGATATCAACTAGGTACAAAGTACCAAGTGCAATGTTGAAAGCATTCCCCATGACAACATGGTTCTGCTAATTCCCAACAAATAAGTGCAAGCATATACAACATAGACGACACAATGGTTTATGTTTATTAAGGGCAAGAAAAGTAAAGTGTGCCATCAAGTTCGTGAGAGCTTTAATCACTAGTTTTCTCATAACAAGTTTAATTTGGAAGGTAAACAAAAGCATGAATATACTTGGAATAGCATAAGCTAGTAGGTAGGTATGGTGGAATCTTCGGAATAACTTGGTTTAGGGAGTTGGATGCATGAGTGGAACTCATACTTTGTTGTGGAGGCTAGCAAAAGACTGGGAGCGAAAAACTAAGAGAGCAATAATGGCCATAATCATGCAGAGCGACAAAACACCATTGATCAAAGCTTAAAGTGATACTACAAGTTGAAAACTAAAGGATCATAAAGGCTATGGTGACTTGAGATAGTCATAACATGGTGTGAGCATGCGCCAAGTCAACCCAAATAAAGCATCAAAGGAGAATACCACTATACTATGCTTTAATATGCTAAAACAACGCATGATTCATCCAAGGCACATCAAGCAATCTCAATTGTTTATAACAAGTCATGCTACAGCAAAGAATACTAAGCATAAAGCCAAAACAATATCAAGCATGGCATGACAAAGCATAGGCCACAGTCAAAAACAAGCTCTTTTTACCACATAAGCATGAACTTTCCTACTCTTTTCCAATCCAAACCAAACTATTTGAAACCAATGTATGAAAGAGGGGAGGTCCAACCAATTTATTCATAAAACTAAGAAAACAAAGCAAACAAAAAACTAAAACAAAAACGAAAAAGAAGACGCTCCAAGAACAACACAACTGTGCATGAAACAATAAAAATGAAGTGTTTGGTAAAAACCAGGGATTTTTATTGATGAAGAAAGGGATGCATTGGGCATCCCCAAGCTTTGACGCTTGTACTTCTTGGATATTTCTTGGGGTGACACGCATGGCATCCCAAGCTTGAGCTTTAGTCCATCCTTCATTTCATTACTCATTCCTTCCATACACCTGAAATTTTCCCTTCATACAAAACTTCACACAATCTTTATTAGCAACATTAGTGCACTCAAGATAAATAAGTCTTAAGGTTCAGTTCTAACACCAAATAAACTTCCATTAGAACACTAGCTACTGTAGCAATTCCCTCAAAAAGCTCAATTCCCCAAAAGAACTCAAAAAGGAACCCACAAGAAGCAAATGCAGAAAATGGCAGAAATCTGTCAAAACAGACCAGCAGGTAAATACGAATTTTTTTGAAGACCTTCTGTTGCTCAAATCAAAAAGTGTTGAACTAACGAAAGTTAGATAACAACCTGGTGCAGAAGCACAACAATTCACGCCTCAAAAGGACATATAGAGAGTTTACACGAATTTTTACAATGAAGCACAAAAATCTGTTTCGGGACAGCAACTTTCCCAATCATTACTTCTCTCTCATTAGAGGTTACTCTTGGCACAAAAAGCAAATAAAAATGATAAGGAGAGGTTATTACAGAGGTAATAACTTCCAAGACTCAACTAAAACTTTTGGGTTATCTCCCAATAAGTACTTTTGTTTAATGCCTTTAAGTTAGGCTTGATTGTTTGAGAAGATGCTCACATAAGAAATATGAATTGAAGTAAAAGAGAGCATCAAGAAGCAAATTCAAAGCACATTTAAGTCTAACCCACTTCCTATGCATAGGAATCTTGTAACGAAAAAAGTCATGAAAGCACAAAGCAACACACATAGTAAAGCAAAACAAGTGCAACTTCAAGACTTTCAACATAAAGAGGTGAAACTTAATATTGTTGAGATACATAAAACCATGTTTCCCTCTCTCATAATAACTTTCAGTAGCATCATGGATAAAATTAACAATATAACTATCACATAAAACATTCTTATCATGAGCCACATGCATATAATAATTATTACTCTCCACATAAGCATAGTCATTCATATTAATTGTACTGGAAGCAAATTCAAAAAAATAGCTATCATTATTATTCTCATCACCATAATCATCAAATATAGGAGGCATATTGTAGTCATAATTAATTGTCTCCTAAATAGTAGGTGGACTGAAAATATCACATTCACCATTGTAATCATCATATATTGGAGGTTTGGTATCATCATAAGCAATAGAATAGCTATCTTCCAAAGCTGGGGAACTAAAAAGATCATTTTCATAAAAACTAGCTTCCCCAAGCTTAGACTTTTCCATAGCATTAGCAATAATGGTGTCCAAAGAATTCATACTAATAACATTTCTATTAGCATGCAAATAAAGTTCCATAGGTTTTTTAATTTTCTCTTCAAACACTTCATATCCTAACTCAAGATAAATACTATAAAGCTCTCTAATTTTGTTGTTGTTTTCCATTAAGCCTAACTAGTGAAAACAAGAAACAAAAAGACAAAATTGCAGAATCTAAAGGAAATAACTTCGAGCACTCACACCATAAAATAGGCGTTTGCCGTGGGAGGTTCTTCTTCTTTAATCCTCCGGTGTGAATACCTTTTACCTTTCCTCCCCGGCAACGGCGCCAGAAAATAGCTTGATGTCTACTCACTTCTATTCTTGTAGACTGTTGTTGGGCCTCCAAGTGCAGAGGTTTGTAGAACAGCAGCAAGTTTTCCCTTAAGTGGATCACCCAAGGTTTATCGAACTCAGGGAGGAAGTGGTCAAAGGTATTCCCTCTCAAGCAACCCTGCAATCCAGATACAAGAAGTATCTTGTGTCCCCAACACACCCAATACACTTGTCAGTTGTATAGGTGCACTAGTTCGGTGAAGAGATAGTGAAATACAAGTGGTATGGATATAAGATAACGGTGATAGAAAATAGCTTGAAGGCGTGGAAAAGACTAAAGGCAAACTAAAATAAAGATGGAAACAAGCAAACATGTAACAGATCTAGTAGCAGACGGTGTTTCAATGCTAAGAACAAGGCCTAGGGATCATACTTTCACTAGTGAACACTCTCATATAGATATCCTCTCTTCGTGATACTACTCTTAACTACTCTCTGGTTGGACACTCTAATCGATGGTAGGGCTATAACAGCACACCTCAAAGTAAGTCTTTCCCATCTAGAAAACCCCACACTGTCACCTTGAGTACTAGATGAGTCCAACAAACACCACAATTTCATAAAGCAATCCAACTCCAAATATAACTCATAAAAAGTATTTGTAATCTCTAGCCTAAGTGCCACCATGGTGAGCACGCTGTCACTTTCACACACATGGGGAGAGCAGAGATCTAATAAAGCACTTGAGTAGCAAGGTAGATCTACAAGATTACAAAGCTCATGACCACAACAAGATCATGCATAGATAGAGAGATGAACACATAGCTACCGGTAGAACCCTTAGCCTCGAGAGAGAACTACTCCCTCCTCATCATGGGAATCAGCAATGGTGATGGAGATGGTGGTGGAGATCGATGGAGATGGCTCCGGGGGCACTTCCCCGTCCCGACAGGGTGCCGAAACAGAGACTTTCTGTCCCCCAAATCTCCCCTTCGGTGGCGGCGGCGATGCAGAACTTTTCGTGGCTGGAGGCTTGACGATTTAGGGTTTGGGTATCGGGAGGCTCTTATAGGCGAAGGAGGCAAGGTCGGCGGAGTGCCAGGGGGCCCACACCACCTGGTGGCGTGGGTAGGGCTAGCCCGCGCCTGGGGGGTGTGGCCAGGCCCTGGCCCTCCTCCGTCTCGTATGCTGGCTCCGTGAGTCTTCCGGTAAAATAGGAACTTTGGCTTTTGTCCCGTCCAATTCTGAGAATATTGATTTTCTGACTTTCCTGGAACCAAAAACAGCAGAAAATAGGCAACTGGCACTGTGGCTCTTGTTAATAGGTTAGTCCAAGAAATCATATGAAAAGTACTTCAAAGTGTGGACAAAACATAAGAAAGTATATAAAACCAAGCATGGAACATCAAAAATTATAGATACATTTGCAATGTATCACATGCTTGGTTTTATCCACTTTCTTGTGTTTTGTTCCAACTTTGGAGTACTTTTCATATGATTTCTTGGACTAACCTATTAACAAGAGCCACAGTGCCAGCTGCCTGTTTTCTGCTATTTTTGGTTCCAGGAAAGTCAGAAAATGAATATTCTCGGAATTGGACGGGACAAAAGCCAAAGTGCCTATTTTTCCGGAAGTGATCAAGTGCTAGAATATGAGACGGAGAAGGGCCAGAGAGCCACCACACCACCTGGCCGTGCGGCCAGGCCTGGCCCGCACCAGGGGGTGGTGTGGCCGCTCCCGGCACCCCCTCGGCCTCTCCTTCCGCCTATATATTACCCTCGGGGCGTAAACCCTAAGTACCCGATAAAAATCCACGAAAGAGTCTGTAGCCGCCGTCATCTCCATCCCTAGATTAGGAGGGATCTGAAGCTCTTCTCGGCACCCTACCGGAGAGGGGAATTCACTCTGGAGGCCTTCTTCATCACCATGCAAGCCTCCGATGTGATGCGTGAGTAGTTCATCCTTGGACTACGGATCCATGTAGTAGCTAGATGGCTGGTTCTCCTCCTTTGTGCTTTCATGTCTAGATCTTGTGAGCTCCGTTCATGATCAAGATCATCTATTTGTAATTCTGCATGTTGTGTTTGCGGGGATCCGATGGATATTGAGATGCTATTTCAGATTTATTATTGATTCTATCATGTCTTTGTTATTTGAGATCTTGCATGCTTTCCGTTGTTAGTAGCTATCTTGGCCAAGTAGATGCTAGCAACTCCAAGAGTTAGTATTTATGCTCGATAGTGGGTTCATGCCTCTGGTAATCTGGGGAAGTGACAGAAATCTCTAAGGTACTAGATGTGTTGTTGCTACTAGGGAGAAAACAACAATCCTTTGTTCATAGAACAATCGTATTGTTTACTTTACACGCAGTTCGTAAAGCAATAATTTGTTGCTTGCAACTTAATACTGGAGGGGGTTCGGATGATAACCTGTAGGTGGATTATTAGTCATAGATGCAGTTGGATGGCGGTCTATGTATTATGTTGTAATGCCCAATCAAGTCTCAAAGTAGTCAAGATGATTAGTATATGCATGTATTGCTTTCTCGGTGTTTGCCAATTGCCCCGCTGTAATTTGTTCACCCAGCATGTTATATATCTAAGGACAGCCACCTCTAGTGAACTATGGATCCCGATCCTCTTTCTTTACATACAATCTACAATCTTTTACTGCTTTGTGTTTACTTTCTGTAACCTTTTACTTCCTTCCATTCGATACGTTTAATCCTTTGTTTTCCGCAAAACACGGTGAGATTGACAACCTCATCGCAAGTTGGGGACAAAGTTCTGTGGTTGTGTTGTGCAGGTCTCCATGTTGCTACTAGCACCGGTAGTGCGCCCTGCCAAAGCTCAGCTAGTAACACCTTTGGGGTGTTTCCTTGCTCCTACTGGTTCGATTAAACCTTGGTTTCATAACTGAGGGAAACTTGCTGTTGTGCTCATCATACCTTCCTCTTGGGGTTCCCAACGAGCTCTACATCAACCACGCACCAAACACTTTTCTGGGCGCCGTGCATTGAGCCATTAGTGATCATTTACTCTTTATACACGAATTATGCGGGTTGTTCAAGTGTGTAGGTATTACTACGGATCAAGTTAAGAAGAAGTTATTCTCATTATCACTGAAAGGAAGAGCTGAGGAATGGTATAAGCTGCTGAAGAATGTTCAAGCTCTGGAATGGGAGGAAATAGTGCCTCTCTTTTATTCAAAGTTTTATCCTCCTAGTGAGATTCATAAAGATCGGAATCAAATATACAACTTTTGGCCTCTTGATGGAGAGAGTACAGCTCAAGCTTGGGGGAGATTGAAGTTACTAATGCTCAAATGTCCCATTCATGAGCTCCCCAACAATATTATTATCAATAACTTTTACGCAAGGCTCCCTCTACATGATAAAGATTTATTGGATGCTTCTTGTGCTAGATCATTCACTCGCATGGAAGAAGAAGCTAAATGGGACCTTCTAGACCGTATTCAATACAATGTTGAAGCTTGGGAGAATGACAAAGGTAGAAATTCAGGTATAAATTATGATTATGAATGCATTGAATCTTTTATGGGAACTGATGACTTTCAAAATATTAAAAATGCTTATGGTCTAGACTCTCAAGCTATTGCTTCTTATTTTAAGGCTTTTGCTTCCTACATTGAAGTTCCTAAAAAGAAGAGGAATAAGTATCATGAACCTTATAAAGATGTTGCTAAGAGTGTTCCTGCAAGAAATACTGAAGTTTATACTACTAATCATGTCTTACCCAAACCTTACATTGAGAAAATGCCTTTTCCAGTTAGGGTAAAGGAACATTCTATGATAGCTAGTATGGTTAATGAAAGTACAAGAAAAGCCGTTGAACCCGATAAACAAATGGTTGATGAACCTATAATAGCAAATGTGAAAGACTTTGTCACTAAATATGAAGAATATGGACACACTATCCTTTGTAAGGATACCTCTAATATTGTTTCACAAAGTAGTGTTACGAGAGCTAGTATTGCCGTGTTTTCTGTTAGAATAAGTGATCATTCCTATGATGGTCCTTGTGATAGCTATATTGTTAAGTTTATGCATGATACTGAAAGCTACTATGAGAGAGATAAAAGTGTTCTTATGTATCTCAATAATATCAAGTTTCCTCGTTTTATGCTGAAAGTTTTTATGTTGCACTTCTTTTGCCTTCTTATGCAAGAAGCCTCTGGTTTCAACAACTTGTTTGTTTACAAAATCCCCTTGCATAGGAAGTGGGTTAGACTTAAATGTGTGTGTGTTTTTGCTTCTTAATTCTCTCTTTCACTTCAATTCATATTCCTGAGTGAGCATCTTCAAGATTATCATGCCCATCTTAATGGCTTTAAAGAAAGAGCTTTTTGGGAGACAACCCAATTTGTTTTTGCCTTTAGTTTGTTTTTGTTTCTTTGAGTCTTGGAAGTTATTACTTCGGTAATAACCACTCCTTATCCGTTTTGTTTGTTTTTTGTGTCAAGATCAACCTCTAATGAGAGAGAAGTAATATTTGGGGAAGTTGCTGTCCCGAAACAGATTTTTGAGCTTCACCATAAAAATTTGTGAGAGATCTCTATATGTCGGATTGAGCTATAATTGTTTGTGCTTCTTCTCCAGGTTGTTATTTAACTTTCGTTAGTTTTGCACTTTTTGATTTGAGCAACAGAAGATTTTCTAAAAAATTGATCTTTACCTGCTGGTCTGTTTTGACAGATTTTGCCACTCTTGCATTTGCTTCTTTATTCGATTTCCTTTTTGAATTCTTTTTGGGTTTTCGGAAGGAGTTGCTACAATAGCTTATGTTTTGATGGTTTTCAGTTGAAGTTGGACTCAAAAGGTTTTATCACTTCACTTATACTAATGTTGCTAATGAGAACTATGTGAAGTTTTGTGTGAAAGAAATTTTCAGGAAGTGGAGATAATGGTGTAATAAGGAAGAGAAGGGTTTTATGACTCAAGTAATAAGTGTATGAAGATGAAGATATCGATGATATTCAAGTGATGACTCCGGAAGAATCCACTAAATACAAAATTCAGAGACCTGCAGAGTCCGTGTTCAAATAGGTAACGGTTCTAGTAAGAAAAGTTCCGGGAAAATACAATCCAACTATATTTTTGTAGTTTTCAGTTAATAAGGAAAGCTACGAAGCGAAAAAGGGACAGAAACGGAGCCAGGGTGGCTCACACCACCCTGTGTCGCGGGCCCTCCCCTGGTCGCGCCACCAGGTGGTGAGGCCACCCCGGACTCCGCCTCCGACTCGTTTTCACCCAGTACCTTCCTTTTGATCTAAAACTTCGTAATATATAACCCCCCCCCCCCCCGGATCCCTCGAGGTCCGTATATCGTGTTTTCGTCGTGTTTTTGTTTTGATCTGTTTTTGTCAGGACATACTCTTTGAAAGCTTAGAAGCACAATGGTGTCCACCAAGGATAAAGGGAAGGAGCCTATGGAGGAAGACCTCCAAGACTCCGGGAAGGAGAAGGAGATCAAGAGTGAAGGTGAAGAGGAGCAAGGCCAACATCCACATACCGGCACTACCATTGCAAGAATTGGAGTGGTGGAAAATCCAGCCATTGGAGGGAAGCCTCCTCATCACCATTCAGATCCCTGGTCACTTCCTCCACGCACCAAGAATCCTTTCCATACCCTTAACCATGAGCATCAATACCAGAATATGCCCAAAGGGAAATTACCCTCCAATTGGGATTTGCCTCGTTCTAGCCATGCAGGAAAAGAACACTTCAAGGAGGAAGAGTGGGGAAAGAATAGCAAGAGTTGGGATCCACAAACTGAAATGATCATGAGCCGTATTGAGCACAACTCGAAGTTGATTCGTACTCTCACTTTCGAGATTGAGGACTCGGGGAAACTGATCAGAGAGCTCATCGAGAGGATACCACCACCACCTAAGGAGTAATTTGTCATCAGGTTTGGCATCCCCTTGGTTTGTTCCAATCTTGGGGGAGTGTCGCGGTATCATATCACTATCTTCCATATTTTTACCTTATTAGTAGAGTCATATCATGAATAGAGGAGTTATTATGTAGGATGGTTTGCATTATGGAAGTGTCCCCTCTCTCGTTAGATATGTAACCCTTGGTGTGAGTTTCCGTTATGGAATATTAATGAGAAGTTCTATCATCCACTCTTTTGCATAGCTTATATTAGTTTTCAATTCGTGATTATATGATTGATCTTATTGTTAGTATTGGTATCACTTTGGGATCATTGAGTTAATTTAGTTGGTTTTGGCAAACCTGGCTCGGTCAGTAGCAACACTATTTTTGAGAGTTGAATGAAAAAGATAAAAGTACCTTTAAAGAAAAATTATTTCATCGTCTTTCTTTCTTGATTTGCTCATAAGTCTAGTATTCTCTAGTTAAGATCTGTTGTACTTCCAAGGAAGATTGCATGTTTGTCTTTATCACTTGTATGTTTGGTTATTTCCTTCAACTCTTATACTAGCCAAAAACCTGTACTGAGAGGGAATTCTTCTCGTGCATCCACCTCCTTTAAACCAAAACCTTTGTCATTTGTGTCCACCAAACCTACCTAGTAGCATTATTGCTATTCCAAGTAAATTCTTGTTTATCTACCTCCCAAATTAAACTTGTTATGTGAAAATTAGTGATTAAAGCTCTCACGAACTTGATGGCACACTTTACTTTCTTGCATTTAATAAACTTGAACCATTGGGTCCTTCTTTGTTGCGTATATGCTTATGCTTTATGAGTTGAAGTTAGCCGAACCATGTATCATGGGGACCGCTTTCAACACTTAATTTGGTACTTTGTACCTTGTTGATATCATGTTCTTTTGCTTATGGATCCCGGCGGTGTGAAATAAAAGTGGAACTTGTAAGATCATGGAGTTTATATGTGTGTTAGAGAAATGCCTGGGCCACTAGCCTAAGCCATGCCTAATCATGGTGGAAACTTGCAGCATAACTATAGTGAGCATTCTATGAAGCATCCTCAATAAAAACCTATGCAAAAAGCAAATAAAAAGATCGCTGAGATGCTCACTGTCTGCTTGCCTTGTCATTTTGATTATGGGATAGCCCCTGTGTCATGTGCAAGGGGTACCCCGTTTGCGGTTCTCTATGATACGCATGTATTTACAATGACAAGAGCTTGCTCGTGACTGAAGTTGAGTAGCATGAGGATCGGTACTCATAAGTAAGGGGCATGAGACTTCAGCTTAGAACTTGTCAAGCATATCCTCTTAGTTGTGTCACTTTAACCTTAACCACCAAAAGATGCCTATGATAGGGGCAATGAGAGCTGAAAGCTAGTAAGTATCATAATTTTTGGGATCTCTTTATGAGACTTGCAATCCCTGCTTCCCTCTGCGAAGGGCCTTTCTTTTACTTTGTAATTGAGTCAGTAAATGTACTCCCTTCTATCTCAGCAAGTATTTTGAGTTGATGTGTTTCATTCATTCATATGGTGATTTATTCAATCATGTTTCTTATGTTCCTTGTTTTGCACATTGCTCTTATCTTGATGTTTACTACTTTGAAAGCTATCATTGAAAACCAGCTATTTGTGAACTCCAGCAAATTATCAACTATTCTTCGACCAAGAGCTAAGTTTGCCATTACCAATTATGATTCACTTTATGTATCTTTATTGTGTTTCCTTTACTCATTGCAAGTTGAGTTATATAATAGTGAGTTGTCTTCTATTATGATCTATGTATTTGATGAATGTGATGCTTCTTGTCCGTATTCTTTTATCGACTCTTCACTCCATAAACCTGAGGCCATGTTTATTGAGCTCAGTTTTGCTTGGGGACAAGCGAAGTCTAAGCTTGGGGGGAGTTGATACGTCCATTTTGCAATACTATTCTATATCTTAATTCACTATTATTCATTGATATATTTCTTATTGAGAGGTGATACTTATGTTATTTCATCTATTTTTGCATGGTTGATGACTTTTGGAGCATGGATCGCTGCAGTCAGGATTCTGATGGAAAATGTGCTGTTTGGAGGCAAAATTTGCGAAGATCAGAAAATCTGGGAAAATATACGGAAAATCCTATTTTTCAGAAGACTAAGGCTGCCAGAAGACGGAGTGGAGATGGGCCACGGGGGGCCACACCACCCCATGGCGCGGGCAGCCCTAGGACGCGCCAGGAGGTGGTGTGGCCACCCTGGCCCACTCCAGCCTCTCTCCTCTGGCGTATATTATCCTCCCGAAACCCTAAGACTCGGAGAGCGACCACAGAAAGATTCCGCCGCCTCTGCGGGGCGGAAAACACCGAGAGAGAAAGATCTCTCCTGTGGCGCCCCGCAAAAACCACTACTAGAAAATCGCGTTGTTTTTGTGCATTGCATCATCATGACCGCATGCTCATGTCATCATGCCATATTGCATTTGAGCCTCGTCATCATCATGCATATGTTTTGTCTAGACTATTTTCGAAAAGCCTATTTTTGTTTTCTAAATGCCCCGTCTTTTATTCAAACTATAAAACCTGGGTCTGTCCGGAATATTTTGTTTCGTCTACCAACGGTTTTCAAAAGCCCCGTTTTATATAAACAAAATTTTATGTTATTTTTATAGGAGGCAGCCAGCCAGGCCCGAAAGCCTAGCCGGCCACCTCCAAATTAAAACTAATTTGTCTAAATTCCAAACCCTTTCTACCAAAAAACCTACCCAGCCCCTCCACCTCACCCCACCCTATCACCTCGCGCCACCTCACCCTGACCCTTTTTCCACCCACTCACTCACAGCCACCTAGGCCACTCCCCCAGCCGACCCAACCCCTGGCCCGCGTCCCCATCCACTTGGCCCTCACCCGCCCACTCCCGCCGCTCTGGCCCCACTCCCTCGCACTCGACGCACACCCGCCAGCCTCCGCACGCCACCCATCTGCCGCCCGACAACCCTGGCCCCACTCGTCTCTCTCCCCACGCGCAGACCCTGCTCCCTCTCTCTCCTTTCCCCGCGCCCGTCGTCACCAACCCGCGCCTCCACCTTCCCCTCTAGCGTCGCCGGCCGCCGCCGGGCCTCCCCGCACCCCGCGTCGCCCGGCCTCGCCGCCCTCTCTCCTCCTGCTCGCCGGCCGCCAGGAGCCACCACCGCCGCCCATCGCCTTCCCCACGAGCCCCACGCCGGCCTCCCCCCACGACGACCACCTCCTCCCGCTGCTCGGGCTCGCCCCAGAGTCGCATCCGCCCGCCTCGCCGGCCGCGACCTCAACTTCCAGTCGCCGCCCTCCTTCGTCTTCCCCTCGACCTCGCCAACGGGCTCCGCCTCGACCTCCGCGCCTGCTGCTGCCAGGTCCCGCGCGAGCGCCGCCCTAGATGCCGTTGTTCCCAGTCCAGCCGCCAACGCCCTGTCTCGCCGGAGCACGACCCGATCCGGTCCGCGCCGCCACCTCGCGGGTTTCCTCTCCTACGACCTCGGCCTCCTCGTCGCCCCAGCGCGACTCCTCCGGCGAGCCCACCTTCTACCGGCCGCCCGAGCCCCACGAGCGCCTCCTCGTCGCTCCGTCCCGAGCTCACCGCGTCGTCTCTGTCGCCAGGCGCCGGCCTCGCTTTCCAACGCCGCCTCGGCGCCCTCCCGCGAGTGCCGCCACCTCCGGCTGCGCTTCCACCGCCCTTCGGCCTCCTCGCACCGCCGGTCGCCTCCTCCCTCGCCGCCAGCCCGGCCTCGCCGCCGTCCTCGTCGTGTCCGCTGCCCTGGACTCCGCGCAGTACCGCCGAGTCGCCGTCCTGTGCGCTTCGCCCAGCTCATGCGCGATGCCGCGGTCGACCTGCTGCCTCGTGCATAGCCTCCCCAAGAGGGCACAAATTGTTTTAATTTGGGTTGTTATCTCACTTAGTTGGTTGCACCTCTACCTGATAGGGCCCACCTGTACTAGGGAATCAGATCGAGACATCTTATGTTTGCTGCTACTCAGCTGTCTCCTGAATGCTTGACTAGGGGGGTGTGACACTAATAGAACAACGAGTATGCTACCTCTACTCCGGCACTGACAAGATCTCCGTTTGCCCGCGTGTGCCATAGGACGCCATGCCAGCAAGACCGAGCCAACAGGAACCCAAGATCGACAACGACGAGAACCGTGTCAGGTGCCACTTGTAAGATCATCGACAAGATCTCCTTCCTGGTTTGGATGGAACCACAAGAGCTACGTCGAACAAGTATGACGACCACCGGAGCAAGTTCGAGATCGAACAAGGTCGGTTCGACAAGATCGCCACCGGAATGCCAAGTTCTTCTTCCCGAACGCCAAGACCGACCCGACACGAAGAACCGACAAGAGCTTCGCGACGACAAGATCGACACCGACCCGGGTGAATCCGATGCGCCCCCGACGCCAAACCAAGTCCTTCTTCCCGGATGCGACAAGATCTACTACCGTTGTCTGAGACCGATCCCGTCGAGCCGTTTCCGCCCCCGTCGAACCTGTCGAACCTCGAACCCCTCGGAGCCCAAGTTCGCCAAACCCTAATGTGAATCCCTAACCGAGACCCTCATTATTTTTATTATATGGCATTACCGACTGTCGCATATTAAATTGTTTATCTCGCATGCATATCATAATCATGCCGGATCTTTTGCTGTAGTATTAAATATTGCATCCGGTGTTTCCTCTAGTGTTTGCTTCTTCGCGGACTAGGCCGATGAGTTGATGCGAGTATCGACAAGTTCTCCGGATATGATCCGTCGGCGGTGTTTCCCAGGTGAGCATCTCTTCCCCTTCTACCTATTTGCATTTATAGTATTTATTTCCTCCTATTGATCTATTGCTATCCGTGTCGCGATGCTTTAGTTTCCGTGCACCAGTTACATCCCGTGCAGCCCCTATATTGCCTTGGACACATCCTATTACCCGTGTTTGGTAGATAGCTGGCCCTGCAAGTCGTAGTTGCTTGCTCATGTGCGATCTCGTGTTGTCAAGTACCACAGTTGTTGAAATGCTGGCAGATGCTTAATGGTGGAGATGCTTATTGGTGGAGATGATCATGACTTTAATTACAACCATTAAAATGCTAGATATAACTAATGCAGAGGCATCGGTGGGCAATAGATGTTATTTGGTTCTTCCACGCTCACTTGTGTCCCGTAGGACCCCGAGTACTTGATACATGTTCCTTGATTTTTCGCACTATCCACATCCGGGAGGCCTTATGGACCCCCCCTGAGCCAGAGCTTGATTCATTTCTATTTCTTGGGGCCACAAAGTAGTTTGGGGCTTTATTACTATCCTGTACTTATGCCATGTTACTGCTTTATTTAAGATTGTGCGTGGAGCACCTGTACTATTTTGGATCGCGCCACGTTTTCTCGGTATCGACAAGCCCAATCACACTTTCGGGTTCCCAGTCGTTTACAGCCATCGTCGCAAACCCTGGGTCCGTTCCGGAGCCGGCCAACTTCGTTGCGGGTAACTTAGTGGGGTGGCCCCCTGAAATATTTTATGAATCCTGTGATCGCTTTGTCATGAATGCCTCATTGGGTTTTGAGTTGGTTTTTCCGAAGTTGATCGAGTGTGTGGTGCTATTTGTGCACCCCTGCAGGGTAAAACTTTCTGAAAGTCGTGTCCGCGGTTATGGACGACTTGGAGCACGGTATCTCGATCATAGACAAGCATAACTAAAGTAGTGCTATAAATTTGACTTAATATGTGACTAGTAATCAGATGCAACTATAACGGAATGGATATTAAAAATGCCAACAACTGGTGGATCTTGGTCGTATCGTGTTCTGATATACCTGCCTAGTAAGTATTGCAACTCCAATGGAATGTGATAAAAGTGCCAACAACTGCTGGGTTTTGGGATTCCTCAAGACAATTATATCTGACTAGTAAATGCTCCAACTACCACGGAATGTTAACTAAAACTGGCCACTACTTATGCTATTAGGATGACTCATGCTATATATCTGATTAGTAATTGTTGCAACTATAATGGAATGAGTAAAATTGCCAACTGTGTGAGTTCCTTGGTCCGACTTCCTCGTTTGGTCTCGAGGGGGAAATACCAGGATGGGTTTGTTTGGTGTTAGCTTTAGGTTGGATACGAATAGGTCTTCTTATCCCTCTCTGATAACTGCTAGTTGTATTGAGTCTCTATAGGTTGTTTAGTGCCGCTGCGCTGCCGCTTCAGCCCACCATACCTATGTAGGCGAAAGCCGCCGAATTCTAGCCTCGCCATTTACTGGCCTCAGTACTGACGCTCCTCTTTTTCCTTTGCCCTTTGTCGGCACCCCTTTTGTTTTAGCAGGTTTCAGATCGACGTCGTTAGCAGGGTTACCCTTCTGGCTTGGCCTGGGCAGGGTTATGGACGCCATTGGTTATTCTTCAGGGCTCTTAGCCCCATTTGCATCTTGTCCGTAGTCGGACGCCCTATCGATTTCAAGGTGATTTGTATCTTTGTATTGTATATCTGTATTATTGACTCGTGGAGTCGTGTTGTATATATATCTGTTCTGTGGGTCCCATCGAGGACTGTTGTGTAATAGTATTACTTCGTTTTCCACCCGCACGAAAGTGCCTGGTGGGCGTCCTTGAATCGTTTCTATGCGGGTTTTGCGGGAAGCGCTAAAACTTGCATAGGGCCGATTTGAGGGTGTTACAGAGTGGTATCAGAGCCCAGAAGTTGCGATACCCCACAAGCCCAGCCTGTAGGATAACCTAGCTAATGGCCGAAGTAGAATGTCAAAACTATTTTTGCAAAAATCGGTTGGATAGATCTGATTAGGTCTGATTTTACTTCTTACCCCTCTGATGTTCTCTCCTTACCTCCGTGTGTTTTCAATCCGCTCTCTTCTCTTTCTTCGAGTCCAGGAATTCTCTTGGTTGGGATTTCGTCGTACCTTCAGGGTTTCGCTTTCTCCTTTGGTGACGGTGCTTCTACATCCGGTCTTCATGCTATCTGAGTGATCCTGTATCTGAGGTACCATTATGTGTTCCTTGTTTGTGCCTTCCGGTGGTTTTCGACGCGATGACATCCTCTACGCCAGATCCGATGTAGAGTGTGCCTCACTCCTTGTTTCCGAATCTCGTTTGGCGAGATCTTCAGTCTAATTCCGAGAGTTGGTTGCGTAAATCCCCTATTCATATGCAGAGTAATGGTTTGGGTGCGCGATGGACTGATCACCATCCGACTACTCTTATCATTTGCTTTTGTATATTGAATCGGTGGATCCAGCAATTTTACTCCGTCCACGGAAGCTAGAGGTGGCTGTATTTGTTGATACCACTACCTTCGCCTTTTGTTCCCGGAGTGTTCTCTCGACGATCACGGACAAGGACCTCTTGTTAGTGGTGTCGCGAGGATCTACGCGGAGTGAGAAGATTCAGATCGCCGACCTTCTTCCCGGTACCATGAGGCGGATCTCGAGGGCGAGATCCATTGTTAGTGGTGTCGAATTGTGGCGCCCCGCAAAAACCACTACTAGAAAATCGCGTTGTTTTTGTGCATTGCATCATCATGACCGCATGCTCATGTCATCATGCCATATTGCATTTGAGCATCGTCATCATCATGCATATGTTTTGTCTAAACTATTTTCGAAAAGCCTATTTTTGTTTTCTAAATGCCCCATCTTTTATTCAAACTATAAAACCTGGGTCTGTCCGGAATATTTTGTTTCGTCTACCAACGGTTTTCAAAAGCCCCGTTTTATATAAACAAAATTTTATGTTATTTTTATAGGAGGCAGCCAGCCAGGCCCGAAAGCCTAGCCGGCCACCTCCAAATTAAAACTAATTTGTCTAAATTCCAAACCCTTTCTACCAAAAAACCTACCCAGCCTATCCTACCCAGCCCCTCCACCTCACCCCACCCTATCACCTCGCGCCACCTCACCCTGACCCTTTTTCCACCCACTCACTCACAGCCACCTAGGCCACTCTCCCAGCCGACCCAACCCCTGGCCCGCGTCCCCATCCACTTGGCCCTCACCCGCCCACTCCCGCCGCTCTGGCCCCACTCCCTCGCACTCGACGCACACCCGCCAGCCTCCGCACGCCACCCATCTGCCGCCCGACAACCCTGGCCCCACCCGTCTCTCTCCCCACACGCAGACCCCGCTCCCTCTCTCTCCTTTCCCCCGCGCCCGTCGTCACCAACCCATGACTCCACCTTCCCCTCTGGCGCCGCCGGCCGCCGCCGGGCCTCCCCGCACCCCGCGTCGCCCGGCCTCGCCGCCCTCTCTCCTCCTGCTCGCCGGCCGCCAGGAGCCGCCACCGCCGCCCATCGCCTTCCCCACGAGCCCCACGCCGGCCTCCCCCCACGACGACCACCTCCTCCCGCTGCTCGGGCTCGCCCTAGAGTCGCATCCGCCCACCTCGCCGGCCGCGACCTCAACTTCCAGTCGCCACCCTCCTTCGTCTTCCCCTCGACCTCGCCAACGGGCTCTGCCTCGACCTCCGCGCCTGCCGCTGCCAGGTCCCGCGCGAGCGCCGCCCTAGATGCCGCTGTTCCCAGTCCAGCCGCCAACGCCCTGTCTCGCCGGAGCACGACCCGATCCGGTCCGCGCCGCCACCTCGCGGGTTTCCTCTCCTACGACCTCGGCCTCCTCGTCGCCCCAGCGCGACTCCTCCGGCGAGCCCACCTTCCACCGGCCGCCCGAGCCCCGCGAGCGCCTCCTCGTCGCTCTGTCCCGAGCTCACCGCGTCGTCTCTGTCGCCAGGCGCCGGCCTCGCTTTCCACCGCCGCCCCGGCGCCCTCCCGCGAGTGCCGCCACCTCCGGCTGCGCTTCCACCGCCTTTCGGCCTCCTCGCACCGTCGGTCGCCTCCTCCCTCGCCGCCGGCCCGGCCTCGCCGCCGTCCTCGTCGTGTCCGCTACCCTGGACTCCGCGCAATACCGCCGAGTCGCCGTCCAGTGCGCTTCGCCCAGCCCACGCGCGCTGCCGTGGTCGACCTGCTGCCTCGTGCATAGCCTCCCCAGGAGGGCACCGGTTGTTTTAATTTGGGTTGTTATCTCACTTAGTTGGTTGCACCTCTACCTGATAGAGCCCACCTGTACTAGGGAATCAGATCGAGACGTCTTATGTTTGCTGCTACTCGGCTGTCTCCTGAATGCTTGACTAGGGGGGTGTGACACTAATAGAACAACGAGTATGCTACCTCTGCTCCGGCACTGACAAGATCTCTTTTTGCCCGCGTGTGCCATAGGACGCCATGCCAGCAAGACCGAGCCAACAGGAACCCAAGATCGACAACGACGAGAACCGTGTCAGGTGCCACTTGTAAGATCATCGACAAGATCTCCTTCCTGGTTTGGATGGAACCACAAGAGCTACATCGAACAAGTACGACGACCACCGGAGCAAGTTCGACATTGAACAAGGTCGATTCGACAAGATCGCCACCGGAATGCCAAGATCTTCTTCCCGGACGCCAAGACCGACCCGACACGAAGACCCGACAAGAGCTTCGCGACGACAAGATCGACACCGACCCGGGCGAATCCGATGCGCCCCCGACGCCAAACCAAGTCCTTCTTCCCGGATGCGACAAGATCTACTACCGTTGTCTGAGACTGATCCCGTCGAGCCGTTTCCGGCCCCGTCGAACCTGTCGAACCTCGAACCCCTCGGAGCCCAAGTTCGCCGAACCCTAATGTGAATCCCTAACCGAGACCCTCATTATTTTTATAATATGGCATTACCGACTGTCGCATATTAAATTGTTTATCTCGCATGCATATCATAGTCATGTCGGATCTTCTGCTGTAGTATTAAATATTGCATCCAGTGTTTCCTCTAGTGTTTGCTTCTTCGCGGACTAGGCCGATGAGTTGATGCGAGTATCAAAAAGTTCTCCGGATATGATCCGTCGGCAGTGTTTCCCAGGCGAGTGTAGCATCCCAATTGTCTAACAATTGTAATGCTACTTGTCCTAGTAAGATATTGGCTACCTTATATATATTATTGTTGCATCATAATTATATCATGCTCATGTCATCATGCCACCTTGCATTTGAGCATCATATAAAACTCCTTTTCTTTTGGCTCTTCTCTCATGCATTATCAATTGTATTTGCCTCTTGATATTGTATTTGGCTATTGATATATTGTTCAATGCCCAAGTTGAATTGGGGGCATATCTCTTATTTCCATTCCACCACCTTTCTCTTCCATCACTTTATAATTCCACCATCCTACTAGATCATGAGCTTGTTTGTTTTTATTTGGGGTTTATTAGCTCATGGGCAATAGGGTGGATCCAGTCCATTAAATTTCTTTGCTTGGCTTTGTTCCACTTCTTGGAAATGCATAAGATTAATGCCATCATATAAATATTGTTTTCACAAAATTAATCAATGGCATTATTATTTTTGCATGGGCCATGCACGAGTCTTCACCACTTTTCTCTTCTTTGGTTTTTCTTTGGGTTTGATGGATCCTATCTTTGGAAGATCATCTCCTACCATTACCCCACCCTCATAATCTCATCCATCTCATTTTCCACTCATTGCTAATTCTCCATGCATGATCCATATGTGACCTTTTCCACCTAATTATTTTCTCCCTGTTTCTTTCTTACTTCTCATCCACATTATCTCTAGCAAGATCAAACTTCATTTTCCTTCTTGGTTTGATCTCTTAAATCAAAAATTAAAATCTAAAAACCTAAAACCACCTAACCTAGCTATCCATATCTCTCTCCCTCTCTCTAAATTCTCCTAAACCCTAACTCCACTTACCTTCCTCTCTCTCTACCATGGGCACCACCTGCCTTCCTCCCTCTCCCTGGCCCACACCTCAGCCACCTTAGCTAACCCTAACCCTAGCTAATCCTACCCGAGCCATGCCCCAACTAACCTAGCCTAGCTAACCCTCCCTCTCTTCCCTCTCCGGCCGAGCCAGCCCCACAAGCCACCACGCCGCCTGGTCCACCTGCAGCCCCTCCTCTCTGCAGCTACCTGCCCCACGACGAGCCCCAGCTCGCCCATGTGCTCGAGGAGAAGGAGGAAAAGGTGGCACCCGAGCCACCTTTTTACCTGCCGTGCCCACCTGCCTCTCCTCTCTCTCCCTCTCACTTTCCCCTCCTCCTCATGTCTCTGGCCTCGCCTAGACCCGCCTCAGAGCATCCCCCTCCTTCCCCTTCTTTCTCCCCGACCACAACCCCTGCCGCCGGTAGCCGCCAGCAGCACCGCGCCCCCGACGTTCCAGCCGAGCAGCGCGACCGTGAAGTGGCGTAGAAGATCGAGCACGCCCCCTGCGACGCCCCGTGCCCGCCGACATGGACGGAGAAGCTCCCCAGCAACCCCGCGCCTCGCCGCTCTCCGAAACCCTAGCCCGCCGGTGCGTCTGCGTCCTCGCCGCTCCAGAGCCTCCCCGACCGATCCAACACCGCCAGGCAAACCGCGGTGAGCCCCTCCCTCTCCCGGACCACCTCCTCTTCTTCGACGTGGTCTAGCCTCGCCGTGCGTATCGTCGAGCAGCCTCCGCGCGCTAGAGCTCGCCAGCATCTACCGCTCTCCCACGCCACGCAAGACCTATCTAGCCCGCGCCCACCTCCCAGTCAGCTCCCCTAGCCCTACCGCACCGGCTCGCACCCT
This sequence comes from Avena eriantha, assembly GCA_910589775.1. Taxonomy (NCBI): domain Eukaryota; kingdom Viridiplantae; phylum Streptophyta; class Magnoliopsida; order Poales; family Poaceae; genus Avena; species Avena eriantha. The sequence continues at coordinate 39,786,217 of OU342743.1, read as the reverse complement.
CAGCGCTCTCTCCCGCGTCCCCGGATCGATCCCCCGCCCCGCGCCGTGCGCCAGACTCGCGTCAGACGTGCGAAGACGATAAACAGTACCGGGCCGTGGTCGATTTGCAAAAAGCCCCCCACCTTTTTGATTACTGCAACCCGCGCTCCTTTCAGCCCCACCTGTCAGCCGCGCTAGCACCTTTGCAGAAAACCCCTCGGCTTTTCCCGGCCGCAACCCGCGCTCCAGCCCCAGCCCCACCTGTCAGCCTCTGTCTCGCCCACCGCTGACACGCGGGCCTGCGCCAGTTGGCCCACCCCGCAGCCTCAGTGGCTAGGCGAGCCCGCGGTGACAAAAGCTTTTCCCGCGCGAGGTCCAGTCAGCGCAAAGGCCCACCTGTCAGTGTCTGGGGTCGTTTTCGCCTGGGTGACAGAAGTTTTTCCCTGAGTCTGTTTTTATTCAAATCTTTTTCAAATTAATTTAAATTCAAATTCTTTTCAGATTCAAATAATTTTTAAAATACAAATCCAAATAATACAAATAATATATGTTTTGGAATCAGAAAAATGTGAGGAATTCAAATATGCCCTTCAAAATATGTTTTGAACATTTTAATTTTCGAGATGATTAAAATTACAAGAAAATGCCCTTTTCCTTATTTAATTAATAACTTTGGTTTTATAACTCCAAATTTGACAAATAATATGTCTAAATCGATCAGCGCGAAGAGCCCGTTCTATTTATGCAATCCTTGTTCTGAATTGAAGCATGCATCATGTGGTCATTTAAAATCTGAACTCTTTATGACAATAAAACTTGGGTAAATAAATAATAAATTGCTTTATTTCTTGTATCCACACCTCACCTTTGCCATGCTACTTTAATGCCATGTAATTGTGCATCATTCATCATGGCATGCTTGGTTGCTTGTTGCATTTTAATTCATATGCTTGTGCACTTTATTTATGTTGGCCCTTGTTTGTTTGGTTCTTCTTCGAATAGACGCCCAGCAGGAGAATTACCAGGAATCACAGGAGTATTACCCAGATCCATCTCTCGCTTCAACTGAGCTGCCAGGCAAGCAATACCACATGCTTGCATACATACAGTACCTATTGCCTCTATCTTATTCTTGCATCATCGAGTCGCGATTGCATTAAATTGAATCCCAAGTACTGCATAGCCTTTACTTTTAAACCACACTAAGCTTGTTCCGGTCCCATGAGCCATTACTACAGGAGTTGTTTGAGCCATGCGAGTCGTAGAAAATCATGAGTAGGGTATGTGAGTGTCTGATGGATAATGAGGTACCTAAACAACATAACCTGAGTAGTAATGGGATAACTAATGAAAGAGGCACCGGTGAGCAATATCTGCTATTTGGTTTTTCCTGCTCACTTGTGTCCCGTAGGACCCCGAGTACTTGATTCCTGTTCCTTGTTTATTCGCACTATCCACATCCGGGAGGCCTTATGGACCCCCCTGAGCCAGAGCTTGATTCATTCTTATTTCTTGGGGCCACAATTAGTTTGGGGCTTTATTACTATCCTGTACTTATGCCATGTTACTGCTTTATTTAAGATTGTGCGAGGAGCACCTGTACTGTTTTGGATCGTGACACGTTTTCGCTGTATCGACAAGCCCAGTCATATTTTCGGGTTCCCAGTCGTTTACCGCCGTCCACACAAACCTTGGGTCCATCTCGGAGCCGGCCAACTTCGTTGCGGGTAGCTTAATGGGGTGGCCCCCTGAAATGTTTCTAAATCCTGTGATTGCTTTGTCGTGAATGCCTCGTTGGGTTTTGATTTGGTTTTTTCGAGGTTGATCGAGTGTGTGTTGCTATTCGTGCACCCCTGCAGGGTAAATCTTTCTGAAAGCCGTGTCCGCGGTTATGGACGACTTGGAGCACAGTTTCTCGATCATAGACAAGTATAATTAAAGTACCGCTTTTAATTTGACTAAGTACTTGACTAGTAAATAGTGCAATACCCATGGAATGGTTAATAAAACTGCCAACGAATGATGGGGGTTGTTAGTCCGCTTCCTCGTTGGTAAGCGAGGAGGAGGATGGATCTGTTAATTATACTGTTATAACTGTTGTTCTTAATTTATGGACTTCCGTCTATCGTTGGTTAGGCGGAAGGTTAGCGAGTATCTGTAGAATTGTTAGGTATTCTCTTTTGCTGCAATTGCGTCACCCCAGGTTGTGTCCCCTTTAGTGGCATAAAGACTTGCTAAGTACCCCTAGGGTCTCACACGATAAATTGTTTGATTCAGATGAACAGGTGTACCCGCAAGATGGATACTGGGTGGAGGAGACAGATGATGTTGGAAACGATCATTCGGTGTAGAGATTCCGGGAACGGGGATCCATGTGATCTGTGGGCGGGATGTGTTTATTTATGGAGCATCTTATGCCAATTTGCTTCTTATCCGTACTCGGATCTTGTTTTCCGCTTCCGCCTGCTACTCTGATGTGTGATGTATGAGGAGCTATCCTAAATTATTATATCTATCTAGGACATTTGGATCTTGCCGTATGGCATTGCAATATTTCTATTTCTTTTAGATGAAATGGCTCTGATGTACTGTTGTATGTGGCTTGCATACATACTCACTTGTGTATGTAGTTGATCCCTTCGCCTGCCGATTACGCCGCTCGTTCTTGTCCCGTTGTCTGAAAGTGGTTAGGACGGCCGAAAGGTCTACCGTGAGTGGCCCTGGGCCCCACCGTACTATTTTAACCACTTTCGTTCATCCAGGCAGTAACTAAGAGCGTAATTCACCGAGGTAGTTACAATTGGTATCAGAGCCATCCCGCCCTTCAGGGTCTCAGCCAAAATGGTCGTTGTCTGTCTAGCAAATATTTTGGTAGTTATGTATAATAGGGAAAAACAAACGTGAGAGTAGGACTGCTTCCATTTTTCTTCTTACCCACCCACCCACCCTTTTCTGGTAAGGAAGTGTAACGTTTTCAATCCTCTTCTAAAATTAAAACTAGGATTCACGTGTTCTGGGTTCCGTAGTACCATAGGTTGTGTTTATGTTTGTGTGTGTGTGTGTGTGTGAATTCCTTGTCTATCTGTTGCATCCAAATGTTATCACTATCTGCCTTTTGGTTATCAACTGTTGCTACATTCCCTACCGACAGTCATTTGTAAACCGACGCGATCTATTCTGATTCGTTGTACACCGATGCGATCTATCTTACTCTTTGTTATCCGATGTTATCTTGTTGGGGTGTTCATTTCCGTAGTTACCAATCTTTAGGTTCATCTTAAGAAGAAGTTGTTGGGATATGTGTTTTACTGATTCATGTGCGGAGCAATGATTTGAGTGCGGGATGGAGTCGCGACCATACCACTACTTTATCATTTGCTTTTGTATATTGAACTAGTAGAGTTACTAATCTTAATTCGTTAAGTGGTTTTTGCGCATATAGTGGTATTTTAATGCCAAAATTTGCGGAATTTTTTTTTCTTTGTTAGTTGTATACCACACTCCTTGTTCAGTCGTGTGTGTTATGCTTAATATCTTCTAATTGCCTTGAACTTTGTTGATATTTTAATATCATCTCAGTGAATTGCATTCCTTAATCTTGATTAGTTCCATTTTGGTACTATTTTGGATTATTATCATTCTCCATTATAGTACTGACTTGTGTTTTATATCAATCACAGGATGGCACCACCACGCCGTTCTGAGGAGGATATACCACCTGAACTTGGGGCTGCTTTGGCAAGTATTGCAAATGCTTTGGGCACTATGCAGCAAAACCAGCAGCGCTTCGAGGAAAGTGTGAGGAGGAATGAGTTTGCTCCGCTACCTCCACCTCCCAAGCGAGGAGACATCAAAAGTTTTCTCAAGTTCAACCCACGCCAATTTGAGGTGTCTGATCAGCCACTTGATGTGGATGATTGGCTTCGTGAAGTGTCAAGGTTGCTCATGACTGCGGATGTTCCCGAGCAAGAATGGGTCAAGTGTGTTACTCACCTTCTGAAGGGAGATGCAGCTCTCTGGTGGGAAAATTACCTCAAGGCAGATCTTTCTGGTTTTCAGCCTACTTGGGAGCGGTTCACTACTGCTTTCAAAGAGCAATATCTGTCAGAAATTGTCATGGAAAGGATGAAGGAAGTGTTTCTCAACCTCAAGCAGGGCACTGACAATGTCAACACCTACATCAGAAACTTCATGAACCTGTCTCGTTATGGTGGCGATGAGATCTCTGATGACAAGAAGAAGCAAAAGAGGTTTCGGCAAGGCCTTAATGCTTCCATCAAATATGCAATCACTCATGCAAGGCCAGCATCTTTTCTGGAACTTCAACACACAGCTCTGCAGGAAGAAGCAAGTAGGCAAGTGTTTGAGGAGTCAAAGAAACACAGCCGTGATACAGCAAGCTCTTCTGCTATGACAGCTCCTTCTAAGCGTCGCGTCTGGGTTCCTAACACCCCACCGTCGCTCCCTGCTCCACCAAGACCTTCAAGCTACGCACCAAGGCCACCAAACTCCTTCACTGCGGCTCCCAGGGGCTACAACCACAACTACCCTGGAGCGCCTGGCGGAGTCCCTGGCTACGTTGCTCCACGTCCACCTAGTGCTTGCTATACTTGTGGAAACACTGGGCATCAGCACTGGAATTGTCCAATGAACAACAAAGCTCTTCCACCACCACCTCCAAGACCTGCGGCAAGTGCTCCTATGATTCGTGCACCTCCACCTCGGGCTCTCAACATCAACACTAAACCGGGGTCTACGGTTGCTCGTGCCAACTGTGTCAACGCCGCTCAAGCTGAGCATGCACCTGGAGTTGTCATTGGTATGCTTCCTGTTAACTCAGTTCCTGCACGAGTTTTGTTTGATTCTGGTGCTTCGCATTCTTTTGTTTCTCACAAGTTTGCTCATGAGCAAGATCTGGCTATGGTTCCTTTATTACACCGTCTTGTGGTACAATCTCCTTGGTCAAACATGAGGGCTGCTCATATCAGCCATGGCAATCAAATTGAGATTGGTGGTTCTTCGTTTCCGGCTTCCTTAATTATTCTTGGCAATTCTGATATTGATGTTATCTTGGGCATGGATTGGTTGACAGCAAATGCAGTTGTGATCGATTGTGCTGAACGTTCGGTTTCTCTGAAAATTCCTGAAGGCCATATAGTCTATTCTCCAAGTCTGACTCCTGCAATTCAGCTTTATTCTTTGGCGGCTCTGAATGATGATGCTATGGCAGGTATTCAGAGTGTTCCTGTAGTTTGTGAGTTTCCAGATGTCTTTCCTGAAGAGTTGCCAGGTATGCCTCCGGATCGTGAGGTTGAGTTTGTCATTGAACTTGAACCTGGCACCGCTCCTATTTCCAAGCGGCCTTATAAAATGGGTCCTGCTGAGTTGGCTGAACTTAAGCGTCAGTTGGATGAACAAGAGAAGTTGGGTTTCATTCAGCACAGTACTTCTTCTTGGGGAAGTCCAACCATCTTTGTGAAGAAGCGAGACAAGACTGATAGACTTTGTGTTGACTATCGGGCACTCAATGCTAAAACCATCAAGAATAAATATCCCCTTCCGCGGATTAATGATCTCTTCGATCAGCTAGCTGGAGCTGTGGTATTCTCTAAGCTTGATTTGAGGAGTGGTTATCATCAAATCAAGATTCGCAAAGAAGATGTTCCCAAAACAGCTTTCACCACCCGCTATGGCATGTATGAGTACACGGTCATGTCTTCGGTCTCACCAATGCACCTGCCACCTTCTCGAGACTTATGAACTCGTTTTTCATGGAGTATCTTGATAAATTCGTTGTGGTCTATCTGGATGACATTCTAGTCTATTCTAAGTCAAAAGAAGATCATGAAGAACACCTTCGGTGTGTCCTAAACAAGCTTCGTGAGAACCGCCTGTATGCAAAGTTCTCCAAGTGTGAATTCTGGCTGCCTCAAGTCACCTACCTTGGTCACGTCATCTCTGCCAAGGGCATTGCCGTCAACCCAGAAATTATTAAGACAATTATGGACTGGCTTCCACCCATAAATGTCAAAGAAGTCCGGAGTTTCCTTGGTTTGGCCAGTTACTGTCGTCGCTTCGTTCAAAACTCCTCAAAAATTGCGAAGCCTCTTACCGATCTCCTCAAGAAAGGCAAGAAATACCTTTGGACTCCTGCATGTCAAGCAAGCTTTGAAACACTCAAAGAGAAGCTCACTTCCACACCAGTTTTGGTTCCTCCAGATACATCAAAGCCTTTCCAGATTTTCTGTGATGCTTCATTGCAAGGATTGGGTGCGGTCCTTATGCAAGAAAAGCAAGTTGTTGCTTACGCATCTCGTCAGTTGAATACGCATGAGATCAATTATCCTACACATGACCTCGAACTCGCAGCAGTTGTCTTTGCTTTGAAAGTGTGGAGGCATTACTTGCTTGGCAACCGTTGTGAGATCTTTTCTGATCACAAGAGTCTAAAGTATATATTCACACAGCCTGATCTCAACCTTCGTTAGAGGAGGTGGATTGAAACAATCAATGATTTCGATTTGACCATCAACTACACCCCGGGCAAAGCCAATGTCATGGCAGATGCTCTCAGCCGAAAAGCTTATGTCACCAACCTCATGGTGGAAGAACAACAACCCCTCTTGTGCGAGGAATTCTGCAAGCTCAACCTTGAAATTGTGGATCAAGGTTATCTTCTGAACCTTCTAGCAACACCTCTCTTGGAAGAAAAGGTCCGTTCCATTCAGCTTGGGGATACTTACACTAAAAAGATCATCTCCAACATTCAACTCCCGAAATATGAGTCTTTTCACGTAGATGACCAAGGCACTCTTTTCTTTGAACACCGGATGTTTGTTCCGAACTACCCGGGTTTAAGAGGGCAAGTTCTCAAGGAGGTGCATGATTCTGTTCTTTCTATCCACCCTGGCAGCACTAAGATGTACATGGATTTGAAAACACAATATTGGTGGCCTGGTTTGAAACGATATTGTGCCAAGTATGTCTCAGAGTGTGATGTGTGTCGCAGAGTTAAAGCTGTTCATCAGAAACCTTCTGGTCTTCTACAGCCATTGAAGCCTCCGGAATGGAAATGGGAGAAAGTAGAGATGGACTTCATCACTGATTTCCCAAGGTCGCAGAAAGGCAACAATGCAATCTTTGTTGTCATTGACAGGCTTTCCACAGTAGCTCACTTCTTTCTAGTCAAGGAAACAATTTCTGCAATTCAGTTGGTTGAGCTCTATATCAACAGAATTATCTCTCTGTATGGAGTTCCTCTTGAGATCAGTTCAGACCGTGGAAGCATCTTCACTTCCAAGTTCTGGGGAAGTTTCCAAAATGCTTTGGGAACAAAACTAAACTTCAGCACAGCTTACCACCCTCAGTCGCAAGGACAAGTTGAAAGGATCAATCAGATTCTAGAAGATATGCTCCGTGCTTGCGTTATCTCTTTCGGCATGAAGTGGGAAGAATGTCTTCCTTATGCTGAATTCTCTTACAACAACAGTTTCCAGAAAAGTTTAAAGATGGCACCATTTGAGGCTCTCTATGGTCGCAAATGCAGAACTCCGATTGGTTGGTCGGGCGCAGGTGAAAGAATATTGTTTGGCCCCGACATTGTGACTCAAGCGGAGGAGAAAGTTCACATCATTCTTGAAAATCTAAAGATTGCTCAAAGTCGCCAGAAGAGCAATTATGACAGAAAGCACACGGACATGGAGTATGTCCCTGGTGATCTCGTTTACCTTCGTGTCACTCCCATGAGAGGCACGCACCACTTTGGTATCAAAGGAAAGCTGGCTCCTAGGTACATCGGTCCTTTCAAAATTCGTGGAAGAAGAGGAGAAGTTGCTTATGCTCTTGAGCTTCCTGAACAACTCAAAGTCCACGATGTTTTTCACATCTCTCAACTCAAGAAGTGCTTCAAGGATCCCGGCAGGACCGTGGACCATGAACTCATCAATCTCCAAGAAGATCTGTCTTATCAAGAACACCCCACAAAAATTCTTGAAGTCGCAAAAAGAAGGACTCGCAACAAGTCCATCAAGTTCTGCAAGGTGCAGTGGTCGCACCATTCCGTTGATGAAGCCACCTGGGAACGTGAAGATGAGCTCCGTGCCAAGTATCCTACCCTCTTTGAGTCTTCTTCTTCCTAGAATTCGGGGCAAGATTCCTGTTTAGTGGGGGAGAGTTGTAGCATCCCAATTGTCTAACAATTGTAATGCTACTTGTCCTAGTAAGATATTGGCTACCTTATATATATTATTGTTGCATCATAATTATATCATGCTCATGTCATCATGCCACCTTGCATTTGAGCATCATATAAAACTCCTTTTCTTTTGGCTCTTCTCTCATGCATTATCAATTGTATTTGCCTCTTGATATTGTATTTGGCTATTGATATATTGTTCAATGCCCAAGTTGAATTGGGGGCATATCTCTTATTTCCATTCCACCACCTTTCTCTTCCATCACTTTATAATTCCACCATCCTACTAGATCATGAGCTTGTTTGTTTTTATTTGGGGTTTATTAGCTCATGGGTAATAGGGTGGATCCAGTCCATTAAATTTCTTTGCTTGGCTTTGTTCCACTTCTTGGAAATGCATAAGATTAATGCCATCATATTAATATTGTTTTCACAAAATTAATCAATGGCATTATTATTTTTGCATGGGCCATGCACAAGTCTTCACCACTTTTCTCTTCTTTGGTTTTTCTTTGGGTTTGATGGATCCTATCTTTGGAAGATCATCTCCTACCATTAACCCACCCTCATAATCTCATCCATCTCATTTTCCACCCATTGCTAATTCTCCATGCATGATCCATATGTGACCTTTTCCACCTAATTCTTTTCTCCCTCTTTCTTTCTTACTTCTCATCCACATTATCTCTAGCAAGATCAAACTTCATTTTCCTTCTTGGTTTGATCTCTTAAATCAAAAATTAAAATCTAAAAACCTAAAACCACCTAACCTAGCTATCCATATCTCTCTCTCTCTCTAAATTCTCCTAAACCCTAACTCCACTTACCTTCCTCTCTCTCTACCATGGGCACCACCTGCCTTCCTCCCTCTCCCTGGCCCACACCTCAGCCACCTTAGCTAACCCTAACCCTAGCTAATCCTACCCGAGCCATGCCCCAACTAACCTAGCCTAGCTAACCCTCCCTCTCTTCTCTCTCCGGCCAAGCCAGCCCCACAAGCCACCACGCCGCCTGGTCCACCTGCAGCCCCTCCTCTCTGCAGCTACCTGCCCCACGACGAGCCCCAGCTCCCCCATGTGCTCGAGGAGAAGGAGGAAAAGGTGGCACCCGAGCCACCTTTTTACCTGCCGTGCCCACCTGCCTCTCCTCTCTCTCCCTCTCACTTTCCCCTCCTCCTCACGTCTCTGTCCTCGCCCAGATCCGCCCCAGAGCATCCCCCTCCTTCCCCTTCATTCTCCCCGACCACAACCCTTGCCGCCGGTAGCCGCCAGCAGCACCGCGCCCCCGACGTTCCAGCCGAGCAGCGCGACGGTGAAGTGGCGTAGAAGATCGAGCACGCCCCCTGCGACACCCCGTGCCCGCCGACGTGGACGGAGAAGCTCCCCAGCAACCCCGCGCCTCGCCGCTCTCCGAAACCCTAGCCCGCCGGTGCGTCTGCGTCCTCGCCGCTCCAGAGCCTCCCCGACCGATCCAACACCGCTAGGCAAACCGCGGTGAGCCCCTCCCTCTCCCGGACCACCTCCTCTTCTTCGACGTGGTCTAGCCTCGCCGTGCGTATCGTCGAGCAGCCTCCGCGCGCCAGAGCTCGCCAGCATCTGCCGCTCTCCCACGCCACGCAAGCCCTATCTAGCCCGCGCCCACCTCCTAGGCAGCTCCCCTAGCCCTACCACACCGGCTCGCACCCTCAGCGCACTCCCCCGCGTCCCCGGATCGATCCCCCGCCCCGCGCAGTGCGCCAGACTCGCGTCAGACGCGCGAAGATGATAAACAGTACCGGGCCGTGGTCGATTTGCAAAAAGCCCCCACCTTTTTGATTACTGCGACCCGCGCTCCTTTCAGCCCCACCTGTCAGCCGCGCTAGCACCTTTGCAGAAAACCCCTCGGCTTTTCCCGGCCGCAACCCGTGCTCCAGCCCCAGCCCCACCTGTCAGCCTCTGTCTCGCCCACCGCTGACACGCGGGCCTGCGCCAGTTGGCCCACCCCGCAGCCTCAGTGGCTAGGCAAGCCCGCGGTGACAAAAGCTTTTCCCGCGCGAGGTCCAATCAGCGCAAAGGCCCACCTGTCAGTGTCTGGGGTCGTTTTCGCCTGGGTGACAGAAGTTTTTCCCTGAGTCTGTTTTTATTCAAATCTTTTTCAAATTAATTTAAATTCAAATTCTTTTCAGATTCAAATAATTTTTAAAATACAAATCCAAATAATACAAATAATATATGTTTTGGAATCAGAAAAATGTGAGGAATTCAAATATGCCCTTCAAAATATGTTTTGAACATTTTAATTTTCGAGATGATTAAAATTACAAGAAAATGCCCTTTTCCTTATTTAATTAATAACTTTGGTTTTAGAACTCCAAATTTGAAAAATAATATGTCTAAATCGATCAGCGCGATGAGCCCGTTCTATTTATGCAATCCTTGTTCTGAATTGAAGCATGCATCATGTGGTCATTTAAAATCTGAACTGTTTATGACAATAAAACTTGGGTAAATAAATAATAAATTGCTTTATTTCTTGTATCCTCACCTCACCTTTGCCATGCTACTTTAATGCCATGTAATTGTGCATCATTCATCATGGCATGCTTGGTTGCTTGTTGCATTTTAATTCATATGCTTGTGCACTTTATTTATGTTGGCCCTTGTTTGTTTGGTTCTTCTTCGAATAGACGCCCAGCAGGAGAATTACCAGGAATCACAGGAGTATTACCCAGATCCATCTCTCGCTTCAACTGAGCTGCCAGGCAAGCAATACCACATGCTTGCATACATACAGTACCTATTGCCTCTATCTTATTCTTGCATCATCGAGTCGCGATTGCATTAAATTGAATCCCAAGTACTGCATAGCCTTTACTTTTAAACCACACTAAGCTTGTTCCGGTCCCATGAGCCATTACTACAGGAGTTGTTTGAGCCATGCGAGTCATAGAAAAGCATGAGTAGGGTATGTGAGTGTCTGATGGATAATGAGGTACCTAAACAACATAACCTGAGTAGTAATGGGATAACTAATGAAAGAGGCACCGGTGAGCAATATCTGCTATTTGGTTTTTCCTGCTCACTTGTGTCCCGTAGGACCCCGAGTACTTGATTCCTGTTCCTTGTTTATTCGCACTATCCACATCCGGGAGGCCTTATGGACCCCCCTGAGCCAGAGCTTGATTCATTCTTATTTCTTGGGGCCACAATTAGTTTGGGGCTTTATTACTATCCTGTACTTATGCCATGTTACTGCTTTATTTACGATTGTGCGAGGAGCACCTGTACTGTTTTGGATCGTGACACGTTTTCGCTGTATCGACAAGCCCAGTCATATTTTCGTGTTCCCAGTCGTTTACCGCCGTCCACACAAACCTTGGGTCCGTCTCGGAGCCGGCCAACTTCGTTGCGGGTAGCTTAATGGGGTGGCCCCCTGAAATGTTTCTGAATCCTGTGATTGCTTTGTCGTGAATGCCTCGTTGGGTTTTGATTTGGTTTTTCCGAGGTTGATCGAGTGTGTGTTGCTATTCGTGCACCCCTGTAGGATAAATCTTTCTGAAAGCCGTGTCCGCGGTTATGGACGACTTGGAGCACAGTTTCTCGATCATAGACAAGTATAATTAAAGTACCGCTTTTAATTTGACTAAGTACTTGACTAGTAAATAGTGCAATACCCATGGAATGGTTAATAAAACTGCCAACGAATGATGGGGGTTGTTCGTCCGCTTCCTCGTTGGTAAGCGAGGAGGAGGATGGATCTGTTAATTATACTGTTATAACTGTTGTTCTTAATTCACGGACTTCCGTCTATCATTGGTTAGGCGGAAGGTTAGCGAGTATCTGTAGAATTGTTAGGTATTCTCTTTTGCTGCAATTGCGTCACCCCAGGTTGTGTCCCCTTTAGTGGCATAAAGACTTGTTGAGTACCCCTAGGGTCTCACACGATAAATTGTTTGATTCAGATGAACTAGTGTACCCGCAAGATGGATACTGGGTGGAGGAGACAGATGATGTTGGCAACGATCATTCGGTGTAGAGATTCCGGGAACGGGGATCCGTGTGATCTGTGGGCGGGATGTGTTTATTTATGGGGCATCTTATGCCAATTTGCTTCTTATCCGTACTCGGATCTTGTTTTCCGCTTCCGCCTGCTACTCTGATATGTGATGTATGAGGAGCTATCCTAAATTATTATATCTATCTAGGACATTTGGATCTTGCCGTATGGCATTGCAATATTTCTATTTCTTTTAGATGGAATGGCTCTGATGTACTGTTGTATGTGGCTTGCATACATACTCACTTGTGTATGTAGTTGATCCCTTCGCCCGCCGATTACGCTGCTCGTTCTTGTCCTGAAAGTGGTTAGGACGGCCGAAAGGTCTACCGTGAGTGGCCCTGGGCCCCACCGTACTATTTTAACCACTTTCGTTCATCCAGGCAGTAACTAAGAGCGTAATTCACCGAGGTAGTTACAGCGAGCATCTCTTCCCCTTCTACCTATTTGCATTTATAGTCTTTATTTCCTCCTTATGATCTATTGCTATCCGTGTCGCGATGCTTTAGTTTCCGTGCACCAGTTACATCCCGTGCAGCCCCTATATTGCCTTGGACACATCCTATTACCCGTGTTTGGTAGATAGCTGGCCTTGCGAGTCGTAGTTGCTTGCTCATGTGCGATCTCGTGTTGTCAAGTACCACAGTTGTTGAAATGCTGGCAGATGCTTAATGGTGGAGATGCTTATTGGTGGAGACGATCATGACTTTAATTACAACCATTAAAATGCTAGATATAACTAATGCAGAGGCATCGGTGGGCAATAGATGTTATTTGGTTCTTCCACGCTCACTTGTGTCCCGTAGGACCTCGAGTACTTGATACCTGTTCCTTGATTTTTCGCACTATCCACATCCGGGAGGCCTTATGGACCCCCCTGAGCCAGAGCTTGATTCATTTCTATTTCTTGGGGCCACAAAGTAGTTTGGGGCTTTATTACTATCCTGTACTTATGCCATGTTACTTCTTTATTTAAGATTGTGCGTGGAGCACCTGTACTATTTTGGATCGCGCCACGTTTTCGCGGTATCGACAAGCCCAGTCACACTTTCGGGTTCCCAGTCGTTTACAGCCGTCGTCGCAAACCCTGGGTCCATTCCGGAGCCAGCCAACTTCGTTGCGGGTAACTTAGTGGGGTGGCCCCCTGAAATATTTTATGAATCCTGTGATCGCTTTGTCGTGAATGCCTCGTTGGGTTTTGAGTTGGTTTTTCCGAGGTTGATCGAGTGTGTGTTGCTATTTGTGCACCCCTGCAGGGTAAAACTTTCTGAAAGCCGTGTCCGCGGTTATGGACGACTTGGAGCACAGTATCTCGATCATAGACTAGCATAACTAAAGTAGTGCTATAAATTTGACTTAATATGTGACTAGTAATCAGATGCAACTATAACGGAATGGATATTAAAAATGCTAACAGCTGGTGGATCTTGGCCGTATCGTGTTCTGATATACCTGCCTAGTAAGTATTGCAACTCCAATGGAATGTGATAAAAGTGCCAACAACTGTTGGGTTTTGGGATTCCTCAAGACAATTATATTTGACTAGTAAATGCTCCAACTACCACGGAATGTTAACTAAAACTGGCCACTACTTATGTTATCAGGATGCCGCATGCTATATATCTGATTAGTAATTGCTGCAACTATAATGGAATGAGTAAAATTGCCAACTGTGTGAGTTCCTTGGTCCGACTTCCTCATTTGGTCTCGAGGGGGAAATACCAGGATGGGTTTGTTTGGTGTTAGCTTCAGGTTGGATCCGAATAGGTATTTCTTATCCCTCTCTGATAACCGACAGTTGTATTGAGTCTCTATAGGTTGTTTAGTGCCGATGCGCTGCCGCTTCAGCCCACCATACCTATGTAGGCGAGAGCCGCCGAATTCTAGCCTCGCCATGTACTGGCCTCAGTACTGACGCTCCTCTTTTTCCTTTGCCCTTTGTCGGCACCCCTTTTGTTTTAGCAGGTTTGAGATCGACGTCGTTAGCAGGGTTACCCTTCTGGCTTGGCCTGGGCAGGGTTATGGACGCCATTGGTTATTCTTCAGGGCTCTTAGCCCCATTTGCATCTTGTCCGTAGTCGGAAGCCCTATCGATTTCAAGGTGATTTGTATCTTTGTATTGTATATCTGTACTATTGACTCGTGGAGTCGTGTTGTATATATATTTGTTCTGTGGGTCCCATCGAGGACTGTTGTGTAATGGTATTACTTTGTTTTCCACCCGCACGAAAGTGCCTGGTGCGCGTCCTTGAATCATTTCTATGCGGGTTTGGCGGGAAGCGCTAAAACTTGCATAGGGCCGATTTGAGGGTGTTACATCTCCGGCAGACAGATTTCTGCCGGGGAATTTCCTTCCCGGAGAGGGGAGATCATCGCCATCAACACCACCATCAAGATGGACTTCATCGGGATCATCATCATCAGCAGCAGCACCATCATCACCATCAGCACCCTCATCACCATCTCCATATTGTTGTAACAACTGCGTTGAATCTTGCATAGTTCATAGGGGAAACTTTCCCGGTGTCGATTACTCTTTGTAGTTGATGCTATTGAGTGAACCATTGAATTATTGTTTATGTTCAGATTGTTATACATCATTATTCCATCTCTGATCATGATGCATATGATGTCTTGTGAGTAGTTCATTTTGTTCTTGAGGACATGGGACAAGTCTTGTTGTTAGTAGTGGAGTTGCGTTGAGAAAGATTCAATAGATTGTTATTTAAGTTGTGGTGTACTTCTTCTAGTGGTGTCATGTGAACGTCGACTACATGACACTTCACCTATATGGGCCTAGGGGAATGCATTGTGTATTTGGCTACTAATCGTAGGGGTTGCCAGAGTGACAGAAACCTGAACCCCCGTTAGGAAACCATTGCACAAGGGACGTAAGGGTCTTAGAGTTTAAAGCTGTGGTTAGGTTTCTACCTTAATTACTTTCTTGTACTTACGGATGTTTGCAAGGGGTATAATCACAAGTATGTATTAGTCTTGGATGGGGCGGTACATTAGCACAGGTTCACCCACACAACACTTAGCAAGCTAAAGAAGATAAATCAACTATATGAAGCGAAAGCACTTGACAGTCTTCCCATGTGTCCTCGAGAACGTTTGGTCATCTTAAGTAATACAACCGGCTTGTCCTTTGCTGCATAAAGGATTGGGCCACTTGCTGCATTTATTCCTACTGTCTTTTATTTACTCATACTTTGTTTACTTGCTTTATCGAAAACCCCTAAAAATCTGTTTGCTAAGTATTTGCAGAGAATTCCTGATCCATACCACTAGCCAGCACCTTCTGCTCCTCGTTGGATTCGACACTCTTACTTATCGAAAATACTGCGATACACCCCCTATACTTGTGGGTCATCAGAGCGCTGGTCGTGCACCCTATGAAAAAAGTAGTTATCCATGACAAAAAGCGTTGACCACGTCCGCACCATGAGCATCTGAAGCATTCGGCGACTTCGCCTCACAATCACTGAAAATACCCTACAAAGAGATAGCGTCTCTTGGGTCACCCGAATCACCCCCGCGGTGACTAAACATTCAGATGCCACGTTTACAACGTGAAGGTAAGACCTACAAAAGGCCTGACAACGCACCTGCTGCGGTCCACCAGAAGTATGTCGTGCTTACAGGCACAATGAAATAAGCCTTGAGGAACGCGTCGAGTGCCCACATTATAACACTGGAATTTGACTCCGTAAGTCCTCTATAGCATGGGTCGAATTATGCCAACAATGTTTTGAATTCGAGTCTGGGGACTCGAATTTGAGTAGCTAGCGTTGTTTTGCCCTAAGGCAGTTAAATGATCCCGATCCATGGGATGCATCAGGCATGCGTATCGACAATCCCTATGATACAAACTGAGGCACCCGAAAGTATTTTCGGCTGGCCACGTACACGAAAACTCTGTAGTCTCCACCCGAATCTATGATTCGGCTGGACACTCGGCGTCTAGTGACATGGATATACCCTACAAGTACTCGCGATTATCCTATACGGTCCAACCCAAGAGGAGTCCATGACACAATTGAAGCCCAACGAGGATTCGGGTGGCCCAAAGGAAGGCGACTCCTTGAAGAATACGGCAAGGAGTAGATAGAAACTTAAAGGAAAAACCCTAATTGGTAACCGACTCGGCCTGCTAACCCGAGACCTAGCCTACCTATATAAAAGCTAGGAGGGGTTAGTGAGAAGGACAATCCGCAATCCTAGTATACACCTCGTCAGATTGCATCTGCGCACCCCTTGTAACTTTTAACTTACCGATAATCAAAGAACAGACAAGCAGGAGTAGGGTCCTCTTCGAGGCCTGAACCTAGGTAGCACCTCATGTCCCCATATGTGCTTGTTTGCTAGCCGATCGACGCCTCTAGTGCTACCTAATTCCTCAAGCCTAAGTCCATCAACGATGGGCATTGATGAGTTAACCCCTTGTCAAAACTAGATTGGTCTGATAAACAAAGGTAAAACGGATTGGACTCAACACACACACCTCAGTGTACTACTAGGAATCCTATACGTATACGACTCGTATACGTGACACCGTTGGTGCCAGACACGGAGTGCTTATTCCTAACAATCACCCCCTAAGCACGACGTGCCCTTCAACATCCTCCTGGGTCCCAAATGTACACGCTGCTTCTCGCGGGCATCATCCACGGCATTGCTTTCGCCGCTTCCTTTCTCAGCACCCATATCACCGACTTTGCTTTTTTCGGCTTCTCCATGGCTTCACGTCGACCGTCCTTTTTGTCCACGCCCTTCTCCACGCCTTCACGCCGACAATCCTTTTTGTCCGCGCCTTGAGACATCATACTTGGTTCGATAAAGTACTTTCTCATCGATGCTTCGCATATTTGATCTTCTGCTTGCCGGTACTCTTGGATGCAATAGAACAAATATGTAGGAGCTAGCTTCCTCTTGTGACTAGCAATTCCGACTTCTACCTACTCCTGACCAACACCATCTTCTGGCTCATCTGGAGTAGCAATGTACAGGTTGCCTACCTGTAGCGATTCGTCTTTTCCTTTTGAATCTCTTTCTAGCATGTTTCCTTCTAACTTCTCTATACAACATGAAAAGCCTCTTGATGGATCTACACCCCTATTGTTGGGTCTCTTCCATCTGTCTGGCCACCAGTCCACACTCTTGGACCATCGTCTTCTAGCCTTGCTGACCTGTTTGCTGGGCTTGCTTCAACTCGCCCTTCCAGTTCCGTATCTTCTGGCCACAGACTAGCCTTTTCTTCAAACTCTTTGTCTTCTGGGAGAATCCCTAGTGCTTCTGGCCTGGTGTCCATGCCTGGAGCACCCCCTAGGCCTTCAACGTATTCTGGGCCCGAACTTGCTGACAAGGATAAGCTTGGTTGATCCATATTTTCTTCATACTCAAGATCCCACGTGACGTGAAAAGTTGGATATCCCGCTTCATTGTAGCCCCAATTCCATGACTCGGCTTCCTCAAAGATTATGTCGCCCCTAACAACTACCTTATTGGTATAAGGATTGCACAAGCGGTATTCCTTTGAGCTTTCGTAGCCTGTCATGATCATTGGAGTCCTTTGCTCCACCAATTTACTCTTATGGTCGAACTCCGTCTTGACATGCGCCATGCACCCAAAAGTGCGAAGATGATCAACCGAGGGTTTCCATCCGTACCATGCTTCGTACGGTGTTATACCAACTCCACTCTCAGTTGGATCCATGTTCAGCAAATACACAGCCGTATTGACTGCCTCACCCTAGAATTTTCCTGGCAAGCCTTTACTCTTCATCATGCTCTGTGCCATGGTCAATACAGTTTGATGCAGCTCACCCTCCTGGTCAGTACGTAGGGCTCTTATCTTCGCCTCCACCTTGAACTCTTCGGCTTCCTTGATATTCTCGAATGCTTGTTGAGCTTGACCCTTCCTTTGCATCAACACAATCCACATGTATTTACTATGATCATCCACCACAAGCATGAAGAACTTATTGCCAGACGGAGTTGCAGGTGAAATTCCAACGCATAGATCGCCATGAACAAGTCTCGAGGCTTCACTTGCCTCAAACGTGGCTTCACATGGTAACGGGGAACTCCGTTCCTCGTGATCCACATATGGTAGATCGTGATCCACTTGCGCCACAATCTCTGTAGATAGTGATGGAGGATCCTCCTCATCCTTCAGCTCAGTTACTTCGAGCATCAGCATCATCGGTCCATCATCTCCTTCCTAGGCGATGAGAGCCCTCTCATTTTCCTTTGGTGGTTTTCGGCAATCAGCCTTGAAGTGACCGAGCTCGCCGCAGTTATGACACCTTACTTTCTTTATGTCAAACTTCCTCGGAGGCGGGGCGTCATCTTCATCCTCCTGCCCCGCGATGTACTTTTTTGCTGGGCGTTTCTTATCCTTACCGCTCGTGGAGCCTCCTTGCTTTTCTTTCGAAAGATTCATCCACTGCTGCGTTCGGTCTTCATCGGTTCCTTGATGAACAACCAGTGCTTTTCGTAGTTCATCTTCACCGGGTTATTTATCATCCGAAGTATCTCCTTCAGTCTAACACGCCTCGCATGCATGCTCGCGTCGGTCGTAGTCGCTTCATCTCCAGTACGGTCGGAGGCATCACGACATACTCTTCTGTGCCCGACACAACGCTTGCTTCTTCAATTGTGGATCCTCCATTTACTGGCTGAGGTACCATGTCGCGCTCTCGCGACTCGCCTATGTGATCTTTCCGAAGTACTTTCTCGCCGGGATTCACACGAGCGTGCATAGAAAAGCTAGCTAGATCCTTGCCTGATGGATGCAACTCCGGCCGATGCTTTTGGCTGTCGTGCACCCACTTGCAAGGAAACTCACGTGTAGCTGGATCAATGAGCTCTTGACACAATAGATCAGCTAGACGCACAACCTCTTCTTCATTTGATTTTCTTGCTGGGATTTCTGATTTCATCCCGTCTAGTGCAGCCTGAGCTGGACTGACTCCACCCGATTCTGTTGGGTCGCATCTCTCTTCCTGCACAGTTAGACCATCACAATGACTGCTTTTTCTGGCCTTTCACATTTTGGTGCAAGCTGAGTTGTCACCAAACTTCACCATCGCCATGACCTCCTTGTACTTTCAGCAGATCACGGACGACAACCTTGGCTCTGATACCAATTGTTGGTCCAGACCCGACAGTACTTTGATCGAGATGTTGCGACTAGAAACGACCTGCAATAATCTTCGTCTTTGTCGGATAGTACCACCAATTGTTGGCCCAGACCCGACAGTACTTTCGTCGGGACACTTTCCGGCGTAGACGACGAAGATCTCAGGCGATACACTCCGCGGACACGCACGGATCAACACTTCTGACAATTTCTGTCTCGCCGAAACAGACACACGAAAGACACAAGTTTTGGATTGCCAAAGGCACCTGGCGTGCCTTATAGTTTTCTTTGATTGATTCAACTCGCGATGTGTTTACAACCCGAGATACGTGCATATATATACTAGGATTTTAGTATGCCGACTCGACTACTAGCTCAACTCTAATCCTAGCAGTACTCAGTTACATACAAGTATACGGATTGGACTCAATACACACACCTCAGTGTACTGCTAAGAATCCTATATGTATACGACTCGTATACGTGACACCGTTCGGTGCCGGACACGGAGTGCTTATTCCTAACACAACTGACAGCGGTACTCAGGGTTGCAAAGCTGCCGGAGGATGCATGAGGTCGGGGGAGCCGGTGCTACCGTGGAGAGACGCAATATCTATAAAAGGTTCTCCAGATTTGATTGAACAAGAGCACAAAATCAAACAAATCAATTGCTCTCTTTCCTTGCTCTCCGCGTCACCTTGCAAGGCGTCGTTGATCTCTACCTTCCCAATTCACAAATAAGTGACGGCGCCCGCGTCCAAGCCTTGGTCAGACCTTGCCTCCGAGACAAAGGGGATTTTTCATGCTGGCTTTTCTTGTCCAAGAGGAAGTCTGTCGAGGATTGGTGTCACGCCTTGGTCAGACCTCGCCTCAAAGACATTGGCTTTTCTCACTGGTAGGAAGAGAAAGTGGATTGTTCGATGCTGGCTTTTCAAGAGAGATGTTGAGATGGGTGCGGCTGGTTCGAACCAATGGACGAGAAGCATGTACAGAAACAATTGAGTGAGAAAAATAGTTGGTTAAAATACAAGTCAGAGATAAAAATTTCTTTAGAAAAATAGCTAAAAGATTTGGGCGCAAAGGTGTATTTTCAAAACAATACAGAAATGCGGCTAGAAAAAATCTAATCTAATCCAATCGCCATAAAGATGCAAAGCCAATTCTTTAGTTAGAAAAAATTTTACGAAGGTATTGAGCAAGATTCTTACAGAAAGATCCAGAACAAACAAAAAATTACAATCAGGTCCTTCTGGATCCCGACATCGTTGACGAAGAACAGGACGCTCCGATGGCGCGCCGCCGCTGCTCCACCGCACAAGCCTTAGATCGGGAGAGCCCCTCCGCAGACGGGAAGTCGTCGGTCCTCGGTTCCGGAGAACCTCCACCCTGCTCCGCCATCGCTGTCATCTTGCTCAGCACCACCACCTCCTTCGAGATCTTCAACCACCCGGAACCGCCACCTCTCGGACTCTGGCGAGGGATTGACATCCTCCACAGCTCCGAGGAACCGCAAGGACGAAGAGAGCGGCAGATCCGCTACGGAGCTCCACGGAGCACCACCAATGTAGAAGGAGACCACCGCCTGCAAAAGCCACTCCGACCACGCTGCCACCTCCACAGCGCCGCCGACTAGCAACCTACTAGAACATACGCTATGTACACACCGTGATCCGGGGATTCCCCGTCCTCCCGTCGCTGGAGCGGCCGCTAGAGGGCGAGGAATCCGCCGAATCGATGGCGGTGAGGTGGTTCGAGGGGGGGTTCACATATCTCTTGTCCTCAACTATAGACGGAGGAAGGGGTCGGTCCAAATTCTAAACAAAACTTAATTCCAAGTTGTGCACTAGGACGGTGAAGCAAGGGCCAATAAGAAACCGACCAAATGTTTCTTCTGATACAAGTGATATTGCAAAAATAAAACTAAATAGATAAATAAGCCACATAATTTACTTGCACTTGAGAAATAAAAAGAATGGAGGAAAAATTTCAAAGGGCACAATGAATCTCAATTAATTCGATGTCAAAACATATCGATTTACTTTATTAGATAGATGCAATATCAACTTATTATGATTTTTGACAAATACAAGAATAGGATTTAATATCTAAAAAACCTAGCGACGCAAATGCGTTGGTAAGCATGAGCGTGGAGGTGTTTTTTTTGAGAGAATATCGCACTTTATTGATTAAATAACACCAGAACAAAGTTTAGCCCGAATAAGTTCAGCGCGGAGGTGTTAATACAGAGAAGATTACTAACCATAAACTGTACCGAGAGTTTATCCAGGGGTGCATGGTCTTTGTTGGAGCAAGAGTAAGATGTCTAATTAGCGGTAGAATATCGTGATCCTTATCTCGTAGCAACGCACGATATCTCATTTAGGCCTAGCAGTGTCCATCAGATTCTTCTAATGATGATATATAGGACACTGTATTGATTCCACTAATAAATATTATCCACTAGATATATTGATAAAATTTAGCCACGTATCTAGCTTTAAATTTATTTGACCTTTTTAGGGCATTTAAATTTATTTGGTCGTAGCAACTCGCACGGGTACTCTGTTAGAAAGAATAAAATGAACTGTCAACTAGCTCTAACGGAGGGGTCAACCGGTACGTACGAGCCGCCAGGAGAAAGGCGATTGGGAGCCAAGCTAAAACTCATCTAGGGTTTCGTCCCTCTCGTCGGCGACGTCTCGGTCCGTCCGCCTCTAGTGGCCTTGGGACCTTGGAGGTGACCACGGCCTCTCGCCGGCGAGAGGTTTTTGTCTCTGTTTAGCCTATTTTTCAGTGTCTTCCTCGGGATATTGAGGCGATAGCTACGTCCTAAAACCGGAATAAAGTCCTCTCCGCTCTATCCTCGCTCTTATGGTGCATGTAGCACCGACGGAGCGTGGAGTCGTCTGTCCGATGGATCTCAGGGATCCAGTCCGTTTGGAGTTGTCTGTCCGTTGGATCTCATGTGATCCAGTCTGTTTTCGTGTTCGTTGGTTTGTTTTTAGGTCAGTCTCTTCCGATCTACGATTTTCATCATTGGCGATGGTTGTTGCTCTAGTGCGTTGGTCCTTTGTGGCCTTAGCACGATGACTTCCCGTCTGTCTACTACAACAAGATCTACTACGACAAGCTTTGCCCGGCTCCGATGATGGAGGGGCGAGGACGACGGCGCGCCTTCAGCTCGTTCTAGTGTTCGTAGTCGTCGCTAGTTGGTCCACTGACCTATTTATAATGTTTATTACTTTTGGATCTTCTTGTACTGCCGTTAATGATTATTAATAGATCGAGTTTCGAAAAAGAAATGAACTGTCAACTACTACCTTTGATTTGTTTTGTTTTGTTTTGAGGAACATCTCCTATGTTTCCCTTTTTTTTTTTGAGCGGCTCTCCTATGTTTCCCGTTCCATAACTTGACCAAGCCCAAATAATAACTTCTTAGAGGAAACAAAAGCCCACATACGATAGTGCTTCGCGGTGCGGCCTGCTGGGCTGTATGGAGTATGCTAATTGTCCCGTACGGGACCGAAAAGCCTACAACCAGAAGCAGTGAACGCACCAACACAAACGCTGTGATGGCTCTCAGGTGCGCGGCTGGCGGCGGCGGCGCCTACTTGACGCCGCCGAGAAGCCGATGCTGCGGCGCCGGCGCTGCAAGGGCTGGTGCCACCACAGCGAGGATACAAGGGATCAGCGCCCTCCTGAGGGTCCGGTACTCACCATGTCCTAAAGTTCCAAGAGTACTGGTAAGCTGCCTCGCAACTGCTCTTTGTTCTTTCCGGATCTAAATCCAAACCTAGATAACTAAGCCGATTCCTTGTAGCGCTGCTCCACTGATTCCCCTCCTCTGGGGGATGATCAGCACTTAGTTCAAAACAAGGGTCAAAACGATGAGTGGGAGGCGCTGAAGGCCATGGTCAAAGACATTTTCATGCCCCTGGCTCGCAACCTGTCAGACATCCTGTCCCTTCGCACTGTCTATGACCTCGAGGATTACCAAGTCGGCATGCTATTTGGTAATATATATCTTTGGTATTTACGTATCTGAAAGAGGCTCCAAAAAGAACCATTTAGATCCACTCATCCGCACTGTATTTTACTGATCTTGTTACTGCTTGAACATTCGTACTTGTGTAGGCGCTTTTCTTGGCTGCGTCGGGTGCTACCAGCTGTGGAAGGCTGCTCCATCAGTCTTTGTCGATTCAGCCATTGCTTATGGATTCTATAAACTTAGTGTTGTGTCCTCTGAACTGCGTCGGCAAGGAAAATGCAATGATTTGATAACACGATTGAAATTTGGTAAGTGTATCTACTACTGTTTGGACATTTTTTTTGTGGGTATCTACTGCTTTGACACTGAGGGCCTGTCTGGCACCTGCTGTTTTTTCTCAGTATTGGGAACATATCGTAGTATCTAAAAATACTGTAGTTTCCAATACTTCGAGCTGTTTTGTCACACTAAAATACCGAGGTTTCAAAACTGTGTTATTGCAAAAACTGAGGGTTTTCTACACGATTCAAGAAAGAGGTCTGGAGCTCTTTTCTTACAAATACTGTGGTTTTGTGCAAACTGTAGTATTACTTGCCCAGGCATTGATCTACTATGGTTTTAGAATACTTTGGTTTGACAAAAGCCAAGCATCCAAACGGAGCCTGATATTTGATAAATTGCATAACAACATTTATATAAGTACCATAGAGATAATTATCTTGAATCCTTTAGCAGTTTTTTTTGACACTATCTTTACAAAGTAAATCAAATATTTGAATGTTCTCTTGATTAAACATTTGATCAACTTCAATTTTCTTTCAGGTCTTGTAGCTATTATGGCTACTAAGGATTTCACGAAGAGCTATGAACTCTTGGATATTGTCAAGTTAGTATGAATCTTTTCTTTTTTAGTTGTTCAATATTTTTTATCTAACCGTAAATTCCAACTGGTAGAGTGCATCTAATCCGTTATCCATACATAAATTATCATAAAGAACATGTTTAGCCGCTTTTATTTTATCTTATCGGGTTTTAAGTTAAAATTGAACTAGGTTGATTGGCAAATGTTGACTACTTGGTATTTCAACAGCTAGGTGTATCCTTATCCTGCATTATGAATACCATTGTGTTCTACTTGGATCTTGCTTAACATAGTAGATTAGAAGTTTTACCATGTCATATGATATTATGTAGTATTTATGTATAGTTTTGCTTCTATTAGTCTATTGCTACACTGTGTTTCTTCTGCTTGTGACATATAATTATTGTTCTCGTTGTTTATACCTTTTGGTATTATTCTTATTGCTCATTAATTTAATGTAAGATTGCCTAATGACAATTTTTGTTCTTATCAGGTTACCAGTTTTCTCTCTTTATCTTTCAACATTCATTTTTGATATGGGACATATGAAGCAAGATGGAAGGCATTATCTGATCTTCATAATTAATTTGTTAAAAACGAAGGGCGGACTTCAAGAATTGTTCAGAATAATGTTTTATCCGGATTATATATCTCCGTATGATGACTGTTTCCGTAGAAAATAAAACTAGAATAAAACTAGAAGTCATAGTGCGTGAATTCTTATTTTGTAGTATTATCTTTCAAACGTTCAATATTATGTACTAATATGCTACGCTTGTATTAACTTTGTCATATGTAGACAAACTAGTACTTGCAAACATGTAATTCGTGCTTTTATTGTAAAACATGAAATATCCTTCTTATGCAGTGGTACCAAATTATTATTGTTCTATATCTTTTTTGGCAGCTTTCAAAATGTTCTTATAATGTGTAATAATAAGTTATGCAAGGATAGCTATACTATCTTTGCTTTTTCTTTTTCATCGTAACTTCCAAATGTATTGTAAGTTGTTACATAGTACAATATGCAGCAACCGTAATACATTTGCAATGATTCATTAGTAACCAAACTTTAGCTACCTTATATAATTAAAATTATTTGATATATATCATGTACAAAACCCAGGTAAACAGATAGTATTTACTCCCTTTGACCCAAATTAGTTGACTTAGATTTGTTTAGATTCGATTGTATTTAGACATCATTTTGTATTAGATACATCCATATCTTACGAATTTGAGTCAACTAATTTGGGACGAAGGGAGTAACATATTTTGTCCAGGAAGTGTCTCTTGTAAGTGTATTTATAGTGCAAAGTAATAATAATTGCTAGTGCTGCATATACAAATATAAATGAAATGTCGTGGAGGTATAGCCTTTGAAGAAGGGTAAAGAGTAAAATACATCAAAGATCCTAAAAAAATTACTAGTTTGTTGCCAAGTTAGTTAACCGTAAGAAAATGCATATATAAGTCCTACTAATAGTTTTTTAAGTGTCACCTCAATTCCTACTGGGATCTATATAAGCTGCCCACGTGGGCGCATTCACCGGTGCCATGTTTTTCTTTTTATAAAACGGGGTAGGGGTCTAGAAAGACCCTGCTGCTGCCATATACTACCGTCGATGGAGATACAAATACAGAAAGGCCCTTAGAAAAGAAGGAAATACAACATGGTACAAGGAACACCCTGGGACAAAAAGCAAAAACGGAGTTCCTCCTGCTCCTTCTCCACTGCAACAACCACACGCTTCCAAGCACGACCAGCTGCGCCACTACCTGGGACGTCGTCACTTGGAGTGGAGTAGCGGGAGCACGCCGTCTTGGAGCCAGAGAGCCTCCGTGTTGGCAACATGGCCTAGAGGAACAAAACCCTGCGCTAGCAACATGACGAGCAGGAAGGGAGAGGATGCCCTACAACCATTGATTTCAGCGACTGAACAATGCCTTTGCCGTCTATGCGTCGTCGAAGCAAAGCTCCTAGATGGATGGAGCGGTTGCCCTTCAACTATAGTGGTCAACAGCGACCCAGCCGTCGAGATTTCGCTCCTGCAGTGCGAAACACCGGTGCCACCACACCTCCGACCTCTCGATCCACAGAGAGGCAAGCCACAACTCTTCCTCCCTCGTCGCCATGGCCGACCAGAGGGAGAGCTACCGCGAGACTCCACCGTAGTAGAAGGTCGCCCCGCCGAGTAGCAACAATAGAGGAAGTCGAGATGTCATGCGTCCTCTCCTCGCCACCATAGCAAGCCAGAGGATGCCCAACATCGCCTTCACTCCGTCATCGCACAGATTGGCAGAAGGAGATCTTATTTGAGGGAGCTGAGCCCCTCTCCTCCACCTTTCTCTCCGGCCAAAGGAGGAAGAAGATGCAACGGAGAAGCCCAAGCCGCCAGATCTGATCAAAACCTAGACGTGAGCTCCCGACTATAGGCACGATGCCTACTACCAGCACGAGGCCAAGAACCCTAAGCCTACCACTCGATCTACAACCTAACACTACTCTGGTGTCCTCCCATCGCTACCTTCCACCGGCTACTCCGGTGAGCAGGGGACGGGAGCGACTCGTCCGCTCTTGCACGACTCTCAAAGCAGCAGGTGGGAGAGAGGGAGAGAAAGGTACCAGTGCCATGTTGACAATACTTACAAAACAATCATTGGAATTTTATACCTTCTATAATATAATAGTATGGTCCTCTTTCTCGGAATCTCTCTCAAGTCCCCCGTTGGAGTTGGAGTCGGAATCTCTCTCAAGTCCCTCGTTATAATAGTATGGTCCGGCCATGGTCCAAACTCGCCTCGGATCCCCGCAACTATTTTGACCGTGTTAGTCTGTTTGTTGGTAGGAGAAGCCACAGCCCACACGGTCCGTCCTGTCAGCTGTTGGTCCATCGGGACTCGGAGTTGGGATCCACCGCGACGACGGTGTAGGTAGGATTTGGCCTGGATCGCGGCGGCCACGCCTATTTAGCACCCCCAAATATCTCGTCACGTTTAGGGTTCCACGATCGTGAGTACGTAATCCCCGCACGCAACCATCGCACGGACTCGTAAGTCGTAACCCATCGCCATGGCGGCGCTGGCCTTCACGTCATCTGGGCTTTCTTCCCTCGCCGTCGCGGGCGCCGGCTTGCGCCTCGGCACGTCACGCCGCTCGTTCCTGCGCATCCCCGCCGCCCACGCGCCGGCACCGGCACCACTGGTGAGCATCTATGCACCGCGCCTGACTATTCCCTGCTTAATTGCTCCAAGTAAGTACAGATAGATACGTAGCCAGCAACTAGCTAACCGCAGGCGCCGTGTGCTTTCTCCGTTCGTAGCGCTGCATTCACAACCATGCCGACTTTGTCGCCCCCCTAAGCAAAGTGCACGTCCTGGCGGCGTCTGACACGATAGAGGTGCACGTCGTCCTGGCGGCGTCTGGCAGGATGGCGGCGGATGACGTGAACGTGCACGGTCCGGCGGCTGCGGCGGTCAAGGACATGATCGCCGGCGTGTTCCGTCCCCTCCTGGACAACTTCCACCAGCTCCGCTCCCTCTCGACCGTCTTCGACACCGAGGACTACCACATCGGCATGCCCTACGGTATATATTCCACACACGCGCGCGCCTGCATTGGGTACTAATCCCTCCGTTTCAAAATATAATATATTTTAGCTTTATGAAATAAGTGTATCTAGACCTTTTTTAGTGTGTAGGTTCGCTCTAAATCTAGATGAACCTAAATACTAAAAGAGATCTAGATAATTTTTTTACAAAGCTAAAACATCTTATATTTTAAAATGGAAGGAGTAGTACGTAACAGTACATGTTGCTTCTTATCTTTACATACAATATGTCGAGCTTTTTATCCAGGTGCGCTTGTAGCAAGCGTCGCATGCTACCAGCTGTGGAAGATGGACCCTTCGACGTTCCTGGACGCTGTGCTCGGCTACGCCTTCTACAAGCTCAGCGTCGTGTCGTCGCAGGTCCGGAGGCAGGGCTTCTCGAACGACATCATCGCCGGGATCAAAATCGGTTAGTGTATATGTGTATATATCACCGATTTATCTAGCTGGACCATGTCAGTTTTGATTACTGAGTTTTCATTTCAACAGGCCTTCTTCTCATTTGGGCTGTGAAGGATTACCGTAGACCCATCCCACTAGCATACATCACGTATGTGCTACGACGGTTAATTGCCTCACAACTCTTTAATTTATATATATATATAATTAGTATTTATATATACTTCATACTATTTGTACATACTCTTCAATATGGTAGACACTGCTTAGAGAATGTGAAACATCAGGTATAGTTACATCCATGTGTGTTTCAGATAATCTATAAAGTATCTACCATACTGGAGAGTATGTACATGTAGTATATGTACATGTAGTATGAAGTATATAAAACTATTTTTATCGCATACTTATTTTTAATGTAGAAATATGATGATATTTTAAATATATAATGCAAACTATAAAACTTAGCCGAGTATTTAGTAGTAGTTTGGCTGGGGAAGATTTTATATTTCAATGTCTGTTTAAATCTCTAGCGAAAGCTCAAAAGGATAGATAAATATGGATAAGTAGCGAAATGCTCAAATATATGGGCTTACTATCCGCAGATTTGAGTTTCTATTATGTGATTCATTTCGTGAATGAAGATAATGATTGCATTGGATTATGCTCGGTGAATCACGTGGCAGCAGTTCCCTGCCTACAACCTGGTGGGAGGTTTGGGAGTTGTTTTCACAAACAAAATGTTCGAAGGGATCAATCTGTCATTTTTTCGCGTAACTTGATTAAAAGTATCTTAAATATACTATATGAACATACTCCAACTTATAAAATATTATATATACTTTCGTATGGAGTATATGAGACATGGGTGGTACTATACCCAGGTGTAACTATATATATGTATGTACGTATATTGTTCTACTGATGTCTCTTTTTTTAGCGAATTTTACTAATGTCTCTGATTACTAGTTAACATGGTTGTGTGACGCAGGTACCTAGTTTGGTATATCTACCTCACAACATTCGTGTATGGCATGATCGGTTTGAAGAAAGAGAAGAGAGAGATTTTGATGGACATAGGAGTGAGATGTAAATAGGAAAGAGAGTGGTGACTAATATGTAAGGTCGAAAATATATAAGCGAAGGGGAACGAGTTGTAGAAGACTAGAGAAGCTTCAGTTCCTCTACACTGTACTGTTTATCCGCAAGAAATAAAGTGAAAACCAGAGTAATCTAGCTTCTTGTTCGATGCCTGATTTATTCATGGTATCAGAGCAGGACGATCCCCCCATGTGTTTTTGAGTGGAATCCATTGCGTCGTTGCTCCTGTCACCTGCGGAAGCTATTGTTGCCGCTGGTGTTGCTCCAATCCTTTGAGATCTGGACGCAGCAAAGGAGGCTGCTACCTAGTGGTGGTCATAGCCCGTGTGAGGCTTAGAGGGTGCGCTGTCTTACTCAGTCTGAAGAGCCCAAGCTAGCTGCAGTGTTTTTGGTTAGTACGGGTCTTTTTTTTAGAATTGGGGTTGTGAGGTGTTTGTTTCTTCTTCTTGGTACTTGGTGACAGATCTGTTCCATGGATTACTCGTTAGTTCTCTTGGTGTGACCTAGTTGTGGTTCTTGCTCAGAAACATATGTGTTTCTTTCCTGCCCTATAAGTGTTTGACGAATTGTCTAGTAGCACCATGATATTCACCTACACAAAAGGGTTATCGTTGTTGTAGCCCTGCGGAAAGGAAATTTTTTGTGAGTATGGATGTTACCTTTCATGAAAAAAAACCCTTCTATCCATAAAATGGCAGTGATGTCCATCATATTTATGGTAAAGGGGAGAACTCAAGTAGAGCGACTAATTCTGGAAATGCAATATTAATTCCTTTAATTGATGCATTTCAGCCAAAGAATGGAGCCGAGAGGGAGGAAATTGTAACTACCGGTGAAGAAGACGATGATGGTGACATTTGCTCACATCATCAAAATATGGATGCAGATGTTGATGCCACTTCACCTAAAAATCTGCTACAACCATCAAGTGAGCCTACAACACTTGATGCAACATAAGAAAATGTTGACCACGTTTCTATTGATGAGAACCTTTCGCCAACAAGGGAACTTGCTTCTGGTACTTCAGGCGAAGAAAGTCCTAGAGAACAAAGTACTGAATCTCTTAGTGTTTCTTTAGTCGATCAGCCAATTGCATTGAGAAAGACCGCAAGAAAAACTAATGTACCAGAACGATTCAAAGAGTATGTAGGCTATAAAAATGATCTTGCAAAGTTTGTTAATTATGAGAGGTGTGGTTCAACCTTCAAATGGTTTATAGTCTCCTTAGATTCTACCTCCATTCCTAGATATTGGGAAGATGCTATGAGAGAGCCTAAATGGAAAGCAGCCATGCTAGATGAGATGAGTGCCCTAGAGAGAAATAAAACATGGGAATTGGTAAAATTACCACGTGAAGTCGTAGGTTGCAAATGTGTATACACAGTTAAGCATAATCCGGAGGGCAAAGTGGAACGATATAAGGCTCGATTAGTGGCCAAAGGTTACTCACAAACCTATGGGATAGATTACGAAGAAATATTTGCACCAGTGGCCAAGATGAATACCATAAGAACTTTGATATCTCGTGCGTCTAATCTTAATTGGGAATTACATCAGTTAGACGTTAATAATACCTTCCTTCACGGGTATCTTCGTGAAGAAGTTTATATGCATATACCACCCGACTTCAGATCAACTCAAACTAAACGCAAAGTGTTGATATTGCACCAGTCATTGTATGGCTTAAAGCAATCTCCACGATCTTGGTTTGACCGGTTTCGTAAAGCTGTGATACAGATGGGATATAAGCATAGTAATGTTGATCATACTTTGTTTTATAATCGCATTGGTGATAAACTAGCTATATTGATAGTTTATGTTGACGATATTATGATTATGGTGATGAGGATAATAATGATAGATATTTTGTTAAATTTTCTCCCACTACAATTAATAAGAATGACTATGTTTATGTGGGGAGTATTAATTCTTTTATGCATGTGGCTCATGATAAGAATGTTTTATGTCATAGTTATATTGTTAATTTTATTCATGATGCTACTGAAAGTTATTACGATAGAGGGAAATATGATTTTATGTATCTCAACAATATTAAGTTTTCCCTCTTTATGTTGAAATTTTTGAAGTTGCACTTGTTTTGTTTTCCTATGCTTGTTGGTTTGTGCTTTCATGACTTGTTTCTTTACAAGATTATTTTTCATAGGAAATGGGTTAGACTTAAATGTGTTTTATATTTGCTTCTTGATGCTCTCTTTTACTCTAAATTCATATTTCTTATGTGAGCATCATAAAAATTATCATGCCTATCTTAATGGCTATAAAGAAAGAGCTTTTGGGAGACAACCCATTATATTTTTACTTTAAGTTTATTTTTGTTTTGTTGAGCCTTAGAATTTATTGCCTCTGTAATAACCTCTCCTTATCCTTTTTGTGTGGTTTTTGTGCCAAGGATAACCTCTAATGAGAGAGAAGTAAGACTTGGGAAAGTTGTTGTCTCGAAACAGATTTTTGTGCTTCACTGTAAAAAATCGGGAAAAATCTCTGTACGTTGGTTTGAGCTGTAATTTTTTTTTGCTTCTGCCCCAGGTTGTTATCTAACTTTTGTTAGTTCAGCACTTTTCTATTTGAGCAACAGAAGGTCTTCAAAAAATTCGGTTTTTACCTGCTGGTCTGTTTTGACAAATTTCTGCCATTATTTGCATTTGCCTCTTAATCTCTTTCTCTTTGAGTTCTCTTTGATCACTTGAACTTTTAAAAGGAATTTCTACAGTAGCTTGTGTTTTAATGGAAGTTTTACTTGTGTTGAAACTGAACCAAAGACTTATTATGTCAACACCCGGATTTTTAATTCCAGATGCCTGTTATGCCATACATCGCAATCCAGGATTACCATTTTTGCGAGACATAACAGATTGGATATCACAGTACATCATCTATTACAAACCATAATAAGGTATTACACAAATAAAGGATCTCATGATCCAGTCTTAGTACAAACAAGTAGCGGAATAATAAGCGTAGCGGTGGGCTCCATCTTCAGTGTCACAGGCAATACTATAATTTGTCTTAACGTAGGTTTGTCGTACACAATTTTCCGTCCGACATTTATTTTCCGGTTTTACCCCTAACTATTTGGTTATATTACGTGTACTGCCACCGCTAAGTCACAAGCTGAAAGGTTCGTATGCCCGATCCCGTTCCCGTCCGCCTTCACTTAGCAGCGTTGACCGACGGGAGCCGGTCGCCCCTGTCCCACCGCGCGCCTCCCAGATGGTGTGTGGTCCTCTCATGGAGGTGGTTACCGAAGGCGACGAGGAGCGCCGCCACGTCGTCTGCCCACTCCCCCGCCGCTTTTGCGTCCACCTGCAGCTCGAGGACGGCGAATCCTTCTCCACCTCTCCATATCACGCGCGCCCGGACGTCAAGGACCGCTGCGTCGCCTCTGCCTGAGACCATGGCACGGAGACACCGGGACCTGGCGGTCGCGCCAGCAGAAATTGGGGGTCTGGAGTGTGTCCCTGACTCGCATCGACTCGGCCAGATCCGTAGAGCGATAGTGCGTCTCCGGTTCAAGAGAAGAGTACAGTGAGATGGAGAAAGATATGGATGTGAGAAGCAGGCAAGTTCTTGGGTATTTGCGATCTGACGGTTGTTTTCATGAGTTTTCCTCCCTTTCCGTAACGTTGAAGTGCGGGCGCCGGATGACCGGGATGGAGCAAGTTTTGTATGATCTAGATTGCTTTTTAAGAATCTCTTCAATTTCGTTTGTGAATGTAAGGATCGGGATCGATCAGTATATATGTTGCCTAGATTGCTTTTTAAGAATCTCTTCAATTTCGTTTTTGGAACTTGCATCTAACTTCGGTATGATGGACAAAGTACAAACCATGCCCAAATACTAAGAAACCTATGAATTCTCCTCACCATTTGATGAGTGTGAGAAGGCTGCCGATGTACCTGGCCAGCTCTTCGGGGTGATCATGATGGTGCTAATGGATGTCCAGCATTAACCTACATGCAAGGTGTGCAGTATCAGAGGAGGAGGAGGATGCTAGGGAAACTGGAAGCTTTGGTTATGTGGGTAGTGATCAATTCAGTAGCACAGCTCTCGAGGGACCCGGACG
Source organism: Avena eriantha (assembly GCA_910589775.1). Lineage (NCBI taxonomy): Eukaryota > Viridiplantae > Streptophyta > Magnoliopsida > Poales > Poaceae > Avena > Avena eriantha. Next base: position 39,752,819 of record OU342743.1, on the reverse strand, counting down.
GAGAGTTGTAGAACCGCTTCCACCATGTTGTACAACCTGCATTAGCTTCAGCCATGGATGTTTCCGAGAAGCCACGCATACAAGCAAGTGATGTCATGCCGTTTGCAATCCAAGTTGCATGCGTCTATTCTGAGTTTACTAAATGACCAAAGATAGAGCCATCGTCAGTTTATTTCCCAGCACATGGTTATGGATTCAGAACTTGACACGTCTTTTGAATCAATTATTTCAGAATCAGACAATCACATAAATGATGAGTCATTACCATCATCTTCATCACCAACCAAGTCTACGATTATCTTCGTTTTCTAAATCATTTGATGAAGAAACAATTTCAGAAGACGATAATAAGCAACCAGATAAACATAACAATATAATAAATAATTTAACATATGACTTTCTCCCACAAGGTAAAATATTCATTTACTTTTAAACCTATGCCTTTCCTTATTCAAGATATAACCTGCATTAATTAAATATATACTTTTTTCATGTTATTGTTTTAGTTATTATCTGTACTTGTATACTTATGCTTTTCATTATCAAATTTATTCAACATATATATTTGCTTGTTAACACCTGTTGCAGATTACACATTGACAGAACTAGATGAATGTGCTCATTTAGTAATAGAAGAGTCTTCGGAAAAAGAATTGGTGGTCAAGATAGATGATATATATGTCCATCAATGTGAATTGGCGTGCCTACTAGATGATAGCAAATGGCTAGACGATGATGTAAGTACCCTTACTAATTACAACTAAAATAGTTTCTGATTATCAATATCCATTAATAATGTATTTTTTTCTCTTTGTTATAGGTATTGGGCGCATATATATGTTGTATAAAAGACCAAAATAAGAATAATGTTGAAGTATATTTTGAGACTCCTTTTTATACTGGACTGTTAAAACGGGATGGTGACGTTGGAATATATAGGGCTACTTATATGACAGAGATTGTCAGAAATTATCTGAAGCATGACATGGTAACATTGCATAACTAATTTCTACATTTGTTTATTGAATATTTTACATGAGTAGAACAATACAAGTAACTGTTTACTTGATTATAGATTTATCTTCCAATAAATATCGAGAACTCGCATTGGTATTTAGCTATCATAAATATTGAAAAGACTGAAATACAAGTACTCGATTCATGGTGCTGGGAGTTCAACCGAGCTGACCTCACTACTACGGTAAGTTACTATTGTATATAATTTGTAATCCCTTCTTATAAAAATGTCGAATATTTATCCTTTGATCACGTATATCATTTCTGCACTAATAATTTTACAGCTACAAGGACTACAGTATCATTTAGACATTCTTAAAAGTGAAGAAAATATGATTAGTGATAATTGGAAAGACATCGATCTTACTAAATGGACGATTACGGAACAACTACATACGCCAATTCAGAAGCATGTATGTTTGATGATAGCCATATAAGAAAATTTGTTGTTCATGTGGAGTACTCAGTTTTTTGTAAAATTTCTGCAGTTCATCTTGTGGTCTTTTTGTGCTTAAATTCATGGAATATTGGACTGGATATACACTAACCCATCCGATTACACAGGTGCTAATATCTTTTGTTTGATAAAATATATATAGTTGATTGGTGGTATTTTAAATTGTTATATGTATGCTAATATATGTTGGTACCATGCAGGAAATTATTATTTCCTTTCGATATAAGCTAGCCGCAATATTATTGTGTTGGAAAACAAACACCGCTCCAGCGACCACAATGATTGAAGAAAGTGATCATCAACGTCAGGAAAATCCAAGTGATGTTATAATGTCTGACATTCCATTTGATCAAATTCAATCAAAAGAACTTAACTCATTATCTGTTGAAAACAAATACCAATCGCTGATGTCTGTGCTTTCTAACTTGAGACTACAAGAGTTAGTAGGTGGACTTTGTAACTACATCAAATCAATCAATTGTGCAGAAACTTTAGAGTAAGCAATCTATTGCATATTGTTTTATTTTATTTATTTATTGAATACAAATGACAACATATATTATCTTATTTTCCTTATGATAATGATTTTTAGGAAAGTGTGGGTAAAAAGCTCTATTCCATATCCTATTAGCTTAACTCTCAAAAAACTACAAGAAATACTAAATGACAAGTTGGCAATGGACGACGATTGTTTCAATTTGGTTGTACGGAAGATTGTGTCTGACGACATTCAAGCAATAAAGAAAAGGAGAGGGTTGATATCAAAGCATTATCTTGATATGCGATTTTGGGTATGTTCTTACATTTGCTATATATATTTTATTGTCTACATATATATACTATTTCTTTTATACCACCTTCCTAAACACTTATTTTATAATATGCTAGATGATTACTGATTTTGGGCGACATCCAGACTTCCGGAAAAAGTTAGATGTTGAAAAACTAGCACTTTCTGTTAGTAGCTGGCTTGGTATGAAATATAGTGTTTCATCATGCAAATCGGTAAGACCACTTCACTTCACGTGTCGCTATAACTATTATTATTTTCTACATCTAATATCAAGCATATTTTTCAGATCCATATTCCAATAAAACAATCTGGTAGTGAATTTATTCTGTTCACACTAGACAAAGATACCAGAACTGTCTATATTTTGGACCCTACTCCTATTGAGCCCAAGTACCAACTCAACCCACACGCAAAATATGTTCACAGACTTCTATGGATTGCTGAACACTTACCAAAAACCATGTTGAAGGCATGCCCTGGGTCTACATGGAACGAGAACATTTTCCTATGGCAACAAAAGATAGTACCTGATATTTCAGGTCACAAAAGGTAACATTTTTTAAGAGATATTGTATACAGTATTTTATTTGCTGAATATGTTCTACATATATTTATTGGTTTTGATTGCTAATTATATGTCACTACCAGGGAATTGTCTGGATATCTTGTTACACTCTTCATGTCAACATGGAAAGACAAAAGTCTGCAGTTGCCATTTGTAAAGGTCAATACCACCAGCATTTTGGTTATTACCTTTCTCAAACATGTGGTTCTTTACTTAGTTTCTTATAATTATTATGCTCGGCTTTTAGAAACTACATAGGTTTAGCAAAGTAGTGTTGTTTTGCTTCATGCTCAAACCTGTTGTTGGCCTCCAATGGGTTATTGTGGCACCAAGTTCTATTTACAATTATATTAGTTTCCTGTGAGACAAAGGTACTTTAATTTTCTATGATTCTATAAATACAAGTTTGCCGTATATTATCATTTTCAAGTTCATTCGCCATTTTTGAAGGTCAATATCATAAATATTTGAATCATTATCTTATTTGCACATGAGATGCTGATCTTATTTGTTTATAGAACATATAGGATGGTTACGAACTTAGGAAACAAAATTTGGTACAGCTATTAACATTCAAGGAGAACGAATGTGAAGACAACATGCCTTCTGGTGTCCTTGATTTCATCAATTGTATCAATAAAAAAGTTAACAATATGAAAGTGAAGAAATGAGGATCAAAAGGCAATGAAGACCAACAAAAAAGCTGCATTTCCAACTATATCAACACTTGATGCTTCTCAAAACTTAGGTTGTCCATCTTTCAGGAACTACTTAGGTTTAGCCAATAGACAATAGTGATGCTTTGCTTTATATCAGTATCAGAACTTGATAATGGCTTTCGAGTTAGTTATTGTGGCACTACGTTATATTCTGTATTAATTCCCAATGAGGAAAAGATAATGGAGAGTTCATTGTTTTCAATGTTTTGTGACCTCGTGAGGATCTCGTACTTCCAGCATAGTATCATGGGGTTACTTTATTACAATTAGTGTTTTATTCTGCATAACAGCAATAGATCATATGAGCTTGCAAAAAAAAAGTTAGTAACCTAGAGCGATATTCGTCGGACGATTCCAAAGTCGTCTTTGATCCGATTGAGGTGCCGTTTACGTCTACGTGGAGATGGGACAAAGTAAAAGAGGTAGACATAAATAACTTGTTGAGAGGTCAACTGCGGAGGTCGCTACCTCGCCGGGAACAGAGGCCAAAATGATAACGCGAAACTGAATTTCTGTCAGTGAAGAACTGCTAAATAGGAAAAATAGTTATTAACCCAGAGCGATATTCGTCGGACGATTCCAAGGTCGTCTTTGCTCCGATTGAGATGACGTTTGCGGCTACGTGTAGATGGGACAAAGCAGAAGAGGTAGACATGAATAACTTACCCAGAGGTCAACTGCGGAGGTCGCTACCTCGCCGGGAACATAGGCCAAAACAATAACCCGAAACTGAATTTCTGTCAGCGAAGAACTGCTAAATAGGCCCGGCATTTGGAGATGATTACGAGCTCGATTTTAGACAAATTTGGGCGTCGTTTGTTGCTATGGCGAGCTGGGACTTCCGAAATCGACGGTGGATGCAGAGAAATGCCAGTGCGGAATGGAGGGATCCGTGAGTCCGACGGGAATGTATTGCTAAAGGCCGTTCCATCCGCCATCAGTTCAGTCCACCGGCGCTTCCGCACATCCCAGGACACCCAAGTGCCTTTCCAATTCCTCCCAGCTGGGCCGCTCTAGCTTCATGGTTGCTGCTCTAGATTACTATTTATGGTACTCCCTCCAATCCAAATTAGTTGAGATTTTTTAGGTTCAAATGTATCTAGACTTATTTTAGTGCTAGATACGTCCGAATCTAAACAAAACCAAGTCAACTAATTTGGATCGGAGAGAGTATTTGTATTTGAATCTATAGTTTAGAGGAAAGATCGAGTTGTTTTCCAACATCTCTACTTTATTTATTTCCATTTGTGATGTCCTCTGTACTCCTAGATTACATATGCAGTTTGAATTGAATTTTGATCTCGAGTTGTTGAATTTGTGCACTGTAGAGGTATTGTACAACAATGGAAATAGTGTCATGTGAAATTAGAATTATGCAAATCTTAATACAGTTTTGATATGTGAAAAAGAGTGCTAATCAAGAGTCCAACTAAGTTGAGGAGTCCTAATATTACTTAGCTAGATTCCGACTCAGACAAGAGAGATTTATAAAACGTGATAAACCGGGAAATCGGTGAATACTACCAAGTTGAGAAGCAGTATTACTACTTAGCTACGGAATCCTAATCCGACTCAGCCTAGAGAAAATTCTCATATAAATAAACATGAAGACGTGCTAGACAACACGCCAGGCATCAGTAAATCCATCGCATACAGAACGTCCTTGTTCTATTGCATCAGTTTGATACTACTATTGTTCTTGCCTCCACTGACAAGATCAAAGTTCAAGTTGACTGCTGCCGGAACTGCTGATACCTCTCGCTCGATCACAACTGGTACTGCTGATACCTCTTGCTCAATTATCATCCTTATAACATAGTAATTTTGTTCATTATCTTCCTCACCAATAGACATCGTTCAACAATCTTACAAACTGCCATGTAAAAATAAAATTTATCAGCAGCAATACGAGAGTACATGCTATGTTTGATTTAAATTAAAGCGCTATGCTTAAAATAGTTGATTTATTACAATGTAACTAATATTATCCAAGTTTGATAATTACAGTATATACAAATACTAATGCAGGAAAACCATTTTGTTCGCGATCTCAAGTAATGGATGCCAAGGAAGAAAAACGAAAAAGAGATAGAGAGCGATATGCACGGATGACTGATGAAGAAAAGAAAGAAAGTCTGAAAAAACAACGTGAAGCATATCAGCTAAACAAAAAAAAGAGGCTAAGAAATATGCAGAGCCAGAAATAAGGATGGAAGAGGAAGTTGGTACATCTACCTTAAGTGCAAGACAAAGAAAGCCTATGACGTCGGGAGAAAGACAGTTATTTATACATCGTCGTAACGAAGAGTTCTCGACAAAACAGAGAAAAACTGTTTCGATATCATCACAAGAAGGCACATCCAAGACGAACATCGGCAACGATCACATAGAATATCTAAAGCAGCCAAAAGTCCTCATTGATGGTAATACTTGAATTTTATAAAATACCAATACATTTCAAATAAAATATACAATATGTAAAGCTAGCCATCTTTCATGGACAGGCATTTGGCATTCATTGCGTCCAACCAACAAGTCCAACCAACAAGTCCAACCAACAAAGACGCAGATTCCCGCAATGATGATGAACATGCCAAGGGTATTGATCAAATAATATCAATGATAAAAGACGGCGATGGTGACATACGAACTACAAATAAGCCAGAAGTCATGATTAACGGTACTACTATAAAACTTATACAATGCTCGTATATTCCAGAAAAATTACTTTCCAGAAATAGTATACAGTATGAACATCTAACCATCTTTCTAGACAGACATCCCCTCTTCAATTATCTCAGAGGATACAAATCAAGCAAGAAATGATCCTGATAGAGCTGGGCGAAGCGCTAACCAAAAGAAGGATATTAATGCACAAAGAAGAAGAGCTGGACGGAATAGTTTGACGAACGAGAAAAGGGAAGAGATTAATGCACGTAGAAAAGCCAATTATAGAGCTAAATAGAATATTTTGTAGGATGAGAAAAGGGAAGACACTAATGCACATAGAAGAGCAATCAAACAAATATCTACACAGAGGAAAACCCAAGAGGGGAGGGCAGTAATGCTTGATCGCCGTAGGGAAAAAGCTGCGGCTAGGAGGAACACCCCGTGCAAAGAATCCATCGCAATGTCGTGCCCATTTGCAGCAACTTTGCCAACAATAAACCTGGCATCAAGCACACAGGGAACACCCAACGGAGAAGAAACTGCTTCACCTCCCACATCCCCTTCAACAAGAACGCGTGAGTATACCATCAGGACCGACGGTAACACACACATCTTTGCTCCCTTTATTTATGCCATGGCACATTCTGATTGTACTTAGTGGAGCAAGAATGTTGTAGGCGAAATGGAGGCATTCATTAACGGAATCATGGACGAGAATGCCAGTTCCGACGACCTCATGGACGAGGAATGCTACATGTATGCCAGTGAAGGTAATTATACCATCCTTCCTATTCACACTCTCTGTTACGAGTTAATAGGAACATACTAATGTGACAACCCATCCATGTAGGTTTCGACGAAGATGACATGGACACAAATATAACAACGGACTCATCAGGCCCAGAATCTATCGATCCTTTTGATTTTGTGTAATCGAACCTACCAAACAGTACACATATCCTAAAGCAAGTACCAAACTACGAATTCCGTCATGCCAAGAAGTTCGAGCGTGAGACCGACGGATTCTGCTGTCGAAAAGGAAAGGTCGAGCTAGCTGATCAACAACCAGAACCTATCCCGGAGTTGAGGAGACTATGGTCTAGCCAGGACACGGACTCGCGTCATTTTCGGGAGAGCATCCGATTCTTCAATGGCCACTTCTCCTTCACGACCCTTGGTGTCAGCCTCGACAATGACTGCACAAACATGAGGTCCGGAGTGTACACATTCCGGGCCCAGGGCTCATTGTACCACAACGTGCATTCGTTCGGGCCAAACTCTAAGCTAGAACACCTACAACTATACTTCTACGACGATGATCCAAACATGATCCATCGCAAGGAAGCCACCAAGGACCTCGACCAAGAGGTCGTAAGGAAGGTTGCATACATACTGAGAGGAAACCCCTATTCCGAGCAGTTTAGGTGTTTGGGCGCCCACAAGGACAACCTCGAGGACTGCCGTATAGAATTGAACACCGACCAGAAGAAAGACCAAAGGACATTCAATTTACCAATGTCGTCTGAAGTGGCTGCGATCTGGGTCGAGGGCAGCGACCTAGCAAATAGGTTTAAGCGCAGCATTACCCTCTACGGTAACAACAACGAGAGACATAGTATACATGCAACACAAGGATGCTATGACCCACTCTCGTACCCCCTCTTCTTCCCAAAGGGGGAGCTCGGTTGGCATCCAAATATCCCTAAACATAATGTTCATTGGTACCTTGTGCAAATACCAAGAGCGGGACGTGACGATGATCCAGGTTCAAACATTCAACATAATTCTGCATTTATTATCTTTATCCTTCTCGGATGTTGCCTAACATTCTTTTTTCTTTCATTCACATAGAGGGTGGTGGCAATTTATGTGTCTCCATCAGGGACTACTACTGTTACCGACTACAGACGCGCCCTACTATATTCAACCCCATACTACATGGAGGGCATTTGTTCCAACAGTTTGCGGCCGACATGTACATAAAGATCGAGGGCTGCAGGTTGAATTGGGTTAGGAGACACCAGTCGGAGATACGTGCAGATCTATATAAAGGCATTGTGGATAGCATCACAGCTGGAGAGACTCAAGCAAGAGTCGTTGGCACAAGGATTGTTCTACCCTCCATGTTCAAGGAGGGTTTTCGAGACATGAAACAGAGACTTATGGATGCCATGGCGTTGGTGCAAACATACGGCAAGCCTGACATCTTCCTGACGATGACCTGCAACCCAAACTGGCAGGAGATACAGGATGCGCTGCTTCTAGGACAAACCGCACAAGACCGACCAGACATTGTGGTCCGAGTGTTTAGGGCTAAGCTGGAGACAATGAAAGATATGCTAACCAAGAAGCAGGCATACGTCTACGTTGTCGAGTTCCAAAAGAGGGGTCTCCCACATGCCCATTTCCTGTTGATCATGGATTCAAGATATAAGCTCCTTGTGCCAGAGCAATACGACCACGTCATATCCGCCGAACTCCTAGACAAGAATAAGTACCCGGAGCTATACACCATGGTCGTGAAGCATATGATGCACGGCCCATGCGGTGTTCTCAAGCCAAACAACGTGTGCATGAAAAACGGGTCGTGCAAGTGTAGGTATCCACGGACATTCAACGAGACCACCGTACAGGGGAAGGACTCATATCCAGTATATCGGAGACAGAAGGACGGTTGTTGTGTGAAGGTCCGCGGTCAGACGCTGGACAATAGATGGGTTGTGCCTTACAATCCTTACCTCTTGCGGATGTTCGACTGCCACGTCAACGTGGAAGTGTGCTCTAGCATAAAGGCTGTCAAGTACCTATATAAGTACATATACAAGGTCCACGACCAGACTTCGTTCAATATCGAGACACCTGACGACAAAGGTAACATAGACGAGATCAAGAGATACGTTGACGCAAGGTGGATTACTCCACCGGAGGCCATGTGGAGGATATTCGGCTTCAAGCTCTGTGAGAACCACCCAGCGGTCTTACAGCTCCCGCTTCATCTCCCAGATATGCAAAGGGTCACGTTCAAAGCAGGAGACAACCTGAGCGACATTGCTGCCAGGGAGAGCACATCCATGCTCATAGAGTATTTCAAAGCTAACCAGAACTATGCATGGGCTCGAGATATTCTTTACAAAGATTTCCCGGAGACGTTCACGTGGCAAATTACAGAAAAGTACTGGAAGATAAGGACAAGAGATCACCAAGTAGGATGAATCGTGACAGCCCATCTTGCAAAGGGCGAAATGTACTTTCTAAGGGTGCTTCTAAACCACGTACCTAACTCAAAGTCCTTCGAAGATCTAAAAACCGTGGATGGTGTGCTATGTGCTACATTTCGTGAGGCCGCGGAGAGAAGAGGTCTCATCGAGGCTGACAACACGCTCGATGAGTGTCTTACTGAGTCAGAGTAGTTCGCCATGCCAACCTCACTAAGGAGGCTCTTTGCAACAATCTTGGTATTCTGTGAGCCTGGCGATGTGCACGGCCTTTGGGATAGGCACCTTCAGGCGATGTTTGATGACTACCGACGCGAATACACTTGTCCAAAAGCTGTGGAGCAGAAGGTAGTTGCTTGATATCAGAGGCATGCTGCAGTCCATGGGCAAAGACATAAATTCGTTCCCTCTCCCAGACATCGACGAGACGTATGACAACACAGAAGGCGAGGCTAGGGAGGTCATCGAGGAAATGAATATCACGGTAGACAAGGAAGATGAATCACTGGCAACATTTCTAAACTCTGAGCAAAGGCTTGCCTATGATGAGATACTTAAGGCAGTTGATGGGGGCAATGGGGGTGTATTCTTCGTCGATGGTCCGGGAGGAACCGGGAAGACATACCTCTACAGGGCACTGCTAGCTAGGGTTCGGGGAGAGAAAAAGATTGCGGTGGCCACAACAACGTCGGGTGTCACCGCTTCCATCATGCCAGGAGGAAGAACAGTGCACTCTAGGTTCAAGATCCCACTAAACCTTGAAGAAGGGGCATCATGCAGCTTCACTAAGCAAAGTGGGACAGCCAAGCTCCTGAGAATGGCTTCACTCATACTATGGGACGAGGCAACCATGACGAAACGTCAGGCAGTTGAAGCGCTAGACAGAAGTGTTGGAGAGTGTCCTAGGAGAGCCTAGAATATTCTAGTGAGTGTTAATATAGAGTGCTGTCCTAGGAGTGCCTGGAACATTCCAGTGAATGTTGGAGTCTAAGTTAGTGTCCTACAAGATTCTAGAGTATTCCAGTGTACTAGTTATGATGTACCTAAGTTCAGCTATATATATATGAGAGGATGTGGAGGTCCAAGGGACCAGCCCATCCAGAAATTTTCCCCCAAAACCAACATGGTATCAGAGCACAAGGTGGAGGTGCTGCTAGTTCCTGGAGGTGGCCAACAGTGAATCACCAAGTGCTAGAGCTCGCGTGTGAGGAGGTGCCCTGCAGGAGACACGGCAGTGGAGCAGGGGGCGAGCTATAGGTGAGGCTCAGTGGTGACTCTAGGAAGAAGAAAAGGGCTGGACTAGTGGCCAGCAGTGCGCGTGCGGCGAGGAGAACTAGCGGCGCTGCAGCAAGTTGGAAACAATAGTGGATTAGTGAGGAGGACGCAATTGAAGCCAGCGGCAGCTTGGTGGCTTGGTGCAGAGAAGTAAACCCTACCATTGTACGTGGTTGACTTGGTGTTGCAGGGAGAGTTGCTACTGCAGCAAAGAGAGGAGAAGGAGCCAGAGCAGCTGTAGATAGTTTAGCAGCATTTGTAGGGAGGAGTGGATTGGAGGCTCACAAATCAGTCCAAAAGGTGAGCTGGTGGAAAGTGCAGACTCGTGCTGCTTGAATCGGTTGCGTTGCTGGCTTCAGCAGCGGTAGGCAGCTAAAGAGCTGGTGTGGTTTAGAGTTCGTGCAGCAAGACATATAAGAAAGGGAGAACAAGAGGGCATAGTGCAGCAAGACACGTAAGAAAGGGAGAACAAGAGGGCATAGCGGTGCTCTGAGAATGGAAGAGAATCAAGATATTGAGCAATTGCTCAACAAATTGGCTGAACTGTTCAAGGGCAGAGACAAGGACACGTTGATTTTGACTGCCAAGGGACCAGGGGAGGTGTTTGAATTCTCGACCAAAGATTTGGAGACATTAATAAAATCAAATAGGAGTGCGGAAAGGACCAATCAAAGTGGGAAAACAACAGTTCTTGGCAATTTTGTTAATCTTGCACAAATTAAAGAAGGTATCTCAAATCAGGCTCCTACATTAGATGAAACTTCTCGTTCAAATTGGATACTAGACTCGGGAGCAACGACACACGTCACCGGTAGGTGGAGTGAGTTTGCATCATATGCTCCACATCCACCCATGCATAAAGAGACCATCCAAATAGCCGATGGAACTTATCAACCTGTCAAAGGTGTCGGCACGGTGAAATGCACTCCGTCAATTACATTGTCTTCGGTCTTATATGCTCCATCATTTCCAGTGAGTTTGGTGTCTATGAGCTCCTTGGTTGATGATATTGATTGTAGAATCATCGTTGATCGATACAATTGCATAATTGAGGAGAGGAAGACCAGAAGGAGGCTTGGGGTCGGTGTGAGACATAAGGGACTATGGTACTTAGATAGACACGAAAGTGATGGAGCAGTGTGCACTGCTTTGGCAGTTGCAAGTAATGATGAGGCAAGGGTGATACTCCAACATTGTCGATTGGGCCATATGTCCTTTGATACTATGAGTAAGGTATTTCCTGAAAAGATGAAGAAGGTGGATAAACACAAGCTTGTGTGTGATGCATGTGAGTATGGAAAACACACAAGGACATCATATGTGAGTCGTGGACTTCGGAGCACATCACCCTTTGTGTTGATCCACTCTGATGTCTGGACATCTCCTATGGTCTCTGTTAGTGGAATGGAGTATTTTTTCACCTTCATTGATTGTTACTCTCGGATGACTTGGATATATCTCATGAAACAAAAAAGTGAGGTGTTTGCATGTTTCAGGGATTTCTATGCATATATCCAAAATCATTTCAACATTGGTGTTCAAATTATCAGGACTGATAATGGGACTGAGTATGTGAACCATGAATTTGGCAATTTTCTTTCAGAAAAGGGAGTAATTCATCAAACTTCGTGCCCCGATACTTCTTCACGAAACAGAGTAGCTGAGAGGAAGAATCGACATCTGCTAGAGGTAGCTCGATCACTTATGTTTACTATGAATGTGCCTAAATTCTTATGGAGTGAAGCAGTTATGACTGCTACTTATCTAATCAATCGGATGTCATCAAGAGTTCTTGGGATGAGGACTCCGTATGAAATGATTTATGGAAAAAATGAGTTCATTGTTCCCCCAAAAGTATTTGGATGTACGTGCTTTGTTAGGGACCATAGACCATCAGTGGGAAAATTAGATCCACGCGCTGTGAAGTGCATCTTCATTGGATACCCATCTAGACAAAAGGGCTACAAGTGTTGGAGTCCTAGTGAACGGAGAACATTTGTGAGCATGGATATGACATTCAGAGAGTCTGAACCATTCTATGGAGAGAAGACGGATCTCAGCTCATTATTTGACTTTGACTCTCCTAGCACAAGTAATGCTAGTCGAGGGGGAGAGTGAACCATTCAGGACAAGGGAAGATGAACCATCGAGATTTGTGATTTATTCAATTCCATGTCCTATGAGTGAAGAGAGATGGAGAAAACCAAATGAAGAAGAAAATTTAAGGGTGTATACGAGGAGGCAACCGCATCAACAACAGGGTCAAACAAATGGTGAGATCCAGCTGCAGGGGGAGCAACATCAACAACAAGGTCAAACAAATGGTGAGATCCAGCTGCAGGGGGAGCAACATCAACAACAGGGTCAAACAAATGGTGAGATCCAGCTGCAGGGGAGCCACATCAACAACAAATTCCAGGGGTCAATGAAGTGGACTCATCTGAGAGTGTGCCATGTATCACTGATGACTCATCGGATTTGCCCATTGCCTTAAGAAAAGGAAGCCGAGCTGGAGCTAGAAAACCTCCAAATTGGTACCGGGAGGAGCATGACATAGCTAAGTATGTATCATATACATCTCTATCTACGAACTACATGGCCTTCATCGCATCATTGCAATCTGTGGTGATCCCAAGAGACTGGAAAGTAGCAAAGCAAGAGCCAAAGTGGCGTGAGGCCATGATAGAGGAGTTAAATGCTCTCGAAAGGAATAAAACTTGGGAACTTGTACATCTTCCAGCAAGAAAGAAAGTTGTTGGGTGTAAATGGATCTACAACGTGAAACAGAATCCAGAAGGGAAAATTAAAAGGTACAAGGCAAGACTAGTTGCGAGAGGATATAGTCAAACATATGGGATTGACTATGATGAGACATTTGCGCCGGTGGAAAAAATGAACACAGTGAGGATCCTAATCTCATGTGCAACTAACTTCGGGTGGCCGTTGCATGAGTTGGATGTCAAGAATGCATTCTTGCATGGAGATTTACAGGAGGAGGTATACATGGAGATCCCACCTGGTTTCTCTACTCCTAGAACATCAGGAAAGGTATGCAGGTTGAGAAAATATCTATACGGCCTCAAGCAATCTCCACGGGCATGGTTTGATAGATTTAGACGAGTTGTATGTGGTATGGGATATAAGCAGTGTAATAGGGATCATACGGTGTTCTATCGGCACTCAAATAGCCAGATTACAATCCTTGCCGTATATGTTGATGATATTATAATCACCGGAGATGATGAGGTGGAGATATCACGATTGAAAGACAGCCTACGCAAGGAATTTGAGGTAAAGGACCTTGGGAAACTCAAGTACTTTCTTGGCATAGAAATTGCTAGATCTCCCAAAGGGATTGTTCTCTCCCAGCGAAAGTACGTATTGGACTTGCTTAGTGACACAGGCATGCTTGGGTGTCGGGTTGCATCAACACCTATCGATCAAAACCACAAATTATGTGCCGAATCTGGGGAACCAGTGGATAAGGAGAAGTACTAGAAGCTTGTTGGAAGGCTCATCTATCTATGTCACACAAGACCTGATATTTCATATGCAGTGAGTGTAGTGAGCAGATACATGCATGATCCTAGGAGCGGACACTTGGATGCGGTCAATCAAATCCGCCGGTACTTGAAGGGTAGTCTAGGAAAGGGACTGTGGTTCAAAAGAAATGGTCATCTAAATGTGGATGGGTATTGTGACGCTGACTGGGCAAGTTACTTGGATGATAGGAGATCAACATCTGGTTATTGTGTATTTGCCGAGGGAAATTTAGTGTCATGGCGAAGTAAGAAGCAGCAGGTGGTTTCAAAGTCAACAGCTGAAGCTGAATACAGAGCTATGTCGCAAGGTTTGAGTGAGATGCTATGGGTGAGGAATCTTCTTTCAGAACTGAAAGTGTGGAGGGAAGGTCCTTTAAATTTGTGGTGTGACAACAAGTCGGCGATCAACATCGCAAACAACCCTGTTCAACATGATAGAACCAAGCATGTGGAGATTGATCGCTTCTTCATAAAGGAGAAATTGGATGACAGTATAATTAATATAAATCATGTAACCTCTAGCGAGCAAATTGTAGACTGTTTAACTAAAGGACTAGGAAATAAAGAATGTAGTTCAGCTTGTAACAAGATGGGAATGATAGATATCTATCACCCATCTTGAGGGGGAGTGTTGGAGAGTGTCCTAGGAGAGCCTAGAATATTCTAGTGAGTGTTAGTATAGAGTGTTGTCCTAGGAGTTCCTGGAACATTCCAGTGAATGTTGGAGTCTAAGTTAGTGTCCTACAAGATTCTAGAATATTCCAGTGTACTAGTTATGATGTACCTAAGTTCAGCTATATATATGAGAGGATGTGGAGGTCCAAGGGACCAGCCCATCCAGAAATTTTCCCCCAAAACCAACAAGAAGTATGCGTGACATCATGGACTGTCGGGACCGACCTTTCGGAGGCAAGACTATCGTGTTTGGTGGGGACTTCAGGCAAGTGCTTCCGATAATGCGAAAAGGTTCACGTGGTCAGATAATTGACACAAGTCTGCGGAGATCCAACCTATGGAAGAGCATGCGCCAGCTAAGGCTCGCCAAGAACATGAGGGCACAAAATGACCGCTGGTTCGCGGATTACCTACTGAGGATAGGTAATGGTATTGAGGAAACCGACGAGGAAGGAAACATCCGGCTTCCCGAAGATATCTGTGTGTCCTCTACGGGAGACGGCGCGGCTGACATAATGAAGCTAATCAACCATGTGTTTCCTGAACTAGACCACAACATGGACAACCCGCATTACATGACTTCTAGAGCAATCCTATTTGCAAAGAACGACAACGTAGATGGAATAAACACGCACATGATTGAGCGTTTTCATGGCGAGGAGATGACCTACTATAGCTTCGATAGTGCGGAGGACGATCCACATGGCCACTACCCTTCCGAGTTTCTGAACTCGCTAACTCCTAACGGGATGCCCCCCACACGCTTAAACTGAAGAAAAATTGCCCCGTTATACTACTAAGGAATTTTGACCCAGCTAACGGGTTGTGTAACGGCACAAGGCTTGTGATCCGTGAGTTCCAGAGGAACGCCATCGACGCGGAGATCGTTGTGGGACAACACACAGGAGAGAGGGTTTTTCTTCCTCGGATACCTCTATGCCCATCCGACGATGACATGTTCCCTTTCAAATTCAAAAGGAAGCAGTTCCCAATCAGGCTAAGCTTTGCCATGACGATCAACAAAGCGTAAGGGCAAACCATTCCGATTGTAGGCGTGTACCTACCGGTGCCAGTGTTCTCTCATGGTCAGCTATACGTCGCGTTGTCCCGAGCCACCGCGAAAAGCAACATCAAGATCCTAGCCATCAAGGGAGAGGGAAATAATTCAAAGAAGTCATTAGTAACAACAACGCTGAACATAGTTTATAAAGAAGTCCTTAGCACTTGAAATCACTAGACCAGATTGGGGCAGACTCCATGATGATTAGAAAATCATTTAATTTTTAAATGTAATGGATGCAAACATATTTCAATTTTTAAATACTTGAATATTTATGTGTATTTTATGTTTACATGTGAGACGTTTGTGATGTAACGAGCATTCAACTAACATGTAGAATTTCAATGCCCGTATGTTGTAGCGAATTATAACCTAAAAAAATCTAGCTGTAATTTGTGCATGATCCAGACAAGCTCTGCTGCAAATCTAATTTTCTACCTGGACCAGATTTTTCTTAGTTCAAGAAGCGACAAGCTGGATGGCTAAAAGTAGTAGCATATGGACGTTTCTTTCTACAGGGTAAGGCAATATATTATGATTGCAGTATAACAGAGGTGGAGATGGCCTAGAAATACGGACCTGCATTGGAAACTTGGTTGTCAATTAACCAGAGAAAACGTTAATGTACACTGTAGGAGCCATCCTGGTAAGGCACATAAATTACCAGTCATTAGCTCTGACTATCAAAGGTCTTATGAATTATACAAACAACTATCAAAAATACATACTTGTCGGCAATATTGTACTAGGCACCAAAGCAGGGATCAAAAGAAATTTTCGATTCTTCATCAATGCATCGCTTCTCCAATTAAGACATCCAGAAGAGAGCTCTTCTCTGCTACGGTTTGAGAACATAAAAAAAGTATGTGCTGCTTAAAAAAAGTATGTGGTGCTTCCTGTTTACCTAAAATACACCAAATATCAATACCGTGAATGACTTTCCATGCAAATAATGCAGTGTCAGTAAGAGTGAAAACATAAACACGTTTCAGTTGTTACCTACAAGTCATAAGTTTCAGCTGTGCCAATAATTTTGTTCAAGACAGCTTCCGAAATGGTCTGTTCATCATCGACTTGCTCCGAGGCAATCCTTATGACAGTATTTCAGTGTATAGTTGTTCTATAATAGAAGATACAGATACAAATACTGAACATTTTGGAATACTAGCAGACAACAAGAGGACTTCTAGCTCACCCTTCTGTCTCGGAAACTCGAATAGAAGATCGGCAACATTGAATAGAAGATCGGCAATACATCATCATAAACAATTTGTACTAACACTAACTGAGTTCTGAAAATCATGCAAAAATATCCGGCCAGGACTGGAGAACCGCCGCCGATTAAGCCCGGGGTGGACCAGCAGGAACAGAGGGAGGTCGACGTCCGGGCGGCGCAGGGGCCGACGGCGCGGGGGGCGGCGGTGCCGGACCTTGCAAATGGAGGCGATGAAAGGCAGCGGCGCACGAGGAAGGAGCATGGACTATGCCTAACAATGCGGGTGAGTTCGTGGGCAAGGGATCCAACGGCGGCGCGCACTCACAAGCGGCAACGTGCAGGGTTCGACGAGAAGGGGCGCGCGGCGGGGGACGGAGATGCAGGGGAAGCACGAGGTAGAGGTGGCTGAGGGGACCTGCAGGCGACGGACGAGAGCAGACCGCCACCATGGTTGCTGGCGGCGGTGGCGGTGCGCGCAGGGCGGCGGCAGACGGTGGGATCGAGGCATAGGAGAACCAGGGCCAGAGTCGGCGGGGTCTTGCTGCCGGCGGCACCATGCCTAAGCAGACAGCAGGGGAAGCGGTGCGTGGTGTGCTGGGGATCGACACGGGGACGGTTGGACGGGCTCGACAGCTGCCAACGTTTCTTCCAGCTTTTTTTTGAGGCAGCAATACGTGAACGTGGTAAGTGCGTTTGTGCTGGTCGTGTTTTCATGTGCTGGACACTATTTGGGTGCGTGTGTACATGTACCGAGTGTGTCAGTACATAGATCTCTTTTATTTTCGATACAATACATGTAACTATCCTTTCCTACCATTTAAAAAATTAGCAGTTAATATAAAATCTATACTATAATTTGTCTTAGAGTAGGTTTGTCGTACACAATTTTTCGTCCAACATTTATTTTCCGGTTTTACCCCTAACTATTTGGTGATATTACGTGTACTGCCACCGCTAAGTCACAAGCTGAAAGGTTCGTATGCCTGATCCCGTTCCCGTCCGCCTTCACTTAGTGGCGTTGACCGACGGGAGCCGATCGCCCCTGTCCCGCCGCGCGCCTCCCAGATGGTGTGTGGTCCTCTCATGGAGGTGGTTACCGAAGGCAGCGAGGAGCGCCGCCACGTCGTCCGCCCACTCCCCTGCCGCTTCCGCATCCACCTGCAACTCGAGCACGGCGAATCCTTCTCCACCTCTCCATATCACGCGCGCCTGGACGTCAAGGACCGTTGTGTCGCCTCTGCCTGAGACCATGGCACAGAGACACCGGGACCTGGCGGTCGCGCCAGCAGAAATTGGGGGTCTGGAGTGTGTCCCTGACTCGCATCGACTCGGCCAGATCCGTAGAGCGATAGTGCGTCTCCGGTTCAAGAGAAGAGTACAGTGAGATAGAGAAAGATATGGATGTGAGAAGCAGGCAAGTTCTTGGGTATTTGCAATCTGTCATGAGTTTTCCTCCCTTTCAGTGACGGTGAAGTGCGGGCGCCGGATGAGACCGGGATGGAGCAAGTTTTGTATGATCTAGATTGCTTTTTAAGAATCTCTTCAATTTCGTTTGTGAATGTAAGGATCGGGATCGGTCAGTATATATGTTGCCTAGATTGCTTTTTAAGAATCTCTTCAATTTTATTTTTGGAACTTGCATCTAACTTCGGTATGATGGACAAAGTACAGACCATGCCCAAATACTAAGAAACCTATGAATTCTCCTCACCATTTGATGAGTGTGAGAAGGCTGCCACCGTACCTGGCCAGCTCTTCGGGGTGGTCATGATGGTGTTGATGGATGTCCAGGATTAACCTACATGCAAGGTGTGCAGTATCAGAGGAGGAGGAGGAGGAGGATGCTAGGGAAACTGGAAGCTTTGGTTACGTGGGTAGTGATCAATTCAGTAGCACAGCTCTCGAGGGACTCGGACGGAGAGTTGTAAAACCGCTTCCACCATGTTGTACAACCTGCATTAGCTTCAGCCATGGATGTTTCCGAGAAGCCATGCATACAAGCAAGTGATGTCATAGCATTTGCAATCCAAGTTGCATGCGTCTATTCTGAGTTTACTAAATGATCAAAGATAGAGCCATCGTCAGTTTATTTCCCAGCACATGGTTATGGATTCAGAACTTGACACGACAAAACACGGTGATTTCTAGGCGACAAAATGCACAATTTTTGGGTAAATAATTGAGATTATAGTTCAAATTTTGTCGTGAAAGTAAACAAACTTTTATTGCATATGTATGAAATTTTATTATACAAATTTGATGAAATTTTCATTTAATTAAACAATGTAATTTCTAATCTTCAAAAACAACTGCGACATTCTCACTCGAATAGCTAGATGCAAAATTTCTCTTCTTACTACATTAGAGAATATAACTGAATTTCTTGTTCCTCATCCCTCTTTCACTATTTATATTAGGGTGATGCACTTGAGGGGAAATGCACAGAAATTAGGAGGAGCATTACAAAACAATATAAAGCACAAATGAAAGAGCGCAAAGCAAGAGGAAAGATACACGTTTTGTTCTTGCACGGAGAAGAACCCATGCAACAGGGTGTCGTCGTTCTCCAAATGTAACTAGCACATTTGTTGAAATAGAAAAACAGTGTATACCTATTATTTTATTTGGTAGGTCTATATATGTTTGACCGTGGCAACGCACGGGTATTCGTCCCGCTTTTGACGGTGCCAGACTGGTGGCGATGCCCGATTTCTTCTCTCCGTCTCTGTTTCTCTGATGGACTCAGCGAGTCTAAGCGATTGTTTGAAAAAAAAGGCCCCGACGCTGCTATCCTTCCTCTGTAGGCGACATGGCGTTGGGAAAAGCAGCGGCCAGAGTGTAGTGGTGGTCGATGATGACCAGACTAGGACAGCGGCCGAACGGAGCAGGAGCTTGCTTGTGGTGGTTCAGCGCCATCTCTCTCTCATGGCAGGAGATCCATCGCTTTTCCAGTTCTTAGAGAGAAAGACAAATTACGTAGTTTCAGTTCGGTGGAGAAAGTTACCTCGCTGCCAAGATTTGACTAAACAGAACCAATCGATCAAAGAATATGAGGAATCAAATGTCCTAATGATGAATATACATTCTTTATGGCAATTAACTTTATTTTTTATATCTGTTTGGGACCTTGCTCTCCACCTGGCATGCTACGGACCAATAATTTACATAGCTTCGGTTTAGTGGAGGAAGTTAAAATGTAAATAACATAGTTTCAGAGCAATAATTTCATCAGCTCGAGACTCAAAGTGCACATGCAGTTTATACACATAAACAAAAATGATGTACTTACTCATGGGCGGGACTGTTTGCAGTACAGAGATGTGAACTTTGCGGGATTTATATGGCTCAACTAATTGAACATTGCATTTATGTCAGACTTGTGAATTAACTGACGAACAGGATTACATAATTTGGTTATTCCTTTTCTATTCACGGACATAACTTCAGATATGTTAACGGAAATCTTTTATTGCTTTTGAAAATCTACCTGATGGAGATGGATATTCCTTTGCTGCAAGACGGGGCAGTGACAGAGGTCAAGTGTCAAGGTTTCATGTCAGTGTCCAGCAACAATAGCTCTAGCCCCGCCAAATGCCAACCTACATGTGGTAAATCCGTCACGTCCCCTAGATCATGTGCAAGACGGACACGACCGCCTCGACTCCTAGCCAAACATTTCTAGCACAGCCACCGCCCGCAAATCCTTGGGAGTGTTATGGCCGTCTCGTTTTTCAAAATTTGGACTATAGCTACATACCATAGTCTTGCCACGAAACGAAAAACTTAGAAATTAATCACAAAAAATTGATGAGAAAACATCATCACAATTTATTAACATGTGTGTAGCCTACAACTTAACGACTTCATCATGAGATATATACGCCGCGTAGGTCGATCACATCCGTCCTATTTTTCTCGCAATGAAACAAATCATGATGCACATAAAAATATCCGTGTGTAAAAACATAGTTAGTTGATAATACCCCAAACTCACGAATGGCATCATGACACACCAACATGTGAATAAAATAAGATAAGGCGGGAAGAAGAGGCAAATAGTATTTTCACACACGATAATAGGGCAAAAGGAGAACCATGATCTGTTAAGTCGAAAAACTAAGTTCCTCTACATTGTCACAAATCCTCAGCTATAATGACTTAAAATTGGTCTTCTGAGTATGAAATTGAATTCTAATTTCACATCTATCTCCAGGTAATAAAATCATAGTTGTTCTGAGAAAATTGTGTTTGACAGGTCTAACTTTGTTGGACCGTAGCAATGCACGGGCATTCAGCTAATATTGTTACATATTTGGATATGTATTGTCAAATGTGATTTTTGAGAGTTGGAATCAACTCAAAAGCTATTATGGTTGATTTTTGAAAAATGTTTGAATGTAGAAAAGTCTCTATCTTGTTATTTTTTGCTATATGTGATCTATAACTCTAATTGATTTAAATCCAACGGGCTTGGAAAGATATTTGAATTATCTTTCTAACAAAATTTGAATCATTCAATTTGGTTCAGTAGAACTCTCTAAATTGATTTTAAACTAGTGGACAGAATTGAGTTTACGTCTAAATAAAAAAATCTTTATTTGAAAATTTAGGGCCAGCCCGGAAAACTAAACGGGCCGGCCTAGTGACGCTCCACGGCGCAGAGGGCAACTGACAGGGGGGGTCCACACGTTAGCGGCTAACTCTAACGCGAAGCGGTACGGGGCGATGTGGGTCATGCGATTAGAACTACGATCGACGACTGTGGCTCGTCGTCAACGACGAACAGGTCGCCGGCGAGACTGAACCCTAGCGGCTCGGTGGGGGACTTACCAGGGCTCCAGCTAACGTGGCGATGGGGGCGATCGAACCGGTGGTCGACGGCAGGCTCAGGCGTGGTCGCGGCGGCTCCTAGGGTGGTCGCAATCGACTGCCCCTTCCTCCTCTGCTACGGCGGCTCCGGTGGAAATTCCGGCGAACGGTGGCTCGAGTGGCTCCGAGGATGGCATGAGGGACTCAGTGGGAGGTGGGGAGTGTTGGAGTGTGGAGAAATGGTGCTGGGGAGGGCTCCTTATATAGCCCAACGAGGGGACCGAGAGGTGCGACGGTGAGCTCGTCGGTGATGGTGGTACAGGGTGCTAAAGGCATGGGCGGGGTAGGTGGACGGTGCGCTGCCTCCTGGCGGTCATCTACGGCGCAATGGCGCAGCTAGGGGCAGTGGCTTTTGGTCTGGCGAGGCTGGCGCTCTGAGCGGGTCCAACGGCGTTTGACGCGGCGTGCGGCGGCTTCAGGTCAAGCGGCAGGGAGAGGGGTTGTCTGTGAAGGGAATATGCCCGAGAGGCAATAATAAAGTGGTTATTATCTTATTCGATGTTTATGATAAATGTTTATTTTGCATGCTATAATTGTATTAATTGGAAACGTTAATACATGTATGTTTAATAAACAAAATACAAAGTTCCTAGTACTGCCTCTCATATAAACTAGCTTGTTGATTAACAAGATGATCAAGGTTTCTTGATCATAGACATTAGATGTTGTTAATAACGAGGTCACAACATTGGTGGAATGATGTGATAAACATTCATTCGAAGTATAGCATTATGATCAAAGTCATTATGTTTATATTGCTATAACATCATACAAAGTAATCTTAGTCCTTAGATCATGAGATCATGTTAATTGCTAACACCGGAAGAGTATCTTGATAATATCAAACGTCACACTGTAATAGGGTGACTATAAAGGTGGGTTCAGTGCTACAAACGTGTTATGTTAAGGCTCATGGATCAAGAGTGGGATTTGTCCATCCCGATGACGGATAGATATACTCTGGGCCCTCTCAGTGATATCACATTAAGATAGCTTGCAAGAAAGTGATGTGATCACTAGAATGTTATATCACGGGAACGAGAAAAGAGTGCATGTCGGCAATGAGATCAAACTAGGTATGGAGATACCGATGATCGAATCTCGGACATGTAATATATCGCGAGACAAAGGGATTTAGTTACTAGCGTTAAAAGGTTCTCATGATCACATAAGTCATCGTTGAATATGTGGGAGTCAGTACGGATCTCCAGGTCCTGCTACTGATTATTGATCGGAGTGGGGTCTCGATCATGTCTGCATTATTCGTGAACCGTAGGGTGACACACTTAAGGGACACCGACACCATTTGCAGCAAATATGTTTCAGATAAAGATTTAAGAAAGCGCTAGAATTATTTCAATAGACACCGAAACTGTTTCGCGTGAAATTGCTGAAATTGGTTCTGCATGTAATATTAAAATGTTGCAGGGGGTTTTATGTGAATGTTTGTTAATTAAAGTAATTAACAAAATTCTGAATAAAATTAATAAAAGATTTTTATTAAATGAGAGAGCATTAAATTTGGAGAAATTTAATGCATTTAAAGTGGAGACTTTAAAAGAGAATGTGAAGGGGCATTTTAATGTGGAGGGGGTTACCACCACATGAATGTGGGAGGTGAAGGGACACCCTCCATGGGTGCCGGCCATGGGAGGGGTACCCTCCCCTCCTCCTATAAAAGTCCCCCCTCTCACTCCTTCCTCACACCTCCTCGTGAAGGATCTCTCTCCCCCTCTAGTATTATTTTCCCATGGTCTCAGATTAGCGAGATACATGTTTCTGGTGGCTTTATCTGGAAAGGATTTGCTGCTTCCGCTACTTTGCTGGAGCGAGGGATGGAGGTTGTCGGGGTACCGGACGTGTGTGCGATCACGGATGCACCGCTGCTTTGCGGTGCTGGACTTGGTGGTGCTGGACTTGCTGGAGCTGGATCTAAAGGACGTGCTGGAGCCAAACCTGCTGGACTTCATCACGATCTTGAGATCGGCAAGTGTACGACTACATCATCCACGAGTTTCATCTCGTTAACAAAGCTTTTTTGTATTCGAGGGTAAGTTCTCCATGGATGTATATCCATCTGTTGCTTGTATCTAGTAGATAGATCTTGGCGTATAGTTCCCATCGTAGGAATTTTTTTGTTTTCTATGCTGCGAACCCTTCAGTGGTATTAGAGCCTGATCTATGCTTAGGTGCTTTGCACGGGTAGAACACATAAGAGTATGTGGACGGTGATGATCATGTTATTGCTTCTTATATGTACATTGGATATTGGTGGCATAGTGGGATGAAGCGGCCCGGACCAACCTTACATGTCATCGCACATGAGACCGGTTCTACGACTGACATGCAACTACTTTTGCATAAGTGGCTGGCGGGTGTCTGTCTCTCCTACTATAGTCAATATCTGATTTACAACGAGTTGCTAATAACTTAGTTATCATCGTTGTGGTTCCATGTTCGTAGGTAAGACCGGTTCTATCTTCGAAAGCCCTAAGCCACGTAAAAACTTGCAACTGATAAATTAGAGGCGTCTAGTTTAGATCGTTGTTATCCAGTGTCATGATATGGCAATGTTGTAAGTTGATGTATAGTTGATACTCTTACAACACACCTAACATGTAAGTTTCATAGACCTGGGCCTTACACACAAAGGAATGATAGAGATCATACTGTTGGGTTCGTAGCATAGAAAACAAAAAAATTCCTATGATGAGAACTATACGCCAAGATCTATCTACTAGATACAGAGCAACGGGTGGATATACATCCATAGAGAACTTACCCTCGAAGACAACAAAGCTTTTTTAACGAGATGGAACTCGTGGATGATGTAGTCGTACACTTGCCAATCTCAAGATCGTGATGAAGTCCAGCAGGTCCGGCTCCAGCACGTCCATCAAATCCAGCTCCAGCAAGTCCAACACCACCGAGTCCAGCACCGCAAAGTAGCGGTGCATCCGTGTTTGCACACACGTCTGGTACCCCGACAACCTCCGTCCCTCGCTCCAGCAAAGCAGCGGAAGCAACAACTCCTTTCTAGATAAAGCCACCGGGAACATGTATCTCGCTAATCCGAGACCATGAGGGAATAATACTATAGGGGGAGAGAGATCCTTCACGAGGAGGCGTGAGGAAGAAGGAGTGAGAGGGGGGCCTTTTATAGGAGGAGGGGAGGGTGTCCCTTCACCTCCCCCATTCATGTGGTGGTAACCCCCTCCACATTAAAATGCCCCTTCACATTCTCTTTTAAAGTCTCCACTTTAAATGCATTAAATTTCTCCAAATTTAATGCTCTCTCATTTAATAAAAATCTTTTATTAATTTTATTCAGAATTTTGTTAATTACTTTAATTAACAAACATTCACATAAAACCCCCTGCAACATTTCAATATTACATGAAGAACCAATTTCAGCAATTTCACCCGAAACAGTTTCGGTGTCTATTGAAATAATTCCAGCGCTTTTTTTAAATCTTTATCTGAAACATATTTGCTCCAAATGGTGTCGGTATCCCTTAAGTGTGTCACCCTACGGTTCGCAAATAATGCAGACATGATCGAGACCCCTCTCCGATCAATAATCAGCAGCGGGACCTAGAGAGTCGTACTGACTCCCACATATTCAACGATGACTCTTGTGATCGTGTGAACCTTTAACGTCGTAACTAAATCCCTTTGTCTCGCGATATATTACATATCCGAGATTCGATCATTGGCATCCAAATACCTAGTTTGATCTCGTCACCGACATGCACTCTTTTCTCGTTCCCGTGATATAACATTCTAGTGATCACATCACTTGCTTGCAAGCTATTTCAATGTGATATCACCAAGAGGGCCCAGAGTATATCTATCCGTCATCGGGATGGACAAATACCACTCTTGATCCATGAGCCTCCACATAACACCTTCGTAGCACTGAACCCACCTTTATAGTCACCCTGTTACGGTGTGATGTTTGATATTATCAAGATACTCTTCCGGTGTTAGCAATTAACATGATCTCATGATCTAAGGACTAAGATTACTTTGTATGATGTTATAGCAATATAAACATAATGACTCTGATCGTAATGCTATACTTCGGATGAATGTTCATCACATCATTCCACCAATGTTGTGACCTCGTTATTAACAACATCCAATGTCCATGATCAGGAAACCTTGATCATCTTGTTAATAAACAAGCTAGTTTATATGAGAGGCAGTACTCGGAAATTTGTATTTTGTTTATTAAACACACATGTATTAACGTTTCCAATTAATACAATTATAGCATGCAAAATAAACATTTATCATAAACATGGAATAAGATAATAACCACTTTATTATTGCCTCTTGGGCATATTCCCTTCACATACCACGATGCATATGATGGTGATCAAATGCATGGACCATATCATTCCACTTTACACATATGATGTTCACATCTTATATTGCTTGTTTGGCATTTTAGTAGCATTATAAGATGATCCCTCATTTAAATATCAAGATAAAAATGTGTTCTTCCTTAAGTATGCACCATTGTATGGATCGTGTTTCGAGACATCACATGATGATCAGGTGTACTCGACTCCGCGCTTTCATACAACGGGTGTAAGACAGTTTTACACACACGAGTACTAAGGTTCTTACTTGGCGAGCCTAGCATGTACATACATGGCCTCGAAACACGGACCGAAAGGTTAAGCATGAGTCATATAGTTGATATGATGCCCATATTGATGCTCACCTTTGAAGCTACACCGACTCACGTGATGATCGGACTTGGTGTAGTGGATTTTGTTCATGTAATCACCAAAAAGGCACGAGGGATGTCGTTTTTGAGTGGGAGTTCATTTCTAATTTGGATTAGTCGAACTCAATTTGTCATAAACTAAATCGAAGTGAATTTGCATAATTTGTTGTAGTCATTGGCGTCTGTTCACTACCTTATGCTTAGTTTTAATTGAGATAATAGAACTATAGAATTCTGGATATTTACTTTACGAACTAGTATCGTATTGTTTTGAATGTCAATTTAAAGTTTATAAGTCCTATTGCAAACTTTCAGCAAACTCTATTTACTCCATGAAGTTTAATAAGTAGTATTAGATCAAGAGTAAGAATTCCAATGTTAGTATCTAAAGTATCATGTTTGCCTCCATGATTATTGATATTCAAAAGTTGTTTTAATATCAAGATTATCTAGGAGCTGAAAAATTGTTTCAGAAACCATCATGTGTGGAAGATATTGTGATATCTGAAACAATGTTTTTGGTTGCATTATGATAGATTATAATTTAGCAAAATACATGTTCTCATATTGTATGAGAATTTGTGAAGGATGGAGATGCTAGGCATCTGGATCTCCCAAAAAGTTTTTGGGAACTAACATTATACTCATGATTCTCCCTTACAGGCTATAGTAGCTTGATCATTAAAGTTGTCATGATAAGAATGAATAGAAGATGTAAGTAAAATGTTTACTACACTTATCGATTACTAAAGAATGGATTTTTGAAAGAACACCAAACATTTGATGATGGTGATCCACTTCAAAGTGCAAGTCCAAAGGTATTAGTATTTGACTATATACACTTTGTACTATGTGTCATGTGAATGATGCCACTATTGATGTTGATAGATTCTTTTAAAAGAAAAGGAATTGTTGAAAGAGAATCTATAAACTATTTGGCAGAAAAGAAAAGGTTGGAGATGTCCAACTTAGGTATATAGAAGATATACATGTTATGGTTGTATTCCTTGCTTGTTAAACAATGTGGTTCTGAGGTATTGGATACTGGGATTGGATACCGAATTGGTTGGTGTGAAGTGTCATACAGAACAACACAATTCATGAACTGCAACAGCCTAAGTAACTCGCAAAAGAATAAGTGATGATGTTCATCGAAAACAAAGAAAGTGTTATTGTGTTTTTTTGTTGTCGTCAAACCTAGCCTTCAAGATTTGTTTTAATAATTGTTATTTTTTCTGGTATTACGAGAACAATGGTTGTTCAAATAATCACCATATTCCATAAAGGATGAATGAACTTTTACAAGTCTAGTTGGAGAAATCACATCCATAAACACTATTGCTAAAATGTCGCAAGACAAATGATTGAAAGATCACTTATGAAGTGACATCGCTGTTTAAATTATATTGGAAAGAAAACATGAAGAAACTCCATGTTGATGGATTTTTGGAGTCTTTGATTTTGATCAATTGACGCTTGTGAGACTTTCCTCGAGATAATTGAAAGTCCGTCCATAGGCCAAAGAGGAAAGGATGACTAACTTATTGGATATTATACATATTGATGTATGATGTATATAGTCCATTATATGTAGCCATATGCGATGGATCTTTTTGCTTTATATGCTTTCTCCAGAAATTTGAGTGAATATATCTATATATTTACTTAATAAGGAAGAAGTATGAAACATTTGAAAATTGTTCAAAGACTTTCAAGATGAAGTGGAAAATCATTGTAACAAGAAAATAAAGAGTTTATGATTCGATCATAAAGGAAGATATTTGAGTTACATGTTTAGCAAAACACCTAAGATTTGAGGAATTGTTCCATGATCTGTGTTTCCTGATAAACCATAGGAGTATGGCATATTCGAGAGATGAAATCAAACCATGTTTGACATGGTAAGATCAAAGGTGTCATTTATAAAAATGCCATTATGTTTTAAGGATTGAAGCTTTAGAGACTACTGCTTTTACACTGAAGAGAGCACCATCATGATCCGTTGAAATGACACCATATAAGTTATGCTTTGGGATAAAACCCGAATTGTCTTTTCTTAAATTTTGGTATGCTATGCATAAGTAAAATATTTACAACCAAAGTCGGATAAGCACGCCTTTGTAGGTTATCCCAAAGAATTTGTTGGGAATTTCTCCATAACACCGAGGACAAAAGAGTTTGTTACTTGGAACGTCAAGTTTCTTGAGAAGGAATTTTTCGTGAAAAGTTAAGTGAGAGGACAATAGAACTTTGATAAGGTTGCTGAACCTTAGCTATATGGGCTAAGTAGCGTAGCGTCGGAAAGTGTCCCGGTGGCGGCCACAATGCTCAGGGCTCCCCTGATTACAAAGGTTGTGATCTCGGAGATTAGAGTTCCTATTGAACCGTGTGGGTCGGTAAGAATCAAATAGTGTGATTTGATAAGCAAGTCGTGATTGTTTTGACAATGATGAACCGACTACATGCAAAGAAGCGATTATGGGCCCTGACTCCATAAAATGACTAGAAGTCATAGAATCCGTGATAGTATCCATACACGAGAAATCAAGTTTCTGAACTTGGAAGGCCCTCCGGAAAGGTGTGAAGCCTATCGGTCGTGTTTGTATCTATAAAGAAATAGACATGGATGTTTAACATCTATGAAATAGTCGACATGTCGGAAAGAAGTTTACGACAATGTTCAAGGAGTTGACTATGACAAGATTTGATTTTTCATAATGATATTTAGTCTTGACGGATTAATGTAGCAACCACTACATATAATTTGATGTATGGTAGTTAAACAAACAAAACAATGTTCTTCTAATAGAATGGTTACATAGGACGTGTACAAGACACGGTCCGAAGGGTTTTGTTAATTCAAAGGGTGCTAAAAGGGCATGAAAACTTCAATAGTTGAAGTAAGCATAGTGGAGTTGGAATATCCACATGATGAAACTGTTAAAAGAGTTTAAATTCATCGGAGATGATGAAGATGCTTGCATTTGCAAGAAATTAAGTGGGAGCGCAGAGACATATTTCTAATACATTATGTAGAGGACATATTGTTGATTGGAAATGATGCATCTTGTATTGACTCAAGTTAAGAATTTTACTAAAATAAGATTTCGATGAAAGACTTGGGCAAAACTGGAATATTTGGCATCAATATCTATATGGATAGATTGAGGCACTAATATGGTTGTGCTAGACATACATATATGAGATATTGAAAGGGTTCAATATGGAAACAACAAGAAAGGTTCTTGATGCATGGAAAGGATTGTATCAAGATTCAAGTGTTTCAACACTTGGTGAGTAAAATCACATGAAGATTTTGATCGATTATACCGTGATATGTATATATCCAGAATGTCCTATGCTCTAAATGTTATGAACACATACCAGAATGATTCATAAGATGATCATTGGAAAATAGTAAAGATATTCTTATGAGCTTTGGAAGAACTAAGAATATATCATGTATAAGTGACAAATAGTTAAACGTAGTTCATTGTAAAGTGTTACATTGATACTAGTTTTGTCACAAGATACAAATTAAATTTATCTCAATTTAGACTATGGGTGGCACAATGTAATGGAAAGTATGTTCCATGATGGATTTGGATAAGTTCGAAAGTTGAAACATTGTGACGGATACTACAACAAAAGGCTAAGTATATGACTGCTATAGTAGCAGCAAAGGAGGGCATTTGTGTTAAGAAGTTTGTTATCAAACTAGGTGTGGTTTAAAGTGGGCTAATACTATGAAGATATATTGTATGACAATAATATCAACATATTTTAACCCGAACGAACTAAAGGTCTCACCAAAGGACGAAATTTATACAATGCCATCTCATTTGAGAATGAGTGATGCGTAGAGACGCAAAGACATGCAAATACACACGGACCTGAAAGTGTCAGATTCGGAGATTATGTTAACCACTAGCAAACGCGTATATTCAACACCTAGGTGTTGTATATACAAGTTTACAAACTAGATTATTGACTCTAGTGCAAGTGGGAGACTGAAGGGAATATGCCCGAGAGGCAATAATAAAGTGGTTATTATCTTATTCCATGTTTATGATAAATGTTTATTTTGCATGCTATAATTGTATTAGTTGGAAACGTTAATACATGTGTGTTTAATAAACAAAACACAAAGTTCCTAGTACTGCCTCTCATATAAACTAGCTTGTTGATTAACAAGATGATCAAGGTTTCCTGATCATGGACATTGGATGTTGTTAATAACGAGGTCACAACATTGGTGGAATGATGTGATGAACATTCATCCGAAGTATAGAATTACGATCAAAGTCATTATGTTTATATTTCTATAACATCATACAAAGTAATCTTAGTCCTTAGATCATGAGATCATGTTAATTGCTGACACCGGAAGAGTATCTTGATAACATCAAATGTCACACCGTAATAGGGTGACTATAAAGGTGGGTTCAGTGCTACAAAGGTGTTATGTTGAGGCTAATGGATCAAGAGTGGGATTTGTCCATCCCAATGACGGATAGATATACTCTGGGCCCTCTCGGTGATATCACATTAAGATAGCTTGCAATCAAGTGTTGTGATCACTAGAATGTTATATCACGGGAACGAGAAAAGAGTGTATGTCGGCAACGAGATCAAACTAGGTATGGAGATACCGATGATCGAATCTCGGACATGTAATATATCGCGAGAAAAAGGGATTTAGTTACTAGCGTTAAAAGGTTCTCACGATTACATAAGTCATCGTTGAATGTGTGGGAGTCAGTACGGATCTCCAGGTCCCGCTGTTGATTATTGATCGGAGAGGGGTCTCGATCATGTCTGGATTATTTGCGAACCGTAGGGTGACACACTTAAGGGATACAGACACCATTTGGAGCAAATATGTTTCAGATAAATATTTAAGAAAGCGCTGGAATTATTTCAATAGACACCGAAACTGTTTCGAGTGAAATTGCTGAAATTGGTTCTGCATGTAATATTGAAATGTTGCAGGGGTTTTATGTGAATGTTTGTTAATTAAAGTAATTAACAAAATTCTGAATAAAATTAATAAAAGTGTTTCATTAAATGAGAGAGCATTAAATTTGGAGAAATTTAATGCATTTAAAGTAGAGACTTTCAAAGAGAATGTGAAGGGGCATTTTAATGTGGAGGGGTTACCACCACATGAATGGGGGAGGTGAAGGGACGGGCATTTTAATGTGGAGGGGTTACCACCACATGAATGGGGGAGGTGAAGGGACACCCTCCATGGGCGCCGGCCATGGGAGGGGTACCCTCCCCTCCTCCTATAAAAGGCCCCCCTCTCACTCCTTCTTCCTCACACCTCCTCGTCAAGGATCTCTCTCCCCCTCTAGTATTATTTCCCCATGGTCTCGGATTAGCGAGATACATGTTCCCAGTAGCTTTATCTGGAAAGGAGTTGCTGCTTCCCCTGCTTTGCTGGAGTGAGGGACGGAGGTTGTCGGGGTACCGGACGTGTGTGCGATCACGGATGCACCGCTGCTTTGCGGTGCTGGACTTGGTGGTGCTGGCCTTGCTGGAGCTGGATCTGAAGGACGTGCTGGAGCTGGACCTGCTGGACTTCATCACGATCTTGAGATCGGCAAGTGTACGACTACATCATCCACGAGTTCCATCTCGTTAACAAAGCTTTGTTGTCTTCGTGGGTAAGTTCTCCATGGATGTATATCCACCCATTGCTTGTATCTAGTAGATAGATCTTGGCGTATAGTTCCCATCGTAGGAAATTTTTTGTTTTCTATGCTGCGAACCCTTCAGTCTGGGAGGCTATTGGGGTTAAGGCGCAGCGACGCGTGCAAGCTGAGGGCTCGGCATGGCTTGTGCGAGGATGTCGGGGGTGGCACTCTGGCGTGGTCTGCGCATGGTGTAGAGGTGGAGAGCGCGAGCATGCCTTGGTGGTCCAGTGGTTGGCATTGCTCGGGGAAGGGACCGTGGGCAGCGGTGCTATCACGCATACCTCCCAAGTGCGGCGGAAAAGGGCGGGGCAATCTCCTGCGAGCTGCCCGTGCTCGACCGGTGGGCATGGCTTAGGGGTGGCGCGGCACTGCTGCTAAAGGTTAAAGGGTAGCCTGTTTATGGCATGGTTGGGACTAGGGGAGACCAGGGGAGTGAACTGAGGTTAAATGGCTCGACAAAACATTGATCAAAACAGTGTTAGTTAGGCAGGTGTATCTGTGACCACAAGGTGTTCGACACAATGGCCGCAAGAGAAATTAATTTGAATTTTGAGAAGATTTTTGGTGGCTGGTTTGATCTTATGCTTGGTAGTCTGTGTTTGCTTGGGATGGTCAAGGTGAACTCATTTGAGTGGCTTTTGAAAAATGGGATCTATGCATATGAAATGGATTCCATTTTCAAATGCCATTTAAAATTAGTATTTAAATGTTTTTGTAAGATTTCAAAGTGGGCCTTGGTAGACCTTTACTTGTACTAGCTAGGGGTGAAAAGAGTTGAGAATGTTTCTGTTTGAATTTGACTTCTAGGAACACCTAATGTGACCTAGTGGATTAAAATGGCAAAAGTGACCATTTGGTATTTTTATTCCTATTTGATTTCTTTTTCTTTGGATTTGGTTTTGGGATGATCTAGATGATGTGGCATTCACCTTTGAATCATTTTACAACCATTAGAACAATCAAACATGGCAATTCTAAACAATTCTATATTAATGCAACACACATATGCATTCCTAATTATTTTAATGATAAAAAGTTTTTTGTTAACCCTAAATTGGGTGATTTGGATCTTGATAACCTTGATCAAAGTTTTGGGATGTTACAAACCTTCCACCCTTAAACAAAATCTCGTCTCGAGATTTAAGAAAGAAAACTAGGAACTAAAGAGATCTGGAAACTCAGTCCTAATATAATCTTCTCGCTCCCAAGTGGCTTCTTCTTTGGTGTGGTTGCTCCATTGGATCTTGAGAAATTTGATACTCTGGGTCCTGGTGGTTCTGTAAGCTTCCTCCAAGATACGGATGGGCACTTCACGATATGTCAAATCCTTGTTGATATCCACGGCTCGATGATCGATGTTCTTGAAAACTTCGGTCTTCTCCGACACTTCTAGGCATTTGCGAAGTAACGAGATATGGAACACATTATGGATGGCGGACATCTCTTCTGGCAGTTCTAGTGGATACGATACTTCTCCTCGATGATTCAGAATCTTGAAGGGTCCGATATATCTGGGGGCTAACTTTCCTTTCAGACTAAAACGTTGTGTTCCCTTCAATGGCGAAACTTTGAGATACACAAAATCTCCAACATTGAAAGTCAGGTCTCTACGTCTCTTGTCAGCATAACTCATCTGTCTGGATTGGGCGGTCTTGAGGTGCTCACAGACTTTGTGAACCTTCTCTTCGGCTTCTCGTAGGATGTCTGGTCCGAAAATCTGACTCTCTCCTACTTGCGACCAATTCAAAGGGGTATGGCACTTTCTTCCATATAAGAACTCAAATGGGGCCATTTGCAAATTGGCTTGATAACTGTTGTTGTATGAGAATTATGCGAAAGGCAGACAATCTTCCCATTTTGATCCATACTCTAACACACAAGCTCTCAACATATCTTCTAAGATTTGGTTGACTCTTTCAGTCTGTCCATCGGTCTGCGGGTGATAAGCTGTCCTGAAATTCAGCTTGGTTCCTAATCCTTCTTGGACTTTCTGCCAAAATCTCGAGGTAAATTGGGTTCCTCGATCTGATACTATGGTCTTGGGGGTTCCATGCAAACTAACAATTCTAGCAATATACAGCTCTGCTAGCTTCGAACTCTGGTAATTAGTCTTGATAGGTATAAAGTGGGCTACCTTGGACAGTCTATCAACTATGACCCAGATAGAGTCATTTCCCCTACTAGAAGTAGGCAAACTGGTGATAAAGTCCATTCCAACGGAATCCCATTTCCATTCCAGAATCTGCAATGGTTGCAACAGTCGTGCGGGTCTATGATGTTCTGCTTTGACTCTTTGACAAATATCACACTTGCCGATGTAGCTTCCGATTTCTCTCTTCATCTTGTGCCACCAAAATTGCTCCTTCAAATCCTGATACATCTTTGTTCCTCCGGGGTGGATACAATAAAGAGTATCATGACCTTCTTGCATGATAACTTGCTTCAGCTCCGAATTTGCTGGCACACAGATATGTCCTTTGTACCACAGAACTCCTTCTTCGTCTTCGGTGAATCCAGTACCTTTCCTATACCAATACGACGCTTGATTCCGTCGATACTTGCATTTACTTTCTAGGCTTCCTTGATTTGACTGACCAAAGTGGGTTGAAGTTCGATGCTAGCTAAAAATCCTTTGCTAACTAGCTCAGTTCTAAACTGCTCCAACTCTTCATGCAAACTTGGTTGCTTCTCCTTGATCATGGTGTTTAACCTACACGGCAATTTGCTAAGAGCATCCGCTACCACATTGGCTTTGCTGGGGTGATAGTGAATGTCAAGGTCATAATCCTTGATTAACTCTATCCATCTCCTTTGCCTCATATTCAGCTCTTTCTGAGTGAAAATATACTTCAAGCTCTTGTGATCTGAATAAATCTCACAGCGAATACCCATAAGATAATGACGCCATGTCTTCAAAGCTAAAACTATAGCTGCTAATTCAAGATCATGGGTAGGGTAGTTCTGTTCATGCTGCTTTAGTTGTCCAGACAGATATGCTATGACTTTGCCTTCTTGCATCAACACACATCCGAGACCAATCTTGGATGCATCACAATACACATCAAACGGCTTCTTGATATCTGGCATAATCAATATTGGTGTTGAAATCAATCTCTTCTCGAGCTCTTGGAAACTTGCTTCACATTTGCTGGTCCATTCGAACTTTTTGTCCTTCTTCAACAATTGGGTCATTGGTCTTGCGATACTCGAAAATCCTTCCACGAACTTGCGGTAGTATCCCCCTAATCCGAGAAATGCGCGGACTTGGGTTTGAGTGGTTGGGGCTTCCCATTCTTCAACATCTTTGATCTTGGCGGGATGAACAGCGACTCCTCCTGCCGACACAATATTTCTGAGGAATCCTACTTCTTTCAGCCAAAACTCACATTTGCTGAACTTGGCATACAACTGATGCTCTCTCAGGGTTTCAAGGATGATTCTCAGATGTTGCTCATGGTCTTTTGTGACTTGGAATAGATAAGAATATCGTCGATAAACACAACGACAAACTTATACAGAATATTCATAAAGATCTTATTCATGAGATTCATGAAATAAGAGGGGGCATTGGTTAATCCAAAAGACATGACCGTATACTCATATAATCCATATCTGGTGGTAAAGGCGGTCTTTGGAATATCCGTTGCACAAATCTTAAGTTGGTGATAACCAGTCCTAACATCAATCTTAGAGAACACTCTAGCACCAGTCAACTGATCAAAAACGGTTGCCTCCATCTTTCTTGTCGACGAACAACAAGGGCGATCTCCATGGCGATGCGCTTGGTTGAATCAAGCCTTTCTCCAGCATAGCATCTAGTTGCTTCTTCAGCTCCACTAACTCTGATGGTTTCATGTTATAGGGTCTCTGAGCTATGGGTCTGGTTCCGGGAATTAGTTCAATAATGAACTCAATATCCCGATCTGGGGGCATACCAGGCAATTCATTTGGGAATACGTTAGGGTATTCATAGACTACTCTAACTTGGTCTATGGTTGGTAGGGCTAGACTCTTGTTGCATTTGAATTGACGGGGCAAGGTTTCAGATATATGTTGTACTGATACTCCAGAGCTACTGGTCATGGTGATGGATTTCTTTGCACAGTCGGTCAATCCTTTATGCTTCGACATTCAATCTATTCCTAGTACTACTTCCAAACCTTTGGTTCCAAGTACTATTAGATTGGTATAAAAATCTATCTCATGTAATCTGATAGGCACAGCCTTGCAAATTTTTCTAGCTTTGGTGGTTGAACCAGGTATTTGAACTATCATAACATGCTTCAAGTTGGTTGGGTGAATCTTACTAGTGCATGCAAATTCTTCGGCAAACAAACGAGTGTGATGCTCCAGAATCAAACAACACTCTTGCTAATATTGAGTTAACAGAAAACATACACAACACGACATCGGGCTCTTCTTGGGCTTCTTCGGCAGTCATGTGGAAGAGACGGCCATTGCGGTTGTGAGGGTTCCCTGGGGCGAATCTTCTTCCCGGTTGAACACGGCACTGCTGCTGAGCTGGGGCATCCACATTGGCAGTGGCAGCAATCTTCTTGGGACACTCATTGGAGTAGTGACCCTTCACTCCACACTCAAAACAAGTAACCTGTGACTTGTCTTTTGTGCAATGGGCACAGCATTGCGTCTAGTCCTTGGGGCAGTGTTGTTGTTGTTGTTGGACTTGGGAGGTGCACGGTTGAAGTTGTTGGAGTTGTCGGGGTGGTGGTTGTTGTTTCCTCCGATCTTCAGATTTCCTCTGCTATGGTTGGGGTAGCTTGGACGAGACATTGGGGGTCTATTGTTACATGGGGCATATCCGACAGATGGGTTGGGGCGATACTTCTGGGCACTGTGGGACCCAGCTTGGTGCATCATCCGGCATTTGTGATTGTCATTCGCTTGATTGATCTTCCCTTCCATCTGAATGGCAGAGTCGACTAGCTCTCCGAGGTCCTCAAAACGGATGTTGACTAGCACCGTCTGCATCTCATCATGTAGTCTGTTCAGGAATCTCTCCTTCTTCTTGGCTTCCGTGTTGATCTTATCAGGTGCATACCTGGTGAGGGACAAGAATCGGTCACGGTACTCCACTACAGTCATTCTGCCTTGCTTTAGTTCTCTATACTCATCTCTCATTCTGGTGACTAAACCCTGTGGCACATGGGTGCGGCTGAACTTGACTTTGAAGGCTTCCCATGTCATCACTTGACGGTGGTTCATCATGCGGGTGCTGTTCCACCATGCTCTTGCATCTCCTGCTAGATAGTGGGTGGCAAACAGAACTTTCTCGTTGGCATCCACTCATGCGACTTCTAAGTTATTCTCCATGGTCTATAACCAATCATCAGCATCCAACGGGTCTTAAAACTTGCTAAAGATAGGGGGATTGGTATTCTGGAAGTTTTTGAGTTTGGATCCATGATGATCCTGATTTCCATGGCCCTGATTATTGTGGGCCATCTGGGCAATCTATTGCAGGGTAGTTAGGTTGGCCTGGCGCTCTACTCTGCTAGCTTCACGGTCCGAAACTAGCATCTGCAGAATCTGCAGCATCGGGTCCTACGATGAGCTACTCCCTCCTTGGTTTCCACGAGTCATCTGAAGATTGAGATAGATAAAGGGGTAAGAGGGAAAGTTCTAAGGTTCATGGTTTTGGTTTCAAAGCTAAAACTTTGAGTTTGACTTAGGTTTTGCAAACTAACTTCTTTTGATTCATTCAAGCAAAGCACACAATACAAACACACACACCACAACAAAAGAAAAACAGATGGTTTTAAGAACCATTTTGTAAGCTAAGATACAATGGGACCGATACTTCTCACTCCTATGATAGTGCTCTAGTGCATCTACTCATCGATGAAGTCAGAGTCATCATCGTCTGTGTAGAAGTCCATGGCATTATCCTCCAAGTAGTCATCATCATTGCTGAGGTACGAGTGAATATCCCCTTAGAAGTCTTCACCTTCTTCTTCCGCTTCTTCTTTTGCTGCAAGCTAAGCTTCTTGCTCCTTGATGGTCTTCTCGAGGTCGGCCACCTTCTTGCGAAGACGGGCAATGGTGCGATCCTTCTTCTCGCGTTGCCAGCAAAGTGACTGATGATCCTTGACGAGAAGTGAGAAAGTTTGGGCCTTCTAGGCAGCAATGGCAAGGTTGTGGTTGGCGTAGGCTCGAGCATTGTCCAGTTCCTTCTATCTATCATATAGTAGGAAGTCGAGGTTCTCCACTTGGCGCTTCAACTGTGGGTGACTTGGCATCTCCAGGGGCATTCCCATAGAATCACGCCTTGCATAATGAGCAAAGCGAGTTCCCTGGATCAAGTTGACATTCTGCCCACACAGACGGGCAAGAGCTTCATGCATAGCCCTGGCTAATCCATCTAGCCAGTTGTTATCTCTCACGGTGAATTGAAACTTCTCGGAAAGTGGTGCTTCCATCTTGCCTCGAAGATCAGCAACTATCAGCCATTGTAAATCTCCTCCTGGGTGGTCATTGAGTTGAGTTCCGAAGAATTCCAGATGCGGATGCTCCAGGTACTCAGACAGTGCATCAAGATCCCTCTCGAAGATCAGTTGGCCTCCGTTGCCCAACTGGTAGAACTTGCAGTATTGAACTTCCATCTATAAGAATTTAGGATGAGAAAGTTAGTGAGGTGATCAAGTGTGTCAAATTTTATGTAGCAATGTAAGAGTTTTTGAGGAACATGAATCTTTTTGAAAGAATCTCAAGGGTAAGAGGGGAAATAGATTTTCATAAATACTCACTTTGGTTTTTGAAACTAAGTTTTTGTTCGGACGTCCATTCTAACCAGGGCCTCCTATGGTCAGGATGGCTCTGATACCAACTTGTCAACACCCGGATTTTTAATCCCAGATGCCTGTTATGCCATACATCGCAATCCTAGGATTACCATTTTTGCAAGACATAACAGATTGGATATCACAGTACATCATCCATTACAAACCATAATAAGGTCTTACAAAAATAAAGGATCTCATGATCCAGTCTTAGTACAAACAATTAGTGGAATAATAAGCGTAGCGGTGGGCTCCATCTTCAGTGTCACAGGCAATGCTGACAATGGGAGATGATCCTAGTTGTTGTAGCCGTCCTGCTGTCCTTCTTCCGGATAGTCCTCCTCATAGTCTGTCCATGGGAATAGCCAGGGACAAAGCCATGAGTACTCTTCAAGTACTCGTAAACTATCACTAACAAGTAAGGTAGGTCTAG
The DNA here is from genome assembly GCA_910589775.1 of Avena eriantha. NCBI lineage: Eukaryota > Viridiplantae > Streptophyta > Magnoliopsida > Poales > Poaceae > Avena > Avena eriantha. Next base: position 39,713,079 of record OU342743.1, on the reverse strand, counting down.
TAGGAATGCTAAGTTTTAAGTTTATTTGCAAAGTTAAGTTTGAAACCTAAGCTGAGTTCAGAAACAAAGAAAGATAAAATAAAGTTCTAAACCACCTAAGTGGGAACTTAGTTTTCATAGTCACAACCATGTTGTGGTCAAGTCATGTCACAATTCATTTCATAAGTCATTTTGAAAACATTTGATGACGGAACAATATGGCCACTCCAACTATCCATAACCGCGGACGCGGCTATTCGAATAGTTTGACACTCTGTAGATGTGGTACACTTTCACCACAAAATTCAATACATCTGTCAGGGATAACCCTGAATCATCATACTTAGTATGCGAATAATCAAACATAACATTTCCCTTACACACTCTAGTATAAGCACCTCTCCTATGAGCTTGGCCTCCCAGCCATGGCCATCTGCCATCCTGGGCACTTCATAGGTGGACAGCATCAAGAGGTAGCTTTAGCTCAAACCTCTCCTGTGAGGGAACTCATACTAATGCATAAAAACTTCGGGCTAAGCCTTACCCAATTCAGGTATTGTGGTTGTACGGTAAAATTGGAATGGTATCGCATCCGAACCCAACCATCAGTTTTTATAAAGGGATAAGGCTCATGCCTCAATATTTTCATCATCATAAACCATTTGTGTTTCTCAACACATGTCAAAACATCTCAATAGAATGACTCATCATTCCAAGGTTTTCATAAGCATTTTCATCAAGTATTCCCATCTAGAGTGATCAAGTTTTTGGTTTAACTCTAACTACTAAGTTAAGAGTGTTCACTAAGGTAGGATGCTAATCTCAATCTCATGCCATAGAATGACATCTAGTATAGGCCAAGTTTTATAATCTTTATGCTATCTAAACTACCTTCTAAAATCTCACAAAGCATTACTAGAAGTAAAGAAACTTTGGTAAGGCAAAAGGTAAAACTTGTAAGTAAAACTTGGGATAGGTATAAATCAAAAGGTATAAACAAAGCATGCCTAATGCATCTTGCTTAGGATATCTTGCTTGTTAGGGTTAGCTTGCATTGTTAATGATGGCTTGCCTTGATTGGTGCAGTGATTGAAATTCTCCTCGTCTTCTTCAGGGTAGAACTCCTCCTCCTCGTAAACTTGGTCAGTACTATCGTCTATAAATACATACGGGATACACAATCACCAAACAATACTTAACTAGTCTATTTAGAACACTAAGGCACATATTTGATGATCTAGTATCATCACACTCATCACAAGATTTAATGAACTAGTTTCAATTATTTTATTTGAGAAAGGTAATTTCTACTCATTGAAATTAATTAAGATTTAATATTCTCCAATTAAAATATGGTATCATATGGACACATGTCATCACCACATATTCTAATACATGGGAATGTGATTTAAATGTTGGATCACATTTTATAAAGTTTAGGATTCATATTTAAATGATTTAAAGTGACTAGAAATGCCTACATAGCATTATTTCGGTACTAGTCCAAAGTCACTGCATGAAAACCTAAATATTATTACATATTTGGATAGGTATTGTCAAATGTGATTTTTTAGAGTTGGAATCAACTCAAAAGCTATTATGGTTGATTTTAAAAAAATGTCTGAATGTAGAAAAGTCTCTGTCTTATTATTTTTGCTATATGTGATCTATAACTCTAATTGATTTAAATCCAACGGGCTTGGATAGATATTTGAATTATATTTCTAACAAAATTTGAATCATTCAATTTGGTTTAGTAGAACTCTCTGAATTAATTTTTAAACTAGTGGACAAAATTAAGTTTGAGTCTAAATAGAAAATTCTTTATTTGAAATTTAGGGCCAGCATGGGCGGCCGGCCCAGTGACGCTCCGCAGCGCAGAGGGAAACTGACAAGGGGGTCCACATGTCAGCGGCTAACTCTAATGCGAAGCGGTATGGGGCGATGTGAGTCGCGCGGTTAGAACTACGATCCCGGTTGTGGCTCATCATCAACGACGAACAGGTCGCCGGCAAGACTGAAACCTAGAAGCTCAGTGGGGGTCGATTAGGGGCTTACCAGGGCTCCAGCTAACGTGGCGATGGGGGTGATCCAACTGGTGGTCGACGACGGGCTCAGGCGTGGTCGCGGCGGCTCCTGGGGTGGTCGCATTCGACTGCCCCCTTCTTCCTCTACTACGGCGGCTCCGGTGGAAATTCTGGCGAATGGTGGCTCGAGGGACTCAGTGGGAGGTGGGGAGTGTTGGAGTGTGGAGAAATGGTGCTGGGGAGGGCTACTTATATAGCCCAACGAGGGGACTGAGGGGTGCGACGGTGAGCTCGTCGGTGACGGTGGTACAGGGTGCTAAAGGCATGGGTGGGGTAGGCGGACGGTGCGCTGCCTCCTGGCGGTCATCTATGGTGCAATGGTGCAGCTAGGGGCGGTGGTTTTGGTCGGGCGAGGCTGGCGCTCCGAGCGGGTCTGATGGTGTTTGACGCGGCGTGCGGTGGCTGCAGGTCAAGCGATGGGGAGAGGGGGGTTTTGGGAGGCTACTGAGGTTAAGGCGGAGCGGCGCGTGCAAGCTGAGGGCACGACGTGGCTTGTGCGAGGCTATCGGGGGTGGCGCTCTGGCGTGGTCTGTGCATGGTGTAGAGGCGGAGAGCGCGAGTGTGTCTCGGTGGTCCAGTGGCTGGCATTGCTCGGGGAAGGGACCGTGGGCGGCGGTGTTATCACGCCTACCTCCCAGGTGTGGTGAAAAAGGGCGGGGCGGTCTCCTGCGAGCTACCCATGCTCGACCGGCGGGCATGGCTTTTGGGTGGCGCGACACTGCTGCTAAAGGCTAAAGGATAGCCTGTTTATGGCATCGTTGGGACTAGGGGAGACTAGGGGAGTGAATTGAGGTTAAATGGCTCGACAAAACATTGATCAAAACAGTGTTAGTTAGGCAGGTTTATCTGTGACCACAAGGTGTTCGACACAATGGCCGCAAGAGAAATTAATTTGAATTTTGAGAAGATTTTTGGTGGGTGCTTTGATCTTATGCTTGGTAGTCTGTGTTTGCTTGGGATGGTCAAGGTGAACTCATTTGAGTGGTTTTTGAAAAAGTGGGATCTATGCATATGAAATGGATTCCATTTTCAAAGATAGAAAGTTTAAAGGGAAAACCCTAACCTGTAACCGACTCGGCCGACTACCTGAGACCTAGCCTATCTATATAAAGGCTAGGAGGGGGCGGCGAGGAGTACACACACAACCCTAGTTTCCACAACCCTCACCAGATTGCATCTGCGCACCATTGTAATCTTCTATTCCTCTATTGATTCCACGAGCAGACAAGCAGGAGTAGGGACCTCTATGAGGCCTGAACCTGGGTAAATCTTCGAGTCCCGTGTGTGCTTGTTTGCTAGCCGATTGATGCTTCCAGTGCTCCCTCCTTCTCCAAAACCCAAGTCCATAACAATGGGCATTGATGAGTTAAACGCTCGTCAATTGGCATCGTCTGTGGGAACTGGGAGTGCTGATGTTGCGGCTTCTTCAGCCCCATCAACTGCGATCTACAACTCTGCAATAGTGGAGATTCGCCAGCTCTTTGGCGCATTCGACTTCACCGTTCACACGCCGGCCACTCGCCTGGCTTTCGAGTCCGTGGGCGATGGGATCAGCCTGGCGATCGGGAGCTTCTGCTTCCAAGTTGGTCAGATGGACACGCTTCGCATGCCTGACCAGCCAACGACACCATCGATTGCTCCAGCATCGTGGTTCCCTCCACCCATCGGCACCCTCAGCGAGCTCAATGCCTCGACAACATTCGAGAATACGGATGACGACAACAGTCGCCAATCCGATCTAGGCAATCTAGCAACTGAAGATAGAGCCTATGGCTCCGGATCTGAAAGTTGTGGGAGCAGCAGCTTCACCAACCACTTGATGTGCGCCGTCATCAACGCTGGCGAAACTAGCGCCAATCGCGAAAACGTCGGCACCGGGCCAGATCCGCCCAATGGCAGCACGCATAATGGCGGACCGCCCAATGGTGGCCCCACCAACAGTGGCAATGGCGCACCCGTCAACAATGGAGGAGCAGTCGAACCTCCAACCATGGTGAACGAACACACGGGCGAACGGATCGTGATTAGGCTCAACGATCTCGAATGGGCCCGTTGCCGGGAAGCTCTACGAGGCAACCCTCTGCCTCCAGGCACGCCGCAAGAATTGCTGATGGGCTACCATTGGATACTAAAGGAGGAGTACAGATGCCAGCTACACACGATCGCGCAACTCGAAGCGCGCAAAAAGGCGGCGGACGAGTCGAGCCTTCGAAGGGCCGGGCTCTCCTCCCACGGAGGATCTTCCTCAAAGGGCAATGAGTACGTGGCCAACAAGCGGCGATCTAGTATGGCCCATCTCACTGAGCAGGAGTGCATAGAATCTGCGAAAGTCCTCGACTTCACCTCTATGACAGTCGACGCACGGGGCAATGTAGTCCCAAAGACGTCGCAAGCCGCGGTAACGGTGGCCACCATGTACCTCCTCAACAACCAGCCGCTAGCTGGAGATCCTCGAGCTACCATGCACCGATCTACGATCACAGGCTTGGGGTTAATCGAGGCCGCTCTCGATAAAGAGCCGACACCGGAGCCAAAGAAAGGCAAGACTCTGGAAAAAACACTATTCATCGCCCTCATCTAGCGATGACAGTCACGATCTGTCTCGGCGCCGCCGTTCATGGCGACACAACCACGACTACGATGCACGCGATGACATCACGCAGCGCAAAATCGACAAGTCAAGGGCACGACGTGCCCGATCGACTGACTCAGAGGATGAAGACATGGAGCTCTGCGGCGCCAGATGCTTCAGCAGAGCCATCAGGCAGAAGCGAATGCCCAAGGGTTCAAACTCCCATCGGAGAACCCAAAGTTTGACGACCTGCAGGACCCGAAAATCTGGTTGGAGGACCACATCTCCTCCGTCAGGCTCCATGGCGGGAGTCAAAGCATGGCCATGCAATGCAGGCAGCTACAGTTGTAGGGCGCCGCCCGCGCATCGCTCAACAATCTCCCGCACGGGTCCATTCACAGCTGGGAAGAGCTGGCTTACAGCTTTGTGCGCAACTTCAAGGGCACTTACAAAAGGCCCGCATCAATTGAAGAACTGAGGAACTGCCAGCAAAGGTCGGGGGAATCGCTACGCTCGTACATCTAGAGGTGGTCTTGATGGGTTCGTAGCATGGAAAACAAAAAATTTCTACCGCAAGAACGAACAAAACCCAGATCTAATCTAGATAAAAGCCAAGATCTAATCTATTAGACATGTGCAACGAGATAGATCTGTACTAACCCTTGTAGATCCGAAAGCGTTACGAGATTGGATCTCGTGGTTGATGTAGTCGATCACTTGCCGATCTCAAGATCGAGTGGACGATCCTTCCGGCGCCGCGTTCCGGCAGCGCTTCCGCAATCGGTCACACGTACGGAGTCGAAGCAGACCTTCCTCTCCTCGTTCCAGCGAGCAGCGGAGGTAGTAGATCTTCTCCACGGAATCCCAGCAGCACGACGGCGTGGTGGTGGTGGTGGAGTAGAGAATTCTGCAGGGCTTCGCCTAAGCCTGAGCGGAAGAAAGGAGGAGGAGAGAGGCGGCTAGGATTGGAGTAGTGGAGGAGGGCCAGGGGGTGGCGCCCCCACCCCTCTATTTAAAGGGGGAGGCGCCATGGGGAGGTGGAGTCCTTGTAGGACTCCCCTCTCCCTTGGTCGGCGGATTGGGAAGGAGGGAGGAGTCCTCCTCCCCGACGACTCCTTGTCTTGCCCCACAAGGACTCCTTGATCCTTTCTTGGTTTTCAAGCAAACTCCAAGAAATCTTCCAGAACCTTCCGGAACATTCCGAAACCTTCTAGAATCCTCATACAAATACTCTGGAACATTTCCTAACTCAGAAAATGATCCCCAATATATGAATCTTATTCTCCGGATAATTCCGGATCTCCTCGTTATGTCCCGGATCCAATCCGAGGCTCCGAACAACATTCGGTCTCCAACGCACATTCCATATCTACTTAAAACTACTTCGAACCTTAAGTGTGTCACCCTACGGTTCGTGAATATGTAGACATGACAGAGACACATCTCCTATCAATAACCATCAGCGGGACCTGGAGATCCATAATGGCTCCCACATACTCAACGATGACTTCGTGATCGATAGAACCATTTACATACGAAACCAATTCCCTTTGTCACGCGATACTATACTTATCCGAGGTTTGATCGTCGGTATCTCCATACCTAGTTCTACCTCGTTACTGACAAGTACTCTTTACTCGTTCCATGATATGTCATCCCTTGTGACCCAGTCACATGCTTGCAAGCTAATTAGATGACATTCCACCGAGAGGGCCCAGAGCATATCTATCCGTCATATGGATGGACAAATCCCAATCTTGGTCCATGCGCTTCAACACATACTTTCAGAATACCCAATGACACCTTTATGACCACCCAGTTACGAAGCGGTGTTTGATGTCATCAAAGTACCCATCCGGTGATGGTGATTAACATAACCTCATGGTCGAAGGATTAGGTTACTATGTATTTTAAAGCTTATAGCAAACGAACTTAATGACTTGATCTTATGCTATGCTTACTACGGGTGTGTGTGTCCATCACATCATTCTCCTAATGATATGATCTTGTTATTAACGACATCCAATGTCCATGATCAGGAAACCATGATCATCCATTAATCAACAAGCTAGTTTAACAAGAGGCTTACTAGGGACTCTATTATGTTTACAAAACACACAAGTATTAATGTTTCCGGTTAATACAATTATAGCATGGGATGTAAACATTTATCATAAACATAAAGATACAATAATAACCACTTTATTATTGCCTCTTGGGCATATCTCCAACAGGTCTATCATCAAGAACTCCGCAGAAAACATCTCGGAAGATCGCGCAATCGACGCATTCAACGGCGGTGTTTGCTGCATGGAGCTCGGAGAGGCGCTGGGTCGCTCGAAGCCCAAAACAATCGACCACCTGATGGAGATCGTGAATCAGTGGGCCCATGGAGAAGATTCGGTGAGAAACCGCACCTACTCCAACGACGACAAAGACCTCGGGCGCAGACGCGACCGTCGAGGCAAGCGGCGAATGCGCACATACGACGACCACGACGACGTCAACATGGTCGCAGCCGGCTACGCCGACAAATGCGATGACGGCCGCAGCAATGGTTATCGTAGCGGCGGGTATCGTGCCTCCAGAAAAACCACGCAGGTGTGGCAGCGCCGCACTCGCGAAGAGGCACCTACAACAACTATCGAGGACAAACTGTCCGGACCGTGCATCGTGCACTTCTACATCGACAAGCACGACGGTAAAAGGAAGTCTAGCCACCTCCTCAAGGACTGTCGCGAGTTCCTCAAACTCCATGAGGGCCTGGCTCGGATGAATCGTGATGCGGTCAATAGGGGCTATGGAGCCGCCCCAGGCGCCGTGGCACATATAGATCCTCCACCACCACCTGGACCACCACCACCCGCAGCCGCACCGGTCCACAATCAAGGCGTCGAGCCGTACCCACGAGCCATGAGTACCATGATGATCCAAAAGGGCCGCCCCTCTAATCAAGTGCAAAAGGCCATCACTCGCCAAGTGAATTTGGCAACAAACTCACCACCATCCACCACTGAGTACCTCAGTGGAAGCGACTCCTGCATCACCTTTGACAAGCGCGACCATCCGCCCCAAGTCACTCGTCTAGGCCATTGTCTCCTTGTACTCGAGGCGCAGATCGGAGGCTTCGACATGATTCGTGTATTCATGGACGGCGAAAGCGGCATCAACCTCATGTTCGCAAGCACCTTGCGGGCAATGAGGATCCCTCTGACATGCCTGGAGGCCTCAGACACGACATTTCACGGCATCATCCCAAGCAAGGGCGTATATCCCCTAGGCAAAATCAATCTCGACGTCATCTTCGGCACGCCAAAAAACTTCCGATGCGAGCGCATCGACTTTGAAGTTGTCGACTGGCCTTCACAGTACCACTGCATCCTCGGACACATCGCGTTCGCTAGGTTCATGGCAGTACCACACTACGCCTATCTGCAAATGAAAATGCTAGGTCCAAACGGCGTCATCATAGTCAACGGGAGCTTCGAGAGGTCCGACAGCTGCGACCGGGAATTCAATAGAATCTTCGAGTCCTTCGGCATGCAGGAGGAACTCGCAAGATTGAAGGAGTCGACAGACAACAGTCTGCCTCCCCTAAGAAGGCCCAAGCTCACCTGACCTGTCCTTCGACTCGTCGGTGCACACAAAGAAAATCCAGGTCCACCCAATGGACCCGAACAAGACGGCTCTCATCGCCAATAACTTGAGTTCCGCATAGGAACTCGCGCTCGTCGAATTCCTCCATGAGCACTGGGAAATCTTCGCCTGGTGTCCTGCGGACATGCCAGGAGTTCCCAGGGAATTCGCCGAGCACGCACTCAATGTCAACCCAGACGCAAGGCCAGTCAAACAAACAATTCGGCGACTGTTTGAACCACAAGAACAAGCGGTCGGGATGGAGATCAACAGACTCCTCGACGCAAACTTCATACGCAAAATCAAGGAAAGCACTTGGCTCGCCAACACGGTGCTAGTACCAAAAAAGGACACGGATATCCTACGGATGTGTGTGGATTTCACCTCTCTGAATAAGCACTGCCTAAAGGATCACTTCCCGCTCCCATGAATCGACCAAATCATCGACTCCACCGCAGGATGTGAAAGACTCTGCTTCCTCGACGCCTACTCAGGCTACAATCAGATTCGAATGAAGGAGGAAGATCAAGAAAAGATGGCGTGTACAACACCTTTCGGTGTGTTCTATTATAACACAATGCCCTTCGGGCTCAAAAACGCAGGAGCCTCCTATCAGCGGTGCATGCAGGCCTGCCTCAAGAGCCAACTTGGTCGCAACATACAAGTCTATGTTGATGACATCATCATCAAGACCAAGGAGGAGGCCTCGCTAATCGATGACTTACGTGAAACCTTCACCAACCTCGACCGCTACCGGATCAAGCTCAATCCAGACAAATGCGCCTTTGGCGTACCATCTGGGCAACTACTTGGGTATCTCATCTCCGCGAGAGGGATCGAGGCAAACCTGAAGAAAATAAAAGCCATACTGGCCATAGAGAAGCCGAAGAACATAAGAGGTGTCTAGCAGCTAGCTGGGTGAATTGTGGCGCTCAGTCGATTCATCAGTCAAATGGGCGAAAAGGCACTTCCCTTCTACCAACTTCTCCGCAAAGCTGACAAGTTCGAGTGGACCAACGAGGCACAAGAAGCATTTGAAGACCTCAAGCGCCTACTGTCCACCTCGCCAATACCGGTGACCCCACGCGAAAGGGAACCACTGCTGCTATACATCTCCGCCACCGACCAGGTGGTCAGCACAGTGCTCGTGGTAGAACAAGACGAGGATAACAAGGTACGTGGGGTACAGCGCCCAGCCTATTACGTCAGCGAGGTACTCACGCGAACAAAGCAGCGGTACCCGCACTACCAGAAGCTGGCGTACGGCGTCTTCATGACAGCCCGGTGACTGCGCCACTACTTCCAGGAACACCCAATCATGGTAGTCAACGACGCCCCGCTTGGGCATATCCTCAACAACCCCGACGCCACAGGACGAGTCGCGCTTTGGGGGATCGAACTGTCTCCACGAGACATTACATATGAAAAACACGATGCAATCAAGTCGCAAGTTCTCCCTGACTTCCTCGTGCACTGGAGGGAGAACCAGCTCCCCGAAAAAACAGATATGTCCTACCTTTGGAAAATGCACTTCGACGGATCCAAGCGAAAGGATGGAGCAGGCGCAGGTGTCATACTGGCATCACCCCAGGAAGACAAGATGAAATACATTCTGCGAATGCAGTTCACCGCCTCCAACAATGAAGCTGAATACGAGGCCCTGCTGCACGAGATGAGGATGGCAAAAGCCTACCGCGCCAAGAGGCTCATAATATACGGCGACTCCAAGCTGGTCGTCAACCAGACAATGCACGAGTGCGACGCACTGAACGACAATATGATCGCCTACCGCGACCTCTACGACACACTCGAAGGGGACTTCGACGGTTGCGAGCTGCGGCACATAGCCCGCGAAAGCAATGAAGAGGCAGACGCACTCGCCAACATTGGCTCTACTTGCGCCCCCATACCACCTGGGGTATTTCTCGAGCGCATCTGTGAACGCTCCATCAAGCCAAAGGCCGTAGAGAAGAAAACAAGCGTGATAACAGACTCGAGGGCTGCGCCACCCAATGAGCCAATAGCACTCGATGACCTGGAGCTTGACACAGGACTCGAAGGACCGATGAGCGTCATGATGATCGAGCCATCTTGGACTCAACCATACATCACATACCTTCTCAGCAAATGGCTATCGGACAACCCGACTGACCCACAGAAAAATTGCGCGGCGATCTAAGGCATTCGTTGTTATCAACGGCGAACTGTATAAGTGCAGTATCACAGGAGTACTCCAACGATGCATCTCCAACGCTGATGGAAGAGTTGTTCTCCTCGACATCCATGAGGGGACTTGCGGGCACCACGCTGGCAGTCAAGCCTCGTCGCCAAAGCTCTATGAGCTGGATTCTACTGACCTACGGCCATGCGTGATGCCAAGGACATCGTCCAAAAATGCAATGCTTGCCAGCGATTCACAGACAAGCCACACACACCTGGCACGGAGTTCCGACCAATTCCATTGGCCTGGCCCTTCATGCAATGGGGACTCGACATGGTCGGCAAGCTCCCAAAGTCCTCACGAGGAGGCTACGTCTACCTCCTGGTCGCAGTCGACAAATTCACCAAGTGGATAGAGGCCATGCCAGTGACTAACCAGACAGGATACAACGCAGTCAAGTTCTTCGAGTCTATCGTATATCGCTTCGGAGTACCACACAACATCATCACGGATAATGGGATGAACTTCACATCCAAAGAGTTCCAAGAATTCTGCGAGAATCTGGGAATCAACGTAAGCTATGCCTCCGTAGCACATCCACAGACCAACGGTCGGGTCGAAAAAGCCAATGGGCTCGTCTGCGGTGGCATCAAGAATAGACTCCTTCGACCACTCAAACAAGCTGCAGGATGTTGTCTAGACGAGCTGCAATCGGTACTCTGGAGCCTACGCACAACTCCAAACAGTGCCACGGGGTACACCCCATTCTTCATGGTGCACGGTGCTGAAGCGGTGCTACCCGCAGAGGTACGATACAAAGCACCACGAGTGGTCGCTTACAGCGAGCAGGACTCAACTCTTGCACTCGAAGACTCTGTCGACCTCCTTGACGAGGCATGGGAAATTGCCACGGAAATATCAACGATCTATCAGCAGAACATGCGCAACTACCATAGCAAAAGGCTACGCCCTAGGTCCTTCGTCGAAGGAGATCTGGTACTGCGAGTGAAACAGCAAGGGCATCTCAAGCTCGAGTCCCCCTGGGAGGGACCATACGTGATTATAGAAGTAGTCCCAGGTGGCGCCTATCGCCTCAAAGATTTCGAGATAGGAGTCGCGTACTCCAACCCCTGGAACGTCGCGCAGCTGCGGTGCTTCTACCCTTAGTCGTCTTTTATTTTTTACATTGAAAATAAGGCTACTCAGCCAAGGCTACTTAGCCACAAATTGTACCCCATACTATCCTGCGAATAAATAAAGCTAAGTGCCCCAAAACTCTGTGTTCCTTTTACTTTTGCAAATTATCCACTCGGGCGCTGCGCCACCCTATACACATCTGTTCTACGAACTAACGCGATATCCTGAGTAGCTGACGTACTAATCAAAACCATTGACAAACACCAACCCAGTTGCAACGCACCTGACATGTTGGCAAGGTGCTGAGATAAACACAAGTCAGGCTAACGAAAAGGAATCGCATAGTGCAACGCACTCGCAAAACATACACGCTAACAAGCTCCTTATATACATCAATGTCAATCAATTATGCACAACATATATATATATATGAAATTTACAGCACTGGTGCAACTATGTGCAGGATACAAAATAAACTACTGTTGCAACAAAGGAATGTTGGTCTGCTCCTCGATGAAGTCGACGATTTCATCTGCCGGGCGATCCACCGCCTGGTAGTGAGGAACCATGTTCCAAGTCGAACCTGCTGGCAGCCCGGCCGCAATTGCAGCAACATCCACATCAGTCCTGTGCAATCGCACCAGCGACAAAGCAGCCTTGGCACCAGCCACTAACTGTTGCCGTACACACTCGTGGACTGCACTCAAGTCTTGGAATTTGGCAAGAAGGGCCAGCAGGCTCGATGGAACGACGTCCAACGGGAGCATCGTCTGATAAATATTCCTCAAGCACGATTGCGACTTCTTCAGGAAGTGAAGCACTCGCGAAGCACAATCCTGCAGGGTCGCTAGTGCGATTGCACGATCATGATCTACCCAAAAGTACCCACTCGCTTGAAGCTGCTCTTGGGTCAGATCATTCATGCGAATGGCAATCATGTCCTTCTCATCCTGCGGATGGCGTGCACTAACAACTATACCAAGCAAAGGCAAAAGTATGAAGGCAACGAACCACTGCGAGCGACTACAAGGAAAATATAAGGAAGAAGAAAGCTAACACTTGAATTGGTCGCCTAGCTGCGTCACCTCCCCTAGCAGATATTGCTCTCAGGCGACAGCCTTCTCCGCCCTCGACTTCCATACATCCATGTTACCACGGAGTACAGGCAGTTCACGCTCCAACTGCTTCACGCGGTCATGGAGTCGCGAGAGCAGAGACAGTTCATCCACCCTTGAGTGCGACTGCGCCAAAGTATCATCAGTGGATGGCATATTCCGAGGTTCACTCGAAGGACCGCTCGATGTGCCCTATCACAAGCCAAGCAAGAGATAATAAGAAGACTAAGGCGATGCATAGACAAAAGACTCTAGTGCATTCAAGCAGAATATGGTATCAACAGATACACTCGCCAAAAGAATGTTCCAGACAAAAGAGACAGGCTATCTAATTATTACAAACACGACTACTGAGGACCAACTGGCTTCTTCGACTTGGACTTTGGTTTTGGGGGCCCCATCGAGTCTGTGGCAGTATCAGATGCCACAGACTTCCTGCCAGCCCCTGACGCCGCAGCCTTCGCCACCTTCTTGGCCTGCTGCAATTCCTCGGAGTACTTCGCAACTGTATTGATCAGCTGCGGCCCATACTTGCCACATGCAGCTGCGAAAGGAGCAAAGACCACCTGTTGGCCATCCACGCTGACAGGCATTGCCTTGGAGACCGCAGCAGGATCAACCTCGACTCCATGGGCTTGAACCATCGTGAGTGACATCGAAGCACCAGCCGCACGGAGTGAGTTCTTGAAGCCTGCACGAATGCCTCCAGCAAGGGACTCCACCAGATCATCCATATTTTTGATTAACTCAGCCTTGGGTGCCAGCTCCTCACAGAGGCGACTGAGCACGCCCTTGGCCTTGGTGAGCGTTCCTTGAATGGCAGCACTGCGATCTTTGACTGTCGAGATGGCGCCTGCTAGGGCATCATCATGACAGAGTGCCTGGGCGTCGAAGCTCAGACCGCTGGCATATACACAAGAATCAAGCATTGGCACAAAAGTCAGCACAACAACAAATTCGAAAGAAGGGACACGACGAAAATCCATACAAGGGAATACCTGAGAGAGCCTTGGCAATCGAGAAAAGCTATTCTTCGAACAACTTCTCCCTAGCCACGATGGAGGCGCGTAGATCCTCTTCGTGTTTCCGCGATTCGTCATGTGCTGCGATTGCCTCATCGCGACTCTTCACTGCCGCGACGAGGGTCTTTTCAAGGGAAGCAGCGTGGCGCAGGAGCGCATTATGCTCAGCTGTGAAACAAACAAAGATAGACCATCAGTCGAATATACCACAAGGATGAAGAAGAAGAAGTAAAAACACTTACTTTCAACCGCGCGATGGCGATTGTCCAGCATTGCATGCTGGCGACCCATCGCAAGCACCTGCTCCGCCAGGCGAGCGGCTTCCTTCACAATGAGCTGCGACAAAAGAAACAGTAAAGGATCAGCAGATGGTAGGATAAAAAATCAGAAGAAGCAATACTACACATACATGATCCTCCAATGACTCTGAAGTTGATTGACGCGCAGTCGTCCGGATAACCATCTGATGCTCCACATCGTGTGGAGAACTTGATGAATTATGCCTGGAGTGGGCCGCCAATGGAGGAGAAGGAGCACGCTCAACCACTTTCTTGGCCTTGGAGGTCGCGACTCTAGATTCCTTCAAAAATTGGATGTCGCCAGAAGATGACGACGCCGGTTGACTGCAGAACAAAACCAACATCAAGAGAAGGCAACTCGAAAAGAAAAACCAAAAGGAAGACTCGTATACTTACCAATCAAACTTGTCAAAATCGAAGGTTTGATCCCCCGACTCTGACAACGACTCCTTCGGTAGCCGCATCTTCTTGCGGGAAGACGGCGCCATAGCGCTCACAGGAATGGCAGGTATCGACGACTCTGCACCAATAGCCGCGCCTTCCGAAGTCAAAGGAGATGATGCATCCGAATCCTCGTTGCGCGAACGCTTGCGAGTGTCTGGACTATTCGACTCGGGGGCTTCCTCTTCCCCTTCAGATGGGACGGTCGACTACGACTCGTCCTCTTCCAAGGCTTCACGAGGTGTAACCCCCTCAGGAAGAGGGGGCATACAGGGTAACACCCTCCAATCCTGCATGCAGAAAACAAGTTAGCACAAGTCAAGAAAAGACAAGCATTTGACAAACAAAGCTACTTCGTAGCACAACCGTACCTCGGGAGGAGGATTAGCAGCATCGAATGGAGGTACGACTGGTTCACTAGGGAGCACATCCTTGACGGTGTACTTGGTGACCAGTCGCACCCTTTTATCTACCTCACTCGCGGAAATGCCATCGGCAGATACGCGAGTGACATCGTCCGCGCTAGCCCACTGGAACATAGGGTGGACTCTGGCCTGCAGGGGTTGGACACGACGATGCAGCCACATGCGAATGAGGGTGCAACTTCCCTCTTCTTTACCCATGCGACTCTCAAGGTCGCAGACGCGCTCGTACAGCACATTTGTCGCCTCCTCTTGCAAGGCATCACGGGATCGAAGGGCGTGAGTCCGAAGTGGTCTCCGTCGGCCTTCAAGTCGCGGATGTAGAACCACTTGTCCCTCCACCCTTGGACAGACGTCATGAGTTTGATGTCGAAATACATGATGGAGGAGTCGACGTCGATACCGCAGCCGCCTACATCATAGACTACGGAGCCAGACGCCGACTGGCGCTTCAGCTTGAAGAGACGTTTGAAGAGACCGAAGTGTGGCTCGATTCCGAGCCAGCACTCGCAAAGTGTAATGTAGCAAGCTACATGGAGGATGGAGTTGGGGGACAGCTGGTGCAGTTGGAGCCCATAGAAACAAAGAAGGCCCCTGAAAAAAGCATGCAGGGGCAGCGAGAGACCGCGGATGATGAGCGCTAGGAACATCACCTGAAAACCGGCAGGAGGACAAGGGGTTACCTCACCACCTGGGACATGCGAGTCAGCGACTACGGAAGATAGAACTCCGTCTTGGTGTAGGATACGGAGCTCAGAAGACTTGATAATGGACGCGCGCCACGCGCCATTGGTGACGCGAGTGCCCGCGCCCTTCTTTTTCCCAGCAACGGTGGCATTGGTGCTCGCAGCGGCGGAGCTGCCCTTCTTCTTGGCAGCAATAGTGGCGGCGGCAGATTCAGCCGCAACACCTCCCTTCTTCTTCCCCATCTTGCGGTGGCGATGCGACCGGAGGAAGTAACTAGGGAATACGCGGAGCTGGTCCAGTGCCGCGAGAAAGATGAACTCTAGGAAGCAGAGGAGAAGCAGCAATGGCGACGGAGGCAAAGGCATAGAAAAGAGCAGATGGGAAAATTACCGTCGCAGCATTGCTACTTAACCCCCTGGAAGATGTAATCCAACAGCCAGCAAAAACCCTATCAGACGCATGGAGTCCATCGTGATCGACACGTGGAGGCCCCGAAGTGCGAACTGTCCCCCACTACCCCCATTACGCGTGGAAATCGAGCAGGCGCAGTTAAAACAAAGATTACGCATGCCCGGTCAAGTCAGGGTCAGAAAATGGGACCCACCGCTCGTCATGTCTCGTCAAAACCGCTCACGTGGGCAACTGAGATCATCACATCGTCAGCACTAACATCATCAAAGTTCAGTAGCAGAAGAATTCGACTACTTTAGTCCTTGCTCGAGTCTTCGACTCCACCAAGCACTCGGGGGCTACTCCCATAGGGAGCGCTAGTCGTGCACGATTTTTCTTTTTCTCTTTTGTAGGAACACGGACATTTAAAGCATACCCAATCACTCGAATCCGCGATTCGACCATGGACATGGGTTACTCCCATAGGGAGCGCCGGAAATAAATTCAACTGAAACAAGCAAACAAAAGACGACAGCAGTCGCAAAAGTTCTTTAGTCCCTACCTAAGTCTTCGACTCAACCAGGCACTCGGGGGCTACTCCCATAGGGAGCGTTGGTCGTGCACCCTATGATAATTTGTACGTAGTACTGTGTGTCGATAACATCCACACTCAAAGTTTATGGCGACACAACCTCAGGATTTTTCCCTACAAAGAGACTGCGTCTCCTGGGTCACCTGAATCATCTCCGTGATGACAAAATTCGGATGCCGCGCTTGTAGCGTGAAGATAAGACCTGAATAAAGCCTGGCAACGCATTTGCTACGCACTACTAGAAATGTATCTGTGCCTACTGGTGCGATGAACATGCCTTGACGGACTCTTCGAGTGCTCACACTCATATATTGGAATTCGACTCCTGTAAAACCTCTGTGGCTTGAGTCGAATTACGCCAGCACTTTTCCTAATTCGAGTCCAGGGACTCGAGTTCGAGTAGATTGCGTTGTTGTACCCTAAGGTACTTAACTGATACTGATACATCGGTTAAATCAGGCACGCACATCAACAATCCTATGACACAAACAGAGCAGTCGAAAAATACTCAGTCATGCACACGAAAGGCTTCATAAAGTCCCTAGTCGAATCTGTGATTCCACTGGACACTCGGGGGCTACTGATATGGGTATACCCTATAGGTACTCGAGCTTGGTATATATGGGCTGAATATGGTGGAAGCCCACGGTGTTGCCAAGGCCCAAATGGAGAACTCGAGTAACCTACGGACTCTCGACTGCTTGTGGAACAAGGAGAAGCTAAAGATAGAAAGTTTAAAGGGAAAACCCTAACCTGTAACCGACTCGACCTGCTACCTGAGACCTAGCCTATCTATATAAAGGCTAGGAGGGGGCGGCGAGGAGGACACACGCAACCCTAGTTTCCACAACCCTCGCCAGATTGCATCTACGCACCATTGTAATCATTGACTCCTCTGTTAATTCCACGAGCAGACAAGCAGTAGTAGGGACCTCTATGAGACCTGGACCTGGGTAAATCTTCGAGTCCCCTGTGTGCTTGTTTGCTAGCCGATTGATGCTTCCAGCGCTCCCTCCTTCTCCAAAACCCAAGTCCATAACAATGGGCATTGATGAGTTAAACCCTCATGAGATAGTTTTCAAATAAGTTGATTTGGATTGGAAAAAGTAGGAAAGTTCATGCTTATAAGTGGTAAAAAAGGAGCTTGTTTTTGACTGTGACTTAGACTTTGTCATGTCATGCTTGATATTGTTTTGACTCTATGCTTAGTGATTATTGTTGTAGCATGAATTGTTACAAACAATTGGGATTGCTTAATGTGACTTGAAAGAATCATGCGTTGTTTTAGCATATAAAAGCATAATATTGTGGTATTCTTCTTTGATGCTTTATTTGGGTTGACTTGGCACATGCTTACACCATGTTAAGACTATACCAGTCACCATAGCCTCTATGATCATTTAGTTTTCGACTTGTAATATCACTTTATGCTTTAATTAATAATGTTTTGTCGCTTTGCATGATTATGGCCATTATTGCTCTCTTAGTTGGTCGCTCCCAATCTTTTGCTAGCCTCCGCATGTACCAAGTATGAGTTCCACTCATGCATCCAACTCCAAATAAAACCAAGTTATTCCAAAGAGTCCACCATACCTACCTATTAGCATTTGCTATTCCAAGTATATTCATGTTTTTATCTACCTTCCGAATTAAACTTATTACGTGAAAGTTAGTGATTAAAGCTCTCATGAACTTCATGGCACACTTTACTTTTCTTACACTTAATAAACTTGAACCATTGTGCCCATCTATGTTGCGTATATGCTTGCGTTTTGTAAGTTGTGAATTAGCAGAACCATGTTATCATGGGGAATGTTTTCAACATTGCACTTTATTTAGTTGATATGATGTTCTTTTGCTTATGGATCCTGGCGGTGTGAAATGAAAGGGGAGCTTGTAAGGCTCATGGAGTTCGTATATGTGTTAGAGAAACGCCTGGGCGGCTGGTCTAAGCCATGCCTAATCATGGTGGAAACCTGCAGCATAACCATAGTGAGCAATCTATGAAGCATCCTCTATAAAAAACTATGCAAATAGGAAAGGAAAAAAGAAAAAAAGCCTATGCAAATAGGAAATAAAAGGATTGCTGAGATGCTCATTGTCTACTTGCCTTGTCATTTTGATATGGGGAATCTTCCGTATCATCGGGCAAGGGGTACCCCGTTGGCGGTTCTCTATGATACACATGTACTTACAATGATAAGAACTTACCTGTGACTAAAGTTGACTACCATGAGGAACGGTATTCATAAGTAAGGGGCATGAGATTTTGAGCTTATAACTTGTCAAGCATATCCTCATATTTGCTCACTTTAACCTTAATCACCTAAATATGCTTATGATAGGGGCAATGAGAGCTGAAAGGTAATAAGTACCATAATTTTTGGAAGCTCATTATGAAACTTGAATCCTTGCTTCCTTCTATGAAGGGCCTTTCTTTTACTTTTATGTTGAGTCTCCATCTTCTATCTTTATGCACCTATTGAGAGAGCATAGTGGTCATTCTTAGTTTAATGTGCATTGTCCTAAAACTTGTTGATTTATTCATAACTTTGATATTGCCTGTTCTTAAACTATTTGTATCTAGAAACCCTTATGAACTTTGAAGGTGTCCTATGCATTTATGTTTTGCTACACTATGAGGGACAAGCTGAATACCATTCTCATTATGTTTTCTATATGTGAAACAAACAAACGTCATTAAAAGCATTATTATTCATGAATATTTTGTTTGTACCTCTTCATATTACAACATAGTTGCTATGTCTTATTGTTAGAACTATATCTTTCATGCTATGTTAGAGTACTATGATCCCAGCTATCAATGTTTTACAAATACCTTGATCAAGATTGTGATGGTGCCTGTCACCTCAAAAATTATTGTTTTTATCACTTACCTACTCGAGGACGAGCGGGAGTTAAGCTTGGGGATGTTGATATGTCGTAAACGTATCTATAATTTTTGATGTTCCATGCTTGTTTAGTATCTACTTTCTTATGTTTAGTCCACACTATGAGGTATTTTTACACATTTTCTGGAACTAACCTATTAATAAGATGCCACAGTGCCAGTTGTCTGTTTTCTGCTGTTTTTGGTTTCAGAAAAGCTGGAAAAGAAATATTCTCAGAATTGACCGGACAAAAGCCAAAGTCGATATTTTACGGGAAGACTCACGAAGCCAGAAGACAAGACGGAGAGGGGCCAGGAGCTGGCCACACCACCTGGTGGCACGGGTCAGGCTAGGCCGCGCCAGGGGTGGTGTGGGCCCTGATACATTGCAAATGTATCTATAATTTTTGATGTTCCATGCTTGGTTTTATCTACTTTCTTGTGTTTTGTTCCAAATTTGGAGTACTTTTCATATGATTTCTTGGACTAACCTATTAACAAGATGCCACAGTGCCAGTTGCATGTTTTCTGCTGTTTTTGGTTCCAGGAAGTCAGAAAATGAATATTCTCGGAATTGGACGGGACAAAAGCCAAAGTTACTATTTTCCTGGAAGACTCACGGAGCCAGAAGGAGAGTCGGAGGGGGGCCACAGGGTGGCCACTCCTCCCCTTGGCGTGGGCCAGCCCAGGCCGCGCTAGGGCATGGTGTGGGCCCCCTGGCTGGCCACCGACCTTGCCTCCTTTGCCTACAAGAGCCTCCCGATACCAAAACCCTAAAAAATCAAGCCTCCAGCCACGAAAAGTTCCACAACGCCGCCGCCACTGAAAAGGAGAGTCGGGGGATAGAAAGTCTCTGTTCTGGCACCCTATCGGGACGGGGAAGTGCCCCCGGAGCCATCTCCACCGCCATCTCCATCACCATTGCTGATTCCCATGATGAGGAGGGAGTAGTTCTCTCTCAAGGCTAAGGGTTCTACCGGTAGCTATGTGTTCATCTCTCTCTATGCATGATCATATTGTGATCATGATCTTGTAATCTATAGATCTACCTTGCTACTCAAGTGCTTTAATAGATCTCTGCTCTCCCCATGTGTGTGAAAGTGATAGTGTGCTCACCATGGTGGCACTTAGGCTAGAGATTACAAATACTTGTTATGAGTTATATTTGGAGTTGGATGTCTCTATGAAATTGTGGTGTTTGTTGGAACCATCTAGTACTCAAGATGACAGTGTGGGGTTTTCTAGATGGGAAAGGCTTACTTTGAGGTGTGTTGTTATAGCCCTACCATCGATTAGAGTGTTCAACCGGAGAGTAGTTAAGAGTAGTATCATAGAGAGAAGATATTTATATGAGAGAGTGTTCACTAGTGAAAGTATGATCCCTAGGCCTTGTTTCTAAGCATTGAAACACCGTTTGCAATTAGATTTGTTACATGTTTGCTTGCTTCCATCTTTATTTCAGTTTTCCTTTAGTCTTTTCCACGCGTCATCAAGATATTTTCTATCACTGTTACCACTTATAATTATCTATACCACTTGTATTTCACTATCTCTTCGCCGAACTAGTGCACCTATACACCTGACAAGTGTATTGGGTGTGTTGGGGACACAAGAGACTTCTTGTATCTTGATTGCAGGGTTGCTTGAGAGGGGATACCTTTGACCACTTCCTCCCTGAGTTCGATAAACCTTGGGTGATCCACTTAAGGGAAAACTTGCTGCTGTTCTACAAACCTCAGCACTTGGAGGCCCAACAACTGTCTACAAGAATAGAAATGCGTAGACATCAAGCTATTTTCTGGCGCCGTTGCCGGGGAGGAAAGGTAAAAGGTATTCACACCGGAGGATTAAAGAAGAAGAACCTCCCACGGAAAACGCCTATTTTCCGGTGTGAGTGCTCGAAGTTATTTCCTTTAGATTCTGCAATTTTGTCTTTTTGTTTCTTGTTTTCACTAGTTAGGCTTAATGGAAAACAACAACAAAATTAGAGAGCTTTATAGTATTTATCTTGAGTTAGGACATGAAGTGTTTGAAGAGAAAATTAAAAAACCTATGGAACTTTATTTGCATGCTAATAGCAATGTTGTTAGTATGAATTCTTTGGACACCATTATTGCTAATGCTATGGAAAAATCTAAGCTTGGGGAAGCTAGTTTTTATGAAAATGACCTTTTTAGTCCCCCAAGCACGGAGGAGGAAATTTACTTTGATGATACTATGCCTCCAATATATGATGATTACAATGATGAATATGATATTTTCAGTCCACCTACTATTGAGGAGAAAATTAATAATGATTATAATATGCCTCCTATATTTGATGATTATGGTGATGAGAATAATAATAATAGCTATTTTGTGGAATTTGCTCCCACTACAATTAATAAGAATGACTATGCTTGTGTGGAGAGTATTAATTCTTTTATGAATGTCGCTCATGATAAGAATGTTTTATGTGATAGTTATATTGTTAATTTTATTCATGATGCTACTGAAAGTTATTATGAGAGAGGGAATCATGGTTTTATGTGTCTCAACAATATTAAGTTTCCCCTCTTTATGTTGAAAGTCTTGAAGTTGCACTTGTTTTGCTTTCCTATGTTTGTTGCTTTGTGCTTTCATGACTTGTTTCTTTACAAGATTCCTATGCATAGGAAGTGGGTTAGACTTAAATGTGCTTTGAATTTGCTTCTTGATGCTCTCTTTTACTTCAATTCATATTTCTTATGTGAGCATCTTCTCAAACTATCATGCCTAACTTAAAGGCTTTAAAGAAAAGTACTTATTGGGAGATAACCCAAAAGTTTTAGATGAGTCTTGGAAGTTATTACCTCTGTAATAACCGCTCCTTATCCTTTTTATTTGCTTTTTGTACCAAGAGTAACCTCTAATGAGAGAGAGGTAATAATTGGGAAAGTTGCTGTCCCGAAACAGATTTTTGTGCTTCACCGTAAAAATCCATGTAAAATCTCTGAACGTCTTTTTGAGGCGTGAATGTTTGTGCTTCTGCCCTAGGTTGTTAGCTAACTTTCTTTAGTTCAACACTTTTTGATTTGAGCAACAGAAGGACTTCGAAAAAATTCGTCTTTACCTGCTGGTCTGTTTTGACAGATTTCTGCCATTTTCTGCATTTGCTTCTTGTTGGTTCCTTTTTGAGTTCTTTTGGGGAACTGAGCTTTTTGAGGGAAGTGCTACAGTAGCTACTGTTCTAATGGAAGTTTATTTGGCGTTAGAACTGAACCTTAAGACTTATTTATCTTGAGTGCACTAATGTTGCTAATAAAGATTGTGTGAAGTTTTGTATGAAGGAAAAATTTCAGGTGTATAGAAGGAATGAGTAATGAGATGAAGGATGGACTAAAGCTCAAGCTTGGGGATGCCACGCGTGTCACCCCAAGAAATATCCAAGAAGTACAAGCGTCAAAGCTTGGGGATGCCGAAGGCATCCCCTTCTTCAGCAATAAAAATTCCAGGTTACTTCCAAACGCTTCATTTTTATTGTTTCATGCATAGTTGTGTTGTTCTTGGAGCGTCTTCTTTTCATTTTCGTTTTGGTTTTTAGTTTGCTTGGTTTGCTTAGTTTTTTGAATAAATTGGTTGGACCCCCTCTTTCATACATTGGTTTTCAAATAGTTTGGTTTGGTTTGGAAAAGAGTAGGAAAGTTCATGCTTATGTGGTAAAAAGAGCTGGTTTTTGACTGTGGCCTATGCTTTGTCATGCCATGCTTGATATTGTTTTGGCTTTATGCTTAGTATTCTTTGTTGTAGCATGACTTCTTATAAATAATTCAGATTGCTTAATGTGCCTTGGATGAATCATGTGTTGTTTTAGCATATTAAAGCATAGTATTGTGGTATTCTCCTTTGATGCTTTATTTGGGTTGACTTGGCGCATGCTCACACCATGTTATGACTATCTCAAGTCTCCTAAGCCTTTATGATCCTTTAGATTTCAACTTGTAGTATCAATTTATGCTTTGATCAATGATGTTTTGTCGCTCTGCATGATTATGGCCATTATTGCTCTCTTAGTTTGTTGCTCCCAGTCTTTTGCTAGCCTCCACAACCAAGTATGAGTTCCACTCATGCATCCAACTCCTTAAACCAAGTTATTCCAAAGAGTCCAGCATACCTACCTACTAGCTTATGCTATTCCAAGTATATTCATGCTTTTGTTTACCTTCCAAATTAAACTTGTTATGAGAAAACTAGTGATTAAAGCTCTCACGAACTTGATGGCACACTTTACTTTACTTGACCTTAATAAAATTCAACCATTGTGTCTTTTATGTTGTATATGCTTGCGCTTTATAAGTTGAAATTAGCAGAACCATGTACCATGGGGAACGCTTTCAACATTGCACTTGTACTTTGTACCCCGTTTTATACATGTTCTTTTGCTTACGGATCCCGGCGGTGTAAAATAAAAATGGAACTTGTAAGATCATGGAGTTTGTATGTGTGTTAGAGAAACGCCTGGGCCGCTAGCCTAAGCCATGCCAAATCATGGTGTAAGCTTGCATCATCACCATAATGAGCACTCTATGAAGCATCCTCAATAAAAACCTATGCAAATAGCAAATAAAAAGATCGTTGAGATGCTCATTGTCTGCTTGCCTTGTCATTTTGATTATGGGAAAGCTCCCATATCATGTGCAAGGGGTGCCCCGTTGGCGGTTCTTTATGATACATATGTACTTACAATGACAAGAGCTTACTCGTGACTAAAGTTGAGTAGCATGAGGTTCGGTCTTCGTAAGTAAGGGGCATGAGATTTCGGTTTATAACTTGTCAAGCATATCCTCTTAGTTGTGTCACTTTAACCTTAATCACCTTCAAGATGCTTATGATAGGGGCAATGAGAGCTGAAGCTATAAGTACCATAATTTTTGGAAGCTCTTTATGAGACTTGAATCCCTACTTCCTTTTACAAAGGCTTTTCTTCCACCATTACATTGAGTCTCCACCTTCTATCTTTATGCACCTACTTTGAGAGCATAGTGGTCATTCTTAGTTCTATGTGCATTGTCCCAAGACTAGTTGATTGATGCATAACTTGTTATTGCTTGTTTTAAACTATTGTATCTAGTCACTCTTATGAACTTTGAAGGTGTCCTATGCATTTATATTTGCTACTCTATTGAGGGACAAGCTGAATACTATTATGCTATGTTTTCTTTATGTGAAACAAACAAACGTCTTGCAAAGCATTGTTATTCATGAATCTTTTGTTTGTGCCTTTTCATGTTGCATCATAGTTTCTTTGTCTTATTGCTAGAACTTTGTATTTCATGCTATGATTGAAGTACTATGATCCCAGCTTTGAATGTTTTGCAATTACTTTGATCAAGTCTTTGATGTTGCATGTCACCTCAAAAATTATTCTTTCTTTTTATCACTTACCTACTCGAGGACGAGCAGGAGTTAAGCTTGGGGATGTTGATACATTTCAAATGTATCTATAATTTTTGATGTTCCATGCTTGGTTTTATCTACTTTCTTGTGTTTTGTTCCAACTTTGGAGTACTTTTCATATGATTTCTTGGACTAACCTCTTAACAAGATGCCACAGTGCCAGTTGCCTGTTTTCTGCTGTTTTTGGTTCCAGGAAGTCAGAAAATGAATATTCTCGGCATTGGACGGGACAAAAGCCAAAGTTACTACTTTACCGGAAGACTCACGGAGCCAGAAGGAGAGTCGGAGAGGGGCCACAGGGTGGCCACACCCCCCTTGGCGCGGGCCAGCCCAGGCCACGCCAAGGCATGGTGTGGGCCCCCTGGCTGGCCACCGACCTTGCCTCCTTCGCGTATAAGAACCTCCCGATACCAAAACCCTAAAAAATCAAGCCTCCAGCCATGAAAAGTTCCGCAGCGCCGCCGCCACCGAAAAGGAGATTCAGGGGATAGAAAGTCTCTGTTCCGGCACCCTGTCGGGACGGGGAAGTGCCCCCGGAGCCATCTCCACCGCCATCTCCATCACCATTGCTGATTCCCATGATGAGGAGGGACTAGTTCTCTCTCGAGGCTAAGGGTTCTCCGGTAGCTATGTGTTCATCTCTCTCTCTATGCATGATCATATTGTGATCATGAGCTTGTAATCTATAGATCTACCTTGCTACTCAAGTGCTTTAATAGATCTCTGCTCTCCCCATGTGTGTGAAAGTGACAGCGTGCTCACCATGGTGGCACTTAGGCTAGATATTACAAATACTTGTTATGAGTTATATTTGGAGTTGGATGTCTCTATGAAATTGTGGTGTTTGTTGGAACCATCTAGTACTCAAGATGACAGTGTGGGGTTTTCTAGATGGGAAAGGCTTACTTTGAGGTGTGTTGTTATAGCCCTACCATCGATTAGAGTGTTCAACTGGAGAGTAGTTAAGAGTACTATCATAAAGAGAAGATATTTATATGAGAGAGTGTTCACTAGTGAAAGTATGATCCCTAGGCCTTGTTTCTAAGCATTGAAACACTGTTTGCAATTAGATCTGTTACATGTTTGTTTGCTTCCATCTTTATTTCAGTTTCCCTTTAGTCTTTTCCACGCGTCATCAAGCTATTTTCTATCACCGTTACCACTTATAATTATCTATACCACTTGTATTTCACTATCTCTTCGCCGAACTAGTGCACCTATACACCTGACAAGTGTATTGGGTGTGTTGGGGACACAAGAGACTTCTTGTATCTTGATTGCAGGGTTGCTTGAGAGGAGATACCTTTGACCACTTCCTCCCTGAGTTCGATAAACCTTGGGTGATCCACTTAAGGGAAAACTTGCTGTTGTTCTACAAACCTCTGCACTTGGAGGCCCAACAACTGTCTACAAGAATAGAAATGCGTAGACATCAGGCCCCTCAGGCCTCCACCGACCTTGCCCCTTCGCCTATATCTGCCTCCTGGGACGAAAACCCTAAGTACCAGATCAGAAATCCACGAAAAGTTCCACAGTGCCGCCGCCACCAAAGAGGAGATTCGGGGGACAGAAGTCTCTGTTCCGACACCCTACCGGGACGGGGAAGTGTAGGGGTTCCGTGCATAAAAAACAATAAATTTTACTCTACGCCCCTGAACCCCTGAAGCTGCCAGGACCTATCTATTAGTAATACAGTAACGGGAGAGGCTTTTCACGAACTTACCCTTGAAGACCGAAAAGCGTTGTCAACGCTCAGGAGAGCGTGGTTGATGTAGACGAGCCGAAGCCGACCTCAAGGTCGTGATGAAGTCCTTGCGCTCCTTCTGGCTCCAACGACTTGAGTGCCTCAAGTGCGACACCTCACGGGGAGTTACACACGTCCGATGCCTGACGATGACTCACGCTTCCCCGATCTAGCAGCAGTTGCGGAAGTAGAGCTCCCGGATCCGAATCCCGCAGCGCGACGGCGCTCCGCGGTGAAGATGTCTCTCGCTCGCGCAGTCCAGACTTGGGACCACGGTCACGAGAGAGAGGGGGAGAGAGAAAATATCAATTGGAGGTCCTCCCCAAAGTGGGGAGACCTTTATTGATTATTGGTGTATTTTTCTAGGCCAAATACCCCACTATATGTAGGGGGAGGGGAGGTACTACCTCCTCTCAAGTCCCGGGGCGGGACTAAAGGAGAGGAGGGGGGAGGAGGTGGCCGCCGGACACCTAGTGGGCCCGCGCAGGGGGGGATAGGCCTAGCCGGCCTCCCCCTTGGCCCCTCTCCCTCTCTCCTTTCCCCTAATGGGCCCTCTCCCTCCGGAATTGGCCCATTAAGCCTTTTTGACCTTTAATTGATTTTCTCTTTATTAAATAATTATGAATAAATGATTAAATCAATATTTAACATTCATTCACACATTATCTAATCTCCGTGGCCATGGAACACCTTCCACCTCCACTCCGGACATCCTCCGGACTTACCGAAACCCTTCCGGTTTTCTCCCTTCTTTTCTTCGGTGATTCTACCGATCCTATAAACACTCGCTAAGCATCATCAAGCCCTTAAACGTGATACCCCACGGTTCGGGAACACTCCAGACATGGTCGGGACACTCCCGCACCAATGATCGACAGAGGGACCTGGATGGCCATGTGACCCCTGTGCATTCCACGAAGATCTTTCGTCGTTTGAACCGGGACAGTCGTGTCTTATTCCCTTTGCCATTCGATACTTGCATTGCCCGAGATCTGATCAATGACATCACCATGTCGGGTTCAATCTCGTTACTGAACAATGCTACTTAACTCGTTCCGACAAGTGATAACCCCGTGATCCAATCACACGTTGCGTAGCTATTGGATATAACTTCTCTGAGTGGGCCCTTCAGTATCTTCCCGTCACATGGACGGACAAATCCCGCTCTTGACATATATTGCCTCTATAGTTTCCTTCGAATACCTGAACACACCTTTATAACCACCGTTTTACTAGATGGCGTTTGATGCTATCTAAGCACTCTCGGGAGACAGTGATTGATATAGCCTCACGGTCTAAGGAATAGTCTACGAGGATCCATTTCTAATCATCGTAACTTGAACTTCGTGATATGATCAGGTCACGATGTTTAGGTTGGGTATTGGTTCATCATCTCATTCTCCGAATGAGATGACCTCATTTCCAACTGGCATAAATGCCACATGATCAGGAAACTTGATCATCCGTTGACCAATGAACCAGTGACTAGAGTTTCACTGGGAACCCCTGGTTTGTTTGTATATCACACGTGTATTGATGTTTCCACTCAATATAGTTATAGCATGATATAAAACTTAATCATAAACTATATGAAATATGATAATAGTCCTTACTACTATTTGTCTCTAGGGCATATTTCCAACAGTCTCCCACTTGCACTAGAGTACAAATACACTAGCTGCAGTTGTTCTCAATTATTGGCACCAAGTATCCGGTACCCTGAACATGCTTGCTCATGGAAGAGGTTGAGTCTTGGGTCTGTACTTTACAGTCCCAAATCCTTTGCGACTTACGAATGTCACCTTGATTGACATTAATACTTTATCATCACATGATAGCATCTGTGTGTATGCATCATTGCTATGGCAGCAGAACGAGGCCTGATTCCAGGAGCCTATAGTGACGTTAGATCAACCTCGAGGGCTTTCTCATGGGCACTGTGCCCTGGGACACATCATTCTACGTTAAAAGCGAACTAGCCCCGCCATAACATTATACAACACTTTAGATGGTACCCTTATCTATTATTACAAATGTATTCATCGAAACACTAGTGCACTCTGTGTAAGTTTCGATGTTTTGTTCACCTCGCTTCCTACTTGACTCTTATGGTATCTACATGAGTTTCCAACATATTCCCTTATAACATAACTCTTTATGCTTTAAAATATGCCATCCTTTATGGATTTGGAAAATATATCCATAGTTCTCTGCTAGACACTGCGGACAAACTTAGCTCAACGTTCTGTGATTCGAACTTAATCACTTTCAAACGTTCTTTATTTGGATTACATATTGTGCTAAGTTATCATCATGGTTTCTAAGATAGAACCTATGTCTCAACATATTAGATGACGATCATCCTTTTCTTTCTTTCTTTCAACCATTGATGTTAAACTTAATGCTATTCCTAATTTGAGTTATTAAGGACTAGTTCCTTAATTAACTTCTATTCTGAAACATTCTTCAGAATCCCTTAAGGAATACTACATAATATCATAATACACCTATTATCAACTTCTACATCTTATAAATCATTATTTATAAGTATTTGCACATTCATCCTTAACATATTTAAGAATTACTCCTATAAGCTCCCACTCAGAATATGTTCCTACATATTTGAGTTTGAGACTCATATTGCTCACACTTAAAAATATGTCAATCACATATTGTTTTAGGAAGACTTTCATAGCTCCCACTCAATTTTATGCAAATTGCATATCTCCTTTACTATTTTGAATAACTTCAAAATCCTTTGATCAAATATCAAACTTGGAGATTTACTATGAGATACTAGTACTTTACTAGTTTTAAATCCACTAGACATTTAGCACACATGAATCAAATTCATTTGAATTCATCCAATACTTGACAAATTGTGCTTTAGTCATTTACCCCCTTTTTCCTACTATGGCTTTGTAGTCATTTGGGAAAATTCAAGTAACTCCTTTTACTTGTGAGATTCGGCAACGAATTTCTTTCTAATCCCAAGGGAAGTTTGCTTCTAGGATTTCTCATAATTTAGTTTACCATTATTTCCTTAGTAGTTCGTAGGTATGTCACATTTCAAAAATCATGACAAGTGGTTCACAAATGTCTCCATACAAGATATGGATTTACATTTTGAATCCTACTTCATGTAGTGACAAACAATAGTGGAGGGAAAAACACAATGATCAAAATCATTGATTCTTTCCTTCCGTGAAGGAAATCATTCAGGAACGTTGTACGTTGCGCTTCTCAACACTCTGATGCAGGGTTTTGAATCCTCATCGTGTTTTACACTAATTTCCATTTGCTCATAATTGAGAAACATCACTAATAGTGGGCTTTCTCAAGAATGCACCAAAATCCAAGCAATACGAATCTTGCTTTCCTTTTGGTCTCAGCTATGGATTTCGTATTCAAAGTTTCCAATGAATACTTTACAAGGACTTATTCGCTATTGTTTTGGTTATATCGGATAACCCCAAAACTTTCACGAATTCAAATGGTTTACTAATTCAAATTGAGTGCTAACTATTTCTAACTAATGGTCTCTACATATACTCTACAACGATTTATTTGGTGCCTTCTATTCAACCCCTTTGATGTCTAATATCACATTGTGATGCTTTGCATTTTGACGTTTCAAAATGCTTTGCATTTCACAATCACTTTTATGCCATTCTTATAAAGTTCGAATTTCATTACTATTGATCAAATCATAGCAATTAGATTCTCTTTTATCTTTGTACCCTTTTATCGATGAAACACTTTGATCAAATCAAATAGTTTCATATTCATGTTTCCTTTGGTAAACTACTTTACACATTTAAACAATCAATTAATGATAATTACCATTTTCGTTAAAACTCAATACATCGGATATGTATATACTTTTAACAATTCATTAAACACTCTGTATTCAAGTAATACATGGTGTTCAAGTTATTTTGCCGAACTTAGGCATGGTTTATATGTGAAAATAAATCAAATGACTTTCACATATTATCATCATAACTTTGAATTCAAACAATGGTTTTTCATTCACCAATGAACATATCATTAAGTTGGGTATTTTAAACAAGGCATTTTAATATTTTATAAATGTTCATGCATTATCAATTAGTTTCAAACAATAAGGATAATTCACAAGTAATCAAACAAGATATGAACACGAATAGAAATCATTCATAAAAGTAGAACAACTGTTTGTTACAAACTCATATGAATAACTGTCTCACGAAGTGTGAGACACAAAAGAAGTTCACAATCTCTTGATTACAATAATCATCCTAAAACACAAAACTAAATGATAAATGTTGAGGGAGTGTGTCGTCGGCCATCATCATCATGCTCGCCATCAACACGGAACGTCACCTCCTCTCCAGCAAGCACCTCTATGCAGAAGGACCTGTTTTCACCAAAACAGAACAAGTATCAGATATACTTAACACTGCAATGTGTTTACAAGATTATAACATTTATAAAACTGTATATCAAATATATACCTTTGTCGTTGACGACCTGAGTGACATCTGGTTCAACCAACACATTCCTGAGATGTGTCATGAACCGGTGGAACTCCATTTCCGTGTCGCCCCTCATTACGCAAGTCCTGACTTGTGCTTGGTAGCTTGGTGGCAGCGACCGCAACACAACATCATTTGCAAAAGAGCCTGAAATCCAGACGTCCAGGAAGTATGCTGGCCTCATGTACACATCATGCATGTGCTGCAAGTGGCTGTCCAGTGACGGGTTCTCCTCCATCTTAATGGAGAGGAAGTCTCCCATCAACTCATGCTCCCAAATGCGTGTCTGATCCACGAAATGTGTCCTAAGCTGTAGCATCACCGAACGAGGGTTGACATCACCCATGAAAGGCCACAACGCGTCCACCATTCCGAAACACATCACAACTGAAATATAGGAGGCCATCTCCCGACGGAGATAGCGGTCTTTCCGCTCCTCTAGGGTCTCAAGGTCTGTGGACGGATCCAAATCCATCCCGTCGAGTATGTAGTCGACCATGTCGTTCTCGCTAAGGAGAACATGGAGACTGGCAACCCAAATGGAGAAGTTCAATCCATCTAATTTGAGCTTCTCTCCTTCTAACCATTTAATTGTCAACACGAAAGAGCCCATCTACATTTATAATTGCAAAAGGAATTTAGACTAAGTTTATAATTAAATGAGTTAATAATAACTCCACTCAGAAACACCTATCCCCAAAAGGGTTCCTAGTATAACACGACCCCTATCAGCCACATCTCCCCCGATCATCACGGCCATCAATGTGGGTTCAAGGGTGGACGCTAAACGTCGGTCACATCATTCATGCGACTCGTGCTCGATCTTTCGACCATCCACATTCCGAGGCCATGTCTGTACATGCTAGGCTCGCCAACTCAACCTTAGTGTTTTCGTTGTGCAACATGGCTTGCACCCACTGTATGCGAACGTAGATATGTCTGACACCCGATCATCATGGCCTGCCTCATACCGAAGAACTTTCTTGGTGGTGCACACTAAGGGGGAACACAATCGTTGGTTATTTTAACAGGGATCATCTTATTAGGCTACCGTCGAGTATCTAATACTAGCACACAATAAGACATACAAACAATAACATTGAATGTAAATGCTATGTGATATGGTCCTTCACGTCATGATCTCCATCCGCCGTCACCGGGTTCCGGCGCCGTTGACACCAGGGTACCAGTGTCATTCTGGCATGGTAGTTCGTCACCTCCGTGACTATCTACTACTACGTAACAAAAGGTAATCACTTTACCTTTGCCACAACCATATCACAAAGCAACGCCCTCCTGCAAAACAAAGTTAGACGCTTCTACTTTATCTTTGCATGTTTTACGTGGCTGAATGGGCTTTCGCACAAGAACCGTTCTTACCTACGAACTTTCAGCACAACGTTGATCAAGTAGTTGTCTATACTACACCCCTTTCGGGGCCCTCCGTTGCAAATGGTATACCAACTAATGCGAGAGAGACAGACACCCCCCTCAGCCACTTTATACGGTATAAGCCGTATGTCAAGCGTGGACCAGTCTCGCGAATGAACGCGTAAAGTTGGTTGGGGCCGCTTCATCAAGCATTACTGCGGTATGCACAAGTACACGTGGGAGGGTAACAACTAAAAGATCAACGCCCACACGCTACATCTCGTGTGTTCTACCCGTACTAGCATTACTACGCATAGATCTAGCTCTGATACCACTATAGGGGTTCCACGCATAAAAACAATAAATTTTACTCTACGCCCCTGAACCCCTGAAGCTGCCAGGACCTATTTATTAGTAATACAGTAACGGGAGAGGCTTTTCGCGAACTTACCCTTGAAGACCGAAAAGCGTTGTCAACGCTCAGGAGAGCGTGGTTGATGTAGACGAGCCGAAGCCGACCTCAAGGTCGTGATGAAGTCCTTGCGCTCCTTCTGGCTCCAACGACTTGAGTGCCTCAAGTGCAACACCTCACGGGGAGTTACACACGTCCGGTGCCTGACGATGACTCCAGCTTCCCCGATCCAGTAGCAGTTGTGGAAGTAGAGCTCCCGGATCCGAATCCCACAGCGCGACGGCGCTTCGCGGTGAACATGTCTCTCGCTCGCGCAGTCCAGACTTGGGACCACGGTCACGAGAGAAAGAGGGGGAGAGAGAAAATATCAATTGGAGGTCCTCCCAAAAGTGGGAAGACCTTTATTGATTATTGGTGTATTTTTCTAGGCCAAATACCCTACTATATGTAGGGGGAGGGGAGGTACTACCTCCCCTCAAGTCCCGGGGCGGGACTAAAGGAGAGGAGGGGGGAGGAGGTGGCCGCCGGACACCTAGTGGGCCCGCGCAGGGGGGGATAGGCCCAGCCGGCCTCCCCCTTGGCCCCTCTCCCTCTCTCCTTTCCCCTAATGGGCCCTCTCCCTCCGGAATTGGCCCATTAAGCCTTTTTGACCTTTAATTGATTTTCTCTTTATTAAATAATTATGAATAAATGATTAAATCAATATTTAACATTCATTCACACATTATCTAATCTCCGTGGCCATGGAACACCTTCCACCTCCACTCCGGACATCCTCCGGACTTACCGAAACCCTTCCGGTTTTCTCCCTTCTTTTCTTCGGTGATTCTACCGATCCTATAAACACTCTCTAAGCATCATCAAGCCCTTAAGAGTGATATCCCACGGTTCAGGAACACTCCAGACATGGTCGGGACACTCCCGCACCAATGATCAACAGAGGGACCTGGATGGCCATGTGACCCCTGTGCGTTCCACGAAGATCTTTCGTCGTTTGAACCGGGACAGTCATGTCTTATTCCCTTTGTCATTCGATACTTGCATTGCCCGAGATCTGATCAATGACATCACCATGTAGGGTTCAATCTCGTTACTGAATAATGCTACTTAACTTGTTCCGACAAGTGATATCCCCGTGATCCAATCACACGCTGCGCAGCTATTGGATATAACTTCTCTGAGTGGGCCCTTGAGTATCTTCCCATCACATGGACGGACAAATCCCGCTCTTGACATATATTGCCTCTACGGTTTCCTCTGAATACCTGAACACACCTTTATAACCACTGTTTTACCAGATGGCGTTTGATGCTATCTAAGCACTCTCGGGAGACAGTGATTGATATAGCCTCATAGTCTAAGGAATAGTCTACGAGGATCCATTTCTAATCATCGTAACTTGAACTTCGTGATATGATCAGGTCACGATGTTTAGGTTGGGTATTGGTTCATCATCTCATTCTCCGAATGAGATGACCTCATTTCCAACTGGCATAAATGCCACATGATCAGGAAACTTGATCATCCGTTGACCAATGAACCAGTGACTAGAGTTTCACTGGGAACCCCTGGTTGTTTGTATATCACACGTGTATTGATGTTTCCACTCAATACAGTTATAGCATGATATAAACTTAATCATAAACTATATGAAATATGATAATAGTCCTTACTACTATTTGTCTCTAGGGCATATTTCCAACAGGAAGTGCCCCGGAGCCATCTCCATCGACTCCACCGCCATGTCCATCGCCGTTGCTGACTCCCATGATGAGGAGGGAGTAGTTATCTCTCGAGGCTAAGGGCTCTACCGGTAGCTATGTGTTCATCTCTCTCTATGCATGATCTTACTGAGATCATGAGCTTTGTAATCTATAGATCTATTCTGCTACTCAAGTGCTTTAATGAATCTCTGCTTATCCCCATGTGTGTAAAGTTGATAGTGTGCACACCATGTGGCACTTTGGCTAAGATTACATAAATACTTATCATGAGTATAATTTGAGTTGGATGTCTCTATGAGATTGTGGTGTTTGTTGGAACCATCTAGCGCTCAAGGTGATAGTGAGGGGTTATCTAGATGGGGAATGTGAACTTTAAGGTGTGATGTTATAGACCTACATCGTCCAACCGGAGAGTAGTTCAGGGTAGCATCATGAAGACAAGATATTTATATGAGAGTGTCCACTAGTGAAAGTATGATCCCTAGGCCTTGTTTCTAAGCATTGAAACACTATTTACAATAAGTCCTATTACATGTTTGCTTGTTGCCACTCTTATTTCAGATTGCAACTACCACTTATAATCATCCATATTACTTGTATTTCACTATCTCTTCGCCGAACTGGTGCACCTATACACCTGACAAGTGTATTGGGTGTGTTGGGGACACAAGAGACTTCTTGTATCTTGATTGTAGGGTTTCTTGAGAGGGATACCTTTGACCACTTCCTCCCTGAGTTCAATAAACCTTGGGTGATCCACTTAAGGAAAACTTACTACTGTTATACAAACCTCTGCACTTGGAGGCCCAACACTGTCTACAAGAATAGCAGCGTGCGTAGACATCACATGTAAAACTTGCAATCGATAAATTAGAAGCGTCTAGTTTAGATCGTTGTTGGGCTAGTGTCATGATATGGTAATGTCGTAAGTTGATGTATAGTTGATACTGTTACAACACACCTAACGTGTAAGTTCCATAGACCTTGGACTTACACACAAAGGAATGATAAAGATCATACCACAATGCACATGATAGTGATCAAGTGCAAAAACCATGTCATTTCACTCTACACATATGATGTTTGCATCTTATATTTTGGAGTTTTAGTAGCATTATAAGATGATCCCTCATTTAAATAACAAGATAAAAATGTGTTCTTCCTTAAGTATGCACCGTTCTATGGATCGTGTTTCGAGACATCACGTGATGATCGGGTGTACTCAACTCTACGCTTTCATACAATGGGTGCAAGATAGTTTTACACACGCGAGTACTAAGGTTCTTACTTGGTGAGCATAGCATCTACACACATGGCCTCGAAACACAGATCGAAAGGTTAAGCATGAGCCACATAGTTGATATGATGCCCATATAGATGCTCGCCTTTGAAGCTACACCGACTCACGTGATGATCGGACTTGGTGCAGTGGATTTGGTTCATGTAATCACCAAAAAGACACGAGGGATGTCGTTTTTTAGTGGGAGTTCATTCATAATTTGGATTAATTCAACTCAATCTATCATAAACTTAGTCTAAATAAACTTTACAAATTCTATTGTAGATGGCACCACCTGCTTTTAATTTCAATGTGTTCATGGAGAAAGAGAAACTTGCGGCAAATGGTAGCAACTTTACCAACTGGGCCATGAATTTGAGGATTCTCC
The DNA here is from genome assembly GCA_910589775.1 of Avena eriantha. NCBI lineage: Eukaryota > Viridiplantae > Streptophyta > Magnoliopsida > Poales > Poaceae > Avena > Avena eriantha. The sequence continues at coordinate 39,676,799 of OU342743.1, read as the reverse complement.
TCTCTGCTGCACAAAAGAAATATGTGCTAGGAGCGCCGCTAGGCCCCGCACCAGCTCCTCATGCCCCTAAAGAGGAAAAGAATGTCTATTTGACTCGTCAGGAGGACCACAACTTAATTCATTGTGGCATACTGTATGGGCTAGAGCCAGAACTTCGAAAGTCGTTTCAAAAATGGAAATGCATTTGATACCATGGGAGAATTGAAAATGATTTTCGATACCCATGCTGCCGTAGAGAGTTATAATGCTTCTGAAAAGTTCTTTAGCTGCATGATGGAAGAGAACAGCTCCGTTAGTGAGCACGTACTCAAAATGTCTGGGTACACTGATAAGCTTGTGTCGTTGGGAATAACAATTCCCATTGACTTAGGCATACATCATGTTCTCCAATCTCTGCCACCTAGCTACAAGAACTTCATGATGAACTATAATATCCAGGGCATGAAGAAGTCTCTTCCCGAGCTTCTATCAATGCTGAAAACTGCAGAAGTGGAGATCAGGAAAGAACATCAAGTGTTGATGATCAATAAGGCCACCGGTTTCAAGAAAGACAAGAAGGGCAAACAGAAGGGAAAGAAGGGCGGTAAATCTGTTGCCGCACCTGAAAAGAAATCCCGAGCTGGACCTAAGTCTGATACCGAGTGCTACTATTTCAAGGGGACGGGCCATTGGAAGCACAACTGTCCCGAGTATTTGGCAGACAAGAAGGCCGGCAAGGCAAACAAAGATATATGTGATATACATGTTATTGATGTGTACTTGACTAGTACTCACAGTAGCACCTAGGTATTTGATACGGGATCGGTTGCTAATATATGTAACTCGATTCAGGGGCTGCGGAACAAGCGACAGCTAGCAAGGGATGAGGTCACGATGCGTGTCGGCAATGGATCAAGAGTTGATGTGATCGTTGTCGGAGCGCTGCCTCTCCATATGCCGTCGAGATTAGTGATAAATCTAAATAATTATTATTTGGTGCCTGCACTGAGCTTGAACATTGTATTCGGATCGTGTTTGATGTGAAGTGTTTATTCCTTTAAATCAGAAAACAATGGTTGTTCGGTTTATATGAATGATTTCTTTTATGGTCATGCAACTATGATGAATGGTTTATTTCTGTTGGATCTCGATAGTATTATTACGCATATTCATAATGTTGATGCTAAAAGGATTAAACTTGATAATGATATATCTGCATATATGCGGCACTGTCATCTAGGTCATATCGGCGTTAAACGCATGAAGAAACTCCATTCTGATGGACTTTTGGAATCACTTGATTTTGAATCATTTGATACATGTGAGCCATGCCTTATGGGCAAGATGACTAGAACGCCATTTTCCGGTTCAATGGAACGGGCGACTTATTTATTGGAAATCATACATACTGATGTATGTGGACCAATGAGTGTGTCGGCGCGAGGTGGATATCGTTATTTTGTTACTTTCATGGATGATTTGAGTAGATACGGGTATATCTATTTGATGAAACATAAGTTTGAAACCTTTGAAAAGTTCAAAGAATTTCAGAATGAAGTGGAAAATCATCGTAACAAAAAGATCAAATTTCTATGGTCCAACCGTGGAGGAGAGTATCTTAGTTATGAGTTTAGCGCACATATGAAAGACTGTGGAATAGTTTCACAACTCACGCCTACCGGAACACCACAACGTAATGGTGTGTCGGAATGTCGTAATCGTACTTTATTGGATATGGTTCGATCTATGATGTCTCTGACTGACTTGCCACTATCATTTTGGGGTTATGCACTAGAAACCGCTTCATTCACTTTAAATCGGGCACCATCTAAATCCATTGAAACGACATTGTTTGAATTATGGTTTGGAAACAAACCTAAGTTGTCATTTCTTAAAGTTTGGGGATGCGATGTTTATGTGAAGAAACTTCAGCCGGATAAACTCGAACCCAAAGCGGAAAAATTCGTCTTCATAGGATACCCTAAAGAAACGATCGGGTATACCTTCTATCACAGATCCGAGGGCAAGGTTTTTGTTGCCAAGAATGGATCTTTTCTTGAGAAGGAGTTTCTCGCGAAAGGTGTGAGTAGTCGGAAGGTAGAACTCGAAGAGGTTATTGAACCTTCTCTTCATGAAAGTGCGAGTGGCGCAGCACCGGAAATTGTTTTGGAGTTGACTTCACCTGATGAAGAGAGAGCTAATTATAATGACCATGAAACTCCGAAATAGGACACTACCAAACCTCGCAGGTCAAGGAGGACACGTGCAGCTCCTGAACAATACAGAAATCCTGTTATAGATTTCATGATTGATGAAATAGATGATCCTGCGACGTATGAAGAAGCGATGATGAGCCTGGATTCCAATGTCTAGAAGCCATGAAACCCGAGATGGAATCCATGTACGAAAACTAGGTTTGGACCTTGGTGTACTTACCTCACGATCGAAAGGCCGTTGAGAATAAATGGATTTTCAAAAGAAAAACTAATGCTGATGGTAATGTGACCATCTATAAGGCTCGACTTGTCGCAAAAGGGTTTCGAAAAATTCAAGGAGTTGGCTACGATGAGACATTCTCTCCCGTAGCGATGCTAAAGTCGGTTAGGATTATGTTAGCAATTGTTGCATATTTCGATTATGAAATATGGCAGATGGATGTCAAAACTGTGTTCCTCAATGGTAATAATGAAGAAGAGTTGTATATGATAGAACCTAAGGGTTTTTTTCGATCCTAAGGATGTTGATAAGGTATGCAAGCTTCAGCGATCCATCTATGGACTGAAGCAAGCATCCCAGAGTTGGAATCTTCGCTTTGATGAGGTGATCAAAAAGTTTGGATTTGTCCAAACTTATGGAGAGGCTTGTATTTACAAGAAAGTGAGTGGGACCAATGTGACATTAATGATATTATATGTGGATGACATATTATTGATTGGAAATGATATAGATCTTTTAAACAGTGTTAAAAGTTATCTAAACAACAAATTTTCGATGAAGGACCTTGGTGAAGCTTCATATATATTAGGCATTAAAATCTATAGAGATAGATCAAGGCACCTAATTAGGCTATCACAAAGTACATACCTTGATAAGATATTAAAGAAGTTTAATATGGATGGAAGTAAGAAGGGGTTCTTACCTATGTTGCAAGGCAAGACATTGAGTAAGACTCAAAGTCCGGCTACGGCCGAAGAAAGAGAGATAATGGATAAGATCCCCTATGCCTCGGCCATAGGCTCTATAATGTACGCCATGCAATGTACAAGACTAGATGTGGCACATGATATTAGTTTGACTAGTAGGTACCAATCTGATCCAGGTTCAGAACACTGGATAGCGGTCAACAATATCCTTAAGTACTTAAGAAGAACTAAGGATATGTTTCTTGTATACGGAGGTAAAGAAGAGCTGGTCGCTAAGTGTTATGTCGATGCTAGCTTTGACACCGATTCGGATGACTCTAAGCCTCAATCCGGATATGTATTTCTCTTGAACGGAGCAACAGTTAGTTGGAGGAGTTCCAAATAACCTATGGTGGCTGGATCAACAACGGAGGCGGAATATGTTGCCGCTTCAGAAGCGGCGCAGGAAGCGGTTTGGATAAAGGAGTTCATAACGGAACAAGGTGTGGTTCCTAGTGCATTGGACCCAATGGTGATCTATTGTGACAACAATGGAGCCATAGCCAACGCCAAGGAACCAAGGTCTCACAAGAATTCCAAGCATATTAAGCGCCGGTTTCACTCCATCCGCGAGCATGTCAAGGATGGGGATATAATGATTTGTAAAGTACACACGGACCTAAATGTAGAAGATCCATTGACTAAAGTTCTCCCTAGGGTAAAACATGATCAACACCAGAACTCCATGCGTGTTAGATTTATCACTTTGTAAACTAGATTATTGTCTCTAGTGCAAATGGGAGACTGGAGGAAATATGCCCTGAGAGGCAATAATAAAGTTGTTATTATGTATTCCTTGTATATGATAGATGTTTATTTTGCATGCTATAATTGTATTGATTGGAAACGTCAATACATGTGTGTTTAATAAACAAATAAAAGGTTCCTAGTTATGCCTCTCTTATATACTAGCTCATTGATTAACAAGATGATCAAGGTTTCCTGATCATGGACATTGGATGTTGTTAATAACAAAGTCACAACATTTATGAAATGATGTGATGAACATTCATCCGAAGTATAGCATTACGATCAAAGTCATTATGTTTATATTGCTATAACATCATACGAAGTAATCTTAGTCCTTAGACCATGAGATCATGTTAATTGATAACATCGGAAGAGTGACTTGATAACATCAAACGTCACACCGTAAAAAGGTGACTATAAAGGTGGGTTCAGACACTCTGAAGGTGTTATGTTGAGGCTCATGGATCAAGAGTGGAATTTGTCAATCCTGGTGACGGATAGATATTCTCTAGACCCTCTTAGTGATATCACATTATGATAGCTTGCAAGCAAGTGATGTGATCACTAGAATGTTATATCACGAGAACGAGAAAAAAGTGCATGTCGGTAACAAGATCAAACTAGGTATTGAGATACTGATGATCGAATCTCGTACATGCAATATATCGCGAGACAAAGAGATTTAGTTTCTATCGTTAAAGGTTCTCACGATCACATAAGTCATCGTTGAATGTGTAGGAGTCAAGATGGGAATGGGTCGGCCCGTACTTGGCCTTGGACCTGGCCCCATGGCCCTAGGGCCAAATTCAGGGGCCATGGGTCAACCCATTCTGAGAAAATGCTGTGGCCTTGCTGGCCCGTTGGGTACCCCAGGGCCGACCCAAAATCCTGTGCCATCAACTTCTGGCTCTCGGCAGCAGTGAGCTTGACCCTTTGCTTCTGGCTGCATGCAGCTCTGATTGTGTATGACACAATATATTTGCTCGTTCAGGTTCAGTGCCTTGTTCAGCCATGTAGCTCACTGACTGTAAAACATTGCGAAAAAGCAAGTACTACAACTATCTTCATAAATAATCTGTTTGCTCTTGCACCGATCGATCAAACCCAGCTAAATTAGCTTACATATATGCACCCTTGTTTGCACGATCAAACACATCTCTACTGACTAGCTAGACCACTCTTCAAGACAGCTAACAAAGAAATATATGTTTGAATAACCGCTGGGAAGAAAGCACGCCATGGATCCATGCCTTTCTCCCCGGCGACCTAGCAGGCGAGCGGGACTATGAGCAGGGCAGCGACCGGGACGATGAGCAGCTGGACGGTTACCGGGAAGACGGCGAGCTGGAAGGCAACCCGGAAGACACGAGCTGAGACGTGACCGGGACTATGAGCTAGTGGCAACCGGGAAGACGGCTAGCTGGGGGAAGCGACCGGTAGGACGGCGAGCTGGGCAACGACCAGGAAGATGGCAAGATGGGCGGCGACAGTCAGGAGAGGGATGACGAGAAGGAAGCAGCGTTGCCGCCGGCACAGATGGACGAGACAGCGACTGGGCACCGCCTTGTCTAGCAGTTCTACAAGCTCCAGAGATGACCGGTGGGTCAGCCCCATTGACCCAGTGGGTTATTCGAAGCCAGCCCTATTGGCCCCAAAAAGTATCCAAGGCCGACTCGTACGACCCAATGACCTTGAAAATTTGGGCCGGGTCAGTGACCCGACGGGTCAACCTGGTCCATTCCCATCTTGATGTGGGAGTCAGTTTGGATCTCCAGGTCCCGCTTCTGATTATTGATCTGAGAGGGGTCTCGATCATGTCTGCATTATTCACGATCCGTAGGGTGACACACTTAAGGGTTGCCAACACCATTTGGAGCAAATATGTTCTAGACGGAAGAATCACAAACCGCTGGAATTATTTCAATAGACACGAGAATTGTTTCGGGTGAAATTACTGAAATTGGCTCTGCATGTGATATTGAAATATTTCAGGGGGTTTTATGTGAATGTTTGTTAATTAAAGTAATTAACAAAATTCTGAATAAAATAAATAAAAGATTTTTATTAAATGAGATTTGTATTAAATTTGGTGGAAATTTAATACATATGAGTGGGATTTTTGAGTGGAGAAAATGGAGGGGCAATTTATGTGAGTGGAGCTCCCTCCACATGAATGAGGAATGGTGGGGGCACCCCCCATGGTGCGCCTCCCATGGGGAGGGGCTGCCCCCTTCTCCTATATAAATCCTCCCTCCAACTCCTTCTCACTCAAAATCCTCGTGAAGGATCTCTCCCCCTCTAGAATTATTCCCCATGGTCTCGGATTAGCGAGATACATGTTTCCAGTGGCATTTCGTCTAGAAGGAATTGTTGCTTCCGCTGCTTCGCTGAAGCGAGGAGGTGGAGGTTGTCCGGTGGCCTGAACGTGTGTGCCAGAACGGATGCGCTGCTGATTTGCGGCGCTAGGACTTCCACACGATCTTGAGATCGACAAGCATTTGTCTACATCATCCACGAGTTCAATCTCGTTACACTTTCTCAGTCTTCGAGGGTATGTTCTCTTTGGATGTATATCCACCTGTTGCTTGTATCTAGTAGATAGATCTTGGCATAGAATAGTTCTCATCGTAGGAATTTTTTTGTTTTCTATGCTTCGAACCCAACAATATTGTCTTGGGGCCATATGGTACAAAAGCATCCTCACCATAAAATTCAGACATGCCTCCATCATGCGCCCTGCACAACTTAAGAAAAATTAGGACTCCCCAAAAAAAACTTAGAATGATGCCGTGGAACAAATCACCATAGTAGCAGTAGCAAGTTAGATAACATTCAGAATCAAACTTAATAACAGTCATCTTTTTCAAACAAAAAAGCGTGACAAACCTGTTTCCAAGTTGCAATTATGCAAACACTTCAGAAACTCCTTCTCATCGTGAGGGATACCCCTATGCGATCTCAAGTACTTCGTGAGCGATGGCCTTTCTATCAAAAGATGATTATGTTCAGCGATGAAGTAGCTCACCTGCCACTTGTTATCGATGTGTTTGACAAACATTCTAGTGGGGCGGTTTGTTTGCTTGATACATTCCCTCTTGCGCTTAAACCCAAATTTTCCACCACTTTTTTTTGATGAATCACTTTTCAGAGCTTCAACATTGCCTTCATCAAGCTGAACAGGGCTGATATCTTCTGCAATATTCATTCTCTCCTATTGCTCCTCCTCTTCTGTTTTAGGTCTACGGAACTTGTTGCACACAAACTATTGCTTAATGATCTGATCTGTGTTTCGCCCTTTATGAGATGTATGGGCCTTGATAGAAAAACCCAACTTGAGAGCATAAGCATTATAATGCGCTTTTGCACTCACAATCGTGTCGAACCTCATACCAAGGAATGGTTCTTGCGGAGTGGATGCAACTTCCTCGTTCATGCCAGCTCCGTCTAAAAGACCTTTCGCCAAGTTAGGGTAAGAGGTGGAATCCGTAGGAACAGTACTCATGGAAACTACTATGGTCACCAGCAGGGGTATCTCTCTGTTGTGTTGCGGGCCCCTACCGCTCTGTTCATCAGACTGACCACAAAGCGTTGTTGCCCTCTCATCATGCACTGGATCTTGAGATTCTCCAACAATCTCCACCGGCCCTGCCTGAGTGCAATACAACGGTTCAATGTCGGGGTCATCGCCATCTTCCGTAGGGGGAGCATTAAGATCCAAATTTGACATCTGATACAAAAGAGAGAAAGTTGTTGTGTTAGGATTTCTTTTTTTAGCCTCTATAATCTATGAATCGATGTTTTCTTTTTTTTGGGGACTTTTTTGATTTCCTGATACTTTTTTGTTGCTGTCTTGTTCTTATCAGATTACTGCATAGAGGGAGAGAACAGTAAAGTAGCAAGCAAAAACAGGAAGCAAAAACTGCGAGTCAAGTGTGCCACCAAAGTCAAGTTGTAGAAATTACTCAGGAAGTTGCAAAGATTCAAGTTTTTTCATCACAACAACGACACACAAACCATGTGATTTTTTATTTTTTGCACAATCCGCGTCTAGCTTTCGTCTGTTTTGTTCACTTAAAAAACTGGGGTCTTTTTCATCACAGATATGGTTGTAAATACTGGGGCTCTTTTCCATCACAGATTTGGCTGTTCTAGACAAGCAAGTTTCTTTACAAATACAGAGGAAACTATGGCTACTCCATAGAGAAACTATGATTTGTCTGTTGACAAGATTTTTGCTAGCATGAATCTAGAGGGATTTTCCTGGTATGAATCTGGGGGTGTGCTGTAAAATGAGTGGGAGGGGAGGAGATGAAGGTTACCTTTTTGTGTTTTGCTGTGTCTTTGGCCCTTCTTTTTTTGTTTTCTAGAGCTAGAGGAGTTGCAACTATGGATGAGATCTGGGAGCCATGGAGATCTTGAGGAGGAAGAAGAATAGGAGGTGGGTGGTCGGGAGGGGGGCAGATTGGTTTCTTTTTACTTGCAGATAAAGAAAGTGGAGAGGGGAGCGGGGTCCTCGGCTTTTTTTGTCCATACCTGGGGACAAACTGCGCGCGTTACCACCTGGGGCGATTAGGTACGGGGGGTGGGGGACCTGAGGGTGGGTTTTTTCGATTTTTTAGGTCGAGTGCTGGGTGGTATGAACGGGCATCCGGATGCCCGCTAGCCCCGTTCATCTTTTTAATAGTATAGATCAGGGACAAATAAATAATTCTTCTTACATCACGACATTAGTCTCACTAGCTCTACAAACGAATATTATATACTACTCCCTCTAGCTCACTAGATGCATTTATATCTAAATAAAGTTGGGTCCATTAATATGGATCGAAGGGAGTACCTTTGTTCTAATAGACAAGACTTATAAATTTAGTCAAAAGTCAAATCTTAAACATGTAAAAGAAAATATTAACATCTACGGTATAAAATAAATATATTACAAAAATATATTACTTTCGGTGAATCTATTGACATTGATTTGGTACATATTTATTCATATTTTTTATCTAAAACATTGGTCAAACTTAGAAGTTTTGAAATGTATAAGTCTTATTTATTTAAAATATATTTAATAACTATGTCGATGTAAAGGATGTGCTCTTCTGTGAATGTATATGATAGATACAATGAAAATATAAAAAATATGGTGGCAATATAGCTATGTCACAACAAGAGATTCCCGGGCAACACCCGAATAGCCTTGATGGATCCCGCGCACTAGGGAGCCCTTTGCGTTTTTTTTTGCAAACTACGAAAAACTTGAATTCAAAGTATTTAAAAAATATATAAAATGTACATATAGACAATGTTGAAATATACTAGTGATTTGATTTTCAGCCTGAAATACTATGTATTTTGGGCTCAGCAAAAAAGTCAAAACCGCACAAAAAGACAAAATCCCCACTTAGTGTAATATTGAACACTGTTCACCGGCGACAAAAAGTGATTTTTTTCATTTTTTTCTGAGCCTGAAGTACAAAGTATCTTGATCTAAAGTTTTTCACACGGGTAAATCTCTCATGATTGGCCATATCCAGTTTTTTTACTCCCTCAGTCTTAAAATAGATCAGATTTGTCAAAATTTGTATGAATCTAGACACTATTTATTATAAAGATACATCCAAATTCTGAGAAATTTTCGACATCTATTTTGAGACGGAGGGAGTAGAATTATTTAAAAACTATGAATTTAAAGTTTTGGAGTCTGAAAAACCGGGCTGAGAGCAAATCTAACAGCACCCTTAAAGGCAAACCCTTAAAATAGCCGTCACTATAAGGGTTTCGGCGAAAAATCGGCGCCGACCGGCACCCTCAAATCAGACGATCCATAAAAAAAGGGCCCGACTCGTAAACCCTCTTCTGGCCTATACATAGGAGGGTGGAGAGGGTGACCCGAGTGCCGGCCCTCACTCACACCAACCCTAGCGCGCGCTGAATCTTCAGGACGAGCTCGCCCACATCCGCCGCCCCTGCCGTCGCCACTAGCCACCCGAATCCACCTCCCCCGCCGCCAACGCTAGGCACCCATTCCGGCCATCCTCTCTACCTTCCGTGCCCCGCCTCCCTAAGCCCCCGCCGTCGCCCTCTCCATCGAGGATGAACTCGGACGGCCACCATGATCTGTCCGATTCGTCCTCCTCGTCGGAAGATTCCGACATCGAGGAACTGCTCCACGACGACGACGACTGCGAGGTGGCCCTTCTCCTCCTCGTCGTTAAGGAGCACGAGGACCGGTGGAAGATGCTGGATCGAAGGCGCGGGTCGATGAAGGGCCGCACCTACATCCAGCGCAACCGCTTCCTCGGCCACGCCAATTTGATGCAGGATTATTTCGCCGAGGTACCTACATATCCGTCCAATCTTTTCCGTAGGAGGTATCGGATACGGCGTACCTTGTTTGTCAGAATTGTTGAAGATATCGAAAAGAATTTGACATACTTCACGCAACGACGCAACTCTGCCGGCGACCCAGGATTTAACACCTACCAAAAGATCTCGGCTACCATGCGAGTGATTTCTTATGGCGTCCCCGCAGACTACACCGATGAGTACCTTCGCATAGGCAAAGATACAACCACCGAGTCGGTGCGTAGGTTTGCAAAGATGAATATCAAGTTGTATGGGGAGAAATATCTCCGAGCTCCCAATGAGGAAGATACCAAAAGGTTAATGGAGATAAACGAAAAAAGGGGATGGCCGGGCATGTTTGGTAGTATAGATTGCATGCATTGGATATGGAAAAATTGTCCGATTTCATGGATGGAATGTATTGTGGAAAAAATCATGATCTTACCATTGTGCTCGAGGCAGTTGCTTCGCAGGATTTGTGGATTTGGCACTGTTTTTTTGGGCTGCCCGGAACACTCAATGACATCAACGTTTTACAAAGATCCCACTTGTTTCAAAAACTTGTAGCCGGAGATGCACCTACTTGCAACTACAAGGTCATGAATAATGAGTATTCAATGGGATATTATCTAGCCGATGACATATATCCCGAATGGGCAACTTTTGTGAAGTCCATCAAAGATCCCCAACATGAAATAGAAGCTATATTTGCCAAGGCACAAGAGGCAGCCTGCAAGGACATTGAGATGGCGTTTGGTGTTTTACAAGCAAGGTTTGCTATTGTTCGAGGTCCAGCTCGATTTTGGGACAAAAAAACCCTTGTCAACATCATGACATGTTGTGTGATTCTACGCAACATGATCATCGAGAATGAGAGAGGGTTAAACTTGCCGTGCTTCTACGATAATATTGGCACTCGAGTGCGTCCCGAAAGAAACCCCAATCGCCTTGAAGCATTTCTTGAAAGCCATCGGGAGACTGAAAATAAGGCAACTCATAAGCAGCTCGTCACTGATCTCATCCAGCACCACTGGCAGCTGTATGGCCAACGCACTCGCGCTCGTTTATGATCTTCCCTTGTTTTTCTTCGGCTTTGTGAGATGAATCATTCGAGAATATTTGTTGATTTATTTGTTCATGGTTCGTACAATTGTTATAATTTGATTGAAATAGTATTGTAATAACTTGGATGATATTTGTTTGTTCCTGTGAACTATTATTTGACGTGTTTTATTGTTGTATTGATATGTTTAATTGTTGTATTTCTATTTGCATGTGAAAGATACGCATGTACTCTCTTTTTACGGACTGAAATATGCCGGTAAGGACGATGTTCTCCGCTGGCATATTTCAGTCCGTAAAAAGAGGGTACAGGCATCCTTACTCGCGCTTTACGGGCTGAACGAATAAGGTCATGTATAATGGTCTTATCATAGCCTTATTATGGCAATGCCACGTAAGATGATTGCTGAGTTGGAGGAGAGAGAAATAAAAAAATGTCTTCTCTTAGATAAGAGATCATCTCTTAGCACGATATGTCTCACCATATATTTAGAAATATCCGTCGCTGAAATAAGACTAAAAAAAATCTATTATATCATATCATAAATATATAATATATATACTATAAGATAAGACTGTCTTATCGACCATTGTACATGGCAAGAACAGTGTTCATGCTGTGAGCGAATCTATTATATCATATCATAATTATATAATATATACTATAAAATAAGACTATGTTATCGACCATTGTATATGGCAAGAGCGGTGTTATGTGAGCGCCTGGCCCGGGATCCACCCCACCACGCTCGGGCAACATCCCCTCTCTTTCTCTCCCACTCTGCGCTCTCTCTCTCTCGTTCCCCCTCTCGGCTCTCGTTTCTTCGAGAGGGTTCCTGGGCAACTCCAAAAAAAAATAGAGAGGGTTCCGCCCGCCGCCGCCGCCGCCAGCCAGCAACCCACACCGTCGACAATAGGCTCCGCCGCCGTCCTCCTCCCACGGCCGCAGCCCTCCGACCTTCCGCCTGATTGAGCAGTAGCCCGTCGAGATGTCGGTTGCACGGTGCGGCGGCAGTGGCACCGGCGCCCATCTGACGGCCCAGCGGTTGAAGGCAGCTTGGAGCGACCGTGGCGCCGGCAGGACTTCTCTCTGCCCGTGCTCCTACCCCCACCGGCTCTCTGCTCCAGCATCGCGGCCCTCCATCTCCTACCCCCGCCGGCTCTCTGCTTCAGCATCGCGGCCATTGGTAACTTTGGACTGATGTCTGTTAACTGTTTTTTATACCTGTCGTAAAAAGAACCAGATGCTCGGAGGATTTCTGGCTCGGCAAGTGTCCTCTATGTCATCAATTCCCTAGAATATATTACCTTACCTTCAGCCAAAACATCACTGTAAATACAGTTCTTACAAAAGGCTCTAGTTGTATCTCCTAAAGGAGGAAACGTTGTCTAACAATATGGTAAATACTTGTAGTCAGGTTCGAATTTTGGACGAACCTGACAAAGTTAGCTGGTTGTTAACAAGATATGGTGAGTTTTCTGTCACATGTTACATGTATTTGTCTGGCAGGAGAGTAAATTTTCCTTATAAGTTTTTTCGAAGCTGAGGATTCCTTTGTGTACTATAGTTCTCTGTTGGCTGGTTGTTAAAAACCCTGTTCTTACCAGAGATAATTTTAAATAGAAAGGAAGGGAAGACACTGATTTTTGTGAGTTCTGTGATGCTCATGAAACACAACAACACCTCTTCTTTTTCTTGCCCTTTAGCTCGGTATATCTGGAATGTTGCAGAGATGTCCTTGAACATTACCTTTTCTGGGATTGACAGGAAGGTAGTGATGATGGGTGCTGTTGCAATTTGTTGGACTTTATGGAATATGAGAAATACATCGTATTTCCAAAGTTGTACATCCAAAAGATCCTACTAATGTTGTTCCTTTTGCATTCATTTTCTGAATTCTTGGGCGAAATTGCAGAGAAGTGTGCTGTGAAATCTTCTTTAATAGTGCTAAAAAATGGCTAATGTGGAGCACAAGGTCTTTTGGTGACAACACGGCTGGGATCCTGTCAACAGGAGGCTGGCTATGTAGATGCTGACTCGCCATAAAAGAACTGATGTGCTTCTTCCACCTCTCCATCAAAAGCTATAGCTGTGAAAAACCTTGTCTGAAAGATGTTGTGGCTTTATGTGCTTTCCGTGTTACAGTTTTTTTTGTTTATTTCTTACTTCCTGCTGTTGTGAACCTTTGGCATTCGTTTTTCTGTCATTAGGCCTTGACTCTTGATCGAAGTCACATTCGGTTGTTCTGTCATTAGGTCTTGACTCTTGATTGAAGTCTTTTGTGGCAGATAGTGAGGATTTGTTTCTCTTGTTTTCTGCATAGTACCTTTTTTTCGAAAGTTCTGTAAAGTAACCTGGAGACTACTGTGACTTCATCCAATGTCATAACAAAACTTGCAGCGTTGCTCTGCTGTTCCTTCTCCTGATATGGAGGAGTGGAGTATGGAGGAGTGGAGCGTCACTAAGAAGAGAAGGAATGAGGAATGGGAGATATTGAAGGTGGAGGTTGCCCGCATGTTTCAGCCACTGGTTCGTAACCTAAGCAAGATTTCTGCACTCCGAAGCCCTTATGATCTCGAGGACTACCAAATCGGCATGTTTTTTGGTGTGTTTGAATTAAATCATTCCATTATATATTCACTGTTTAATTGGTGAACCAATACAGCACTCCTCACATTACAATGTTTATGTCTATTTGTAGGTGCGTTTCTTGGCTGTGTTGGCTGTTACCAGCTGTGGAAAACAGCGCCTTCAACATTTGTGGATGTCGCACTGGCTCTTCTGATGTATAAACTTAGCATTGTATCCTCGGAGCTGCATCAACACCACAAGTCAAACAGCTTGACCACCCGGCTGAAATTTGGTACTCCTTTACGTCTTTTAATGCTTTTCAGTTATACTACTTACTCTTAGAATCAAGAAGAGTCGTGTGATGCACAAAGTGTAGAAGTTAAAGGGGAAATTGTATAACAAACTAGTATCTTACTCTGTGTGCTTTTAATGGAAGAAAAAGGTATAAATGACTCTAAGCATAGATACAAACTGTTTTGAACTATTCTGTTCCTAGAACTACTATTATGGTCTTATTTTGATTCATTACTGTTTTGGAACTAAAAAATTAGTATCAGCTTAATTCAAACTGCAGTCATTTCGGGATTCAAGTAACAAAATTATAATGCATACACCAGAATGGTCTTTGCCTCTTTGCACTAATGCCATATGTCCACTGCAATATTTCTCCCTGCATAAGTTTTTATTTCGAGAAAACTGTATAAGTTTCCATGAAAACTGTATAAGTTTTTATTTCGAGAAAACTGTATAAGTTAACGCAACTTTCGCGAGTGACTGATCAATTGCAACATTTGAATCATGGGGGGCCTTTAGCAACATTAAATATCTTTGTTGGCATTAATTATTACTGTATTTCTTACACATTCATATATAATTTATAACTGACGGTTACTTTTGCAAATCACAAGTCCTTCAGTTTTTATTTCCATTGCTCAATCTCATTCTTGTTTGCAGTAGTTTCACTTCGCCATATTTTTGGACATTCATTGGATATCCTTCTCAATGTAGGTACCATTCTTGTCATGGTTTTGAAGGATATCAAGAAAAACTATGTCCTCCTGGATGCTATTAGGTCAGTATGCAATGTCTAACTATCGAATCATTTAGTAGTCAGGTGCGACAGTTTCACGTAGAATTATTGTTGGCATTTAAAAAGATGAAGGATATCCTTCTTCTAACAGTGAAATACATATTCTAGAATGAAAACTTACTCTCCAATTTATACATCATTCTGTTTTGATGCTTCTTGTTTTTTCATGTATTTTTTATATTTTGTATAACTTGTGAAGCTCATGTACCAGCAATAAAACCTCATAGAAATTATACTTCAGGAGTTATCGTTATCTAGAGGAGTTATGGTTATCTACATATTGGTCATCCACACAGCGGTAGTCAATGCTTTTTGGCATCCACAAGAACCTTGTGACAGATGTGATTCTTAGGGATACATTAAAGTTCTAGAAAACATTCTTAGGAAATTTGACATGAGCGCAAACTAGAACAATATATATTTGTGATGTTGAATTCATAATTAAGATGGGAACAGTAACGCTTACGCGAGATGGGTGATGGAAGAGAAAGATGGGGCCATGGGGGCTCAGTATTTCTTGCCGTTATTAGATATTGCTGTTTGTATGTCATTTTGTTCCGCTGCCCCAGTTTAACTTTATTTCTTAAAAGAAGTGTCAGGGGCTGTGGTTGTCTTACACTAACAATAGGGTGACGAAGGTAGTCAAACTGCAAATGACACACATGCGGCATCGCATGATGTCTCTGGGCAGTGAGCCCAACATAAATGGGCGTAAAACAAGATAACTCAAGGTTTTCATAGTCAACATGAACCGTGAAAACTTTGCTTCACATCCAGTAGGGGTCAGGAAACCACTTCGTCTCATTGCACTGCATGCAGAGAGAGTACAAATGTACAAAATATGGACCGCTGAATGCTTTTTCTCAACCTGTAATGCCATCTGATTCAGTCCTTGTTTCACAATTAAACATGGTGTAAATAATGTGTGCCTCTGCTAGAATTTTTGCAAGTTTATGCATTAGCTTGGTATATACTAGTATTGGAGCTTGAACACGAGCATATGATATACTTTGTTTTATTAGTGGTGTGACGGTTTTGATGAGTATAATCCTTCCACGGTTGTCTGTTCCATCTGTATGTACCTTATAATGTATTAGATATATACAGCTTCGCAATAATCTTTCAATAGTCTGCCAATCTTTGGTGAAACTCTTGTAGATTATAGATTCCTGAGTCCTACTTTATGCAAGTAATCTCGAATTCTTGTATCTAGTGTATCAATATGATGCAATGTGAGAGTTAACTCGGGAGCTCTGACCTTTTGTCAACAAAATATGATATTGACAGTACCATCAAAACCACCTGTTCACAGATTGGGCGTCTTTGAAGTTCCAGTACAGTAGCATTGTACTTGTCTGTTCATCTGATTATGAAGCAATTACATGTGTCGTTTTTCTCATGCATTTATTCTGGAGATGGTTCATTCAAGGCACTGACTAAAAGTTGTTTCATGACATAGGATGCCAGTTTTCCTGCTTTACATCTGCTGTTTCATTTTTGATGTGGCTGGGGTGAAGAAGTATGGAAGGAGGGGCCTTATCTCCTTGGTTAATCTGCTGAGGATGAAAGGTGGACTCCGAGAGCTTTGGAGGATCATGTGGTGTCCGGGATACATTTCACCCTATGACGACGGTGGTGTGTGGTCAGACGTGGTGGCATCAGGTGAGAGCAGGCCCTCTTAGGTATTTTGCACGAAATTCTGGTCGTGTATGCAAGGGGTACGGTGTAGTCCAGTCCATCGGTGTGTGCGCTTGTTCCAGACTCTGGGTAAAGAATTTGCGGGTCTTGCCATGTCTGTGTACTGGTAGGTCTCTTTTTGGATGATTGGGAGGTATTTCGACCAGTTCTTAAATACATGCAGTGAATTCTGGTCGCATATCCAAGGGATTATTCGGTGTAGTCCAGTCCATCGGTGTATGTATGCGTTTGTTCCAGACTCCGGGTAAAGAATTTGTGGGACTTGCCATGTCTGTGTACTGGTAATGTGTAGTAGTTGCCTGGGATTTTGTATATCTTCTCTCCTACTGGGATTTTGTAGTGATTACTCAGTATTATATATCTATCTACCAACTGAAGTACTCCCTCCGTCCCAAAATAAGTGACGTAGGTTTATCTAGATTCGGATGTACCTATATACTAAACGTGTCTAGATACATCCGAATCTAGACAAACCCACGTCACTTATTTTGGGACGGAGAGAGTACTATTATCACTGCTTTTTTTTTTCAAACAACTACCGTGCAAATTGAAATTTGTTGCACTGTTGTAGAGCAGAAAGGAAGAAGTGTAGAGATTCAGTGTACCGCGGACACCATCCGTCCTGGCCCCTGGGACTGGTGTGGGGGTGACCGGGTGGCTCTCTTGCACGCCACGATACACCCATCGATCAAGCACGCTGATACGCTTGTGCAGGCGTTCCCGTCGCTCTTATATAAGGCACAGAAGAGGTGAATTGAATAAGCCTGGTAGAAGAGAACCCGGGCTCCAGGTGGTAGGTCGAGGCGAAGAACTCTTCCTGATTAGTGCTGACCTGACCTACATATGGAAGCTAACCAAGGCCAACATTACGTTACTGCTGCATCTGCATCTATTCTCCGACGCTGCAAGCTTGCAACAGGCCTTCTGGTAGTGGGGGCCAGGAACTAGTCTGATCCCATGTAGTCCTCATAGTCACGGTACCAGGGAATATTACAGAAACCATCAAGAGAAGTTTAGCTAGTAACAAAAAAAGTGTATTCTTATGTTCAGACCTCATATTCGATTGTGAGATACATGTACTAAACCAGAATGAGTAGCGCCTTCTGAATAAATACGAGTGTCAACGACTTGAAATTCACATATTTACATAATACTAATTCCTAATATACTTGTTTTGTGTTTAGAATCTTTGAACCATGGCTTTTCACATGGCTTTCACACGTTTCCTCTGTGACGTGGCTTCCACCCTTTAACTCCGTGATGTGGCTTTCACTCCTTTCCTCCACAGTGTGACTTTCAACCGTTTCCTTGATGACATGGCTTTCACTTGTTTCTTCCGTGGCGTGACTTCCACCCGTTTCCTCCGTGACTTGGATGACATATTTGAATGAGAGCTTAGAGGATATCATAAAAGTCTCATATATGATAGCATATTTGAGTGGGAGCGTAACCATATTCTAGTATATGTGTGCAACACATAAAGAATGGTGTAATTGATATTAGTGATATTTAAGGTAGTAGTAAATATTCTGTAAATGAAGTTCAGCGAAAACATTAAACATTGGAATCTTCGAGATAGATTGATATGCTTAATGGATATTAGTGTCAAAATGTATCATTTAGATTCTGAAGAAAGTTTAGAATGTCCTAGATTCGATTTTGAATAAGTTTAGAATAGAACAAGCAAAGAAAGATGTTCTTACTTGTAAAACTAGGAGAAATATTGGGTATAAACAACGATGGTTGGAAGGGAGAAAAGGGTGATCTTCATCCCATATGTCTGTGTCATATGTCTCTTCCATACATAACCATGTTGCATACTTGGCAAAAATGTGACTCACGTTCTTGACTAAAAGAACAAGTTCTAAGGTGATTCATGAATAAATCACTGAACCAGGATTGAGTATATCATCATACGCTTAGAGAAAAGGAAAGATCTACATTGATATTGAAGTAGGTGACTAGTTTAGGAATGACAAGTATAGCAAGTTTGGCTAATGAAGTTCGACTTCAACTGAGTGTATTCCCGGTATACATGACAGCATTAAAAGTTCAATTGAGTGATCGACTGTCATTGTAAACACTAGGAAACAAAGTCTCACTCTGTCATCAAAGGAATATTTCGACACATTATGTGATAATGGTGTGACTGTCTAATTAGGAGACCTTGATGTTTTGCAAAGGACACATAATGGTGTGAATGTCTAATTAGGAGACATTGACGATTTACAAAGGACATACGGATCTAGTAATACAGATCAAGGACATGACGTTTCTCATAAGTAGGCATGATCAAAAGCACACTATATAATATTGTGTTTATGATTAGGAACAAATGCAGCTAGATTATTTTTACTCTAGTTCCAGTGGGAGACTAAAGGAGATATGCCCTATATGTAAATAATAAATGTGTTTATTATCATATCGTAATTAGTTCATAGTAGTTTTATACCGTGATATAACTGTATGAAATGGGAACATTGATACAAGCGTGGTATATAAAAAAACCAAGTCCCTAGTAGCCTCTATACAACAAGTTCATTAGGCAACCGATGATCAAGGTTTATTGATCATGGAGCTTTTACGCCAGTTGACAATGAAGTCATATCATTGATGAATGATGTGATGGACATTGCCCATATAAGTATCGCGATATGATCAAGTTACATGGTTTATCGTTGAAATTGTTAGAAACTAAGTGACCTTCTCCTTAGACCGTGAGATCATATTTAATCATTGTCACCCGCGGTTGATTAGACTGCATCAACCGCCACACCGTAACATGGTGATAATAAAGGTGTACGTTAGGTATTCCAGAGGGACACATTGAGACGTATGCATCAAGATCGGGATTTGTTCACCCGCGTGACACGAAGATACACTGGGCCCACTTGGTGAGATTGTATCCATAAGCTACAACGAATGGCTAGGTCATGTGGATACTATATCACGACAAGGAGTTAAGTGGACTTGTCGATAACGAGATTAATATGTTCATACTAAAGATCAAATCTCGGACATGTCATGTATCAAAGAAACAAAAGGAATCTGATTCGGAGTTTCTGGTTCAAACGACGATGCATCATGGAATGCACAAGGGTCATTATGGGCATCCTGGTACCGCTATTGATCATTGGCATGAGAGGGTTCTCAATCATATCTGTGACGTTCCCAACCGTAGGGTAACACACTTAAGGGTTTTACTATGCTTGGAGATCGATATGGAATCATTAGGATCACCATTGGAAACAAGAGAGAAAACTGGAAGTGTTTTGAGTAAAGTCCAAAGATGTTCGGAGTGATCACAAATGAGTTTTTGATCATGAGCAAATGTTAAATATATTTTTAATACTAATTACTTGACTTAATTATAAAAATAATATTTAAAATTAACTTTAATGGGAAACTTCCCTTATGGGCCAAATCCCCGGAGGGAAACGGTCTAAGAGGGAGCCGCCGGCCGGCCTTGGGTCACCGCGTGGGGTGGATGGGATGAGAGGGTGGGGCCCACCCGGATGTCCCCTCCTCCCTTGGTCGCATGCCTCCCCTTATCCTCCTTTAGTTCCTCCTTCCTCCTATATATAGATGAGAATAGGGAGAGGGAAATAACACAAAATAAATTGGGAATTTCCTAATGTATATTTCCTTAGGGAAATTTCCCCTCTCTCCGTGAAATCTTGTGAGTGCGGTTCCAAAAAGAACGACACACGTGAGAGACGACACCACCCCGACACGTCGCCGCACTGCTGGATCCTAGTTTCAGAAGGTCTACTTCTGCATCTCGACTGGATCATAGAGAACGAGAGTCGTCGTCAGACACCGGACATGTGCGAGACCATGGAGATGCTGCCATTTGTGGCACCAGAGCTCTCGTACAAGGACCAATAGGTGACATGCGAGGAGCAACGTGACCTCGAGGTCGGCTACAAGTACAACTACATCACCAATGTTTCCACGAACGTAAACACTTTTGGTCTACAAGGATATGTCATCGAAACCGTCTATCCCCGTTACTGCATTAACTCATAGATAGATCTTGGCATAGATGTTGTGCGAGTTAGGATTTTTTTTGTTTTCTACTATGAATCCCTTCAAAAATCTTGGTAGGAAGAAAATGAACTTGATAAAGTAGTGGAAAACACGTCCATTGAGATTAAAGTACGAGTCGGTCAAATAAACATACTGCAAATATTCTAGGTAAAGAGGAGCGCTAAAGTGGTACAAATCAATCGAAAGCTCAATTCATTCTGGAGGAAGACAATAGTGAGAAATACTTCTATATGGTGGCTAATGGCCCACAAAGCAATAAGTGCATACATTTCCTACCTAATGAGGGCCATAATCATGGGCCATGAATGTAGAAGGATAGAGAGAGGATTGGCGGAATATGTTGGATGTATTATTAAGTTTCATGGGCGAGTATATATAGACATACATGGAACATCTTGGAGTGCAAGACAAGACACGAGATCTATCTCTATCCTAGATTACCTAACCATACACGTATACTCTAACATCCCTCTGCAGTCGTAGCGGTAGCGTCATGAACAACTGGAATGTCGCAGACCTATCAGACTGGAGATAAACCGAAGTAGCATCCAGTAGGCTGACATCCCCCCGCAGTCTGACTGGAAACGTCGTGAACGGTGTCGCAGCGCGGTAGCTTGGACTGTAGAGGAAGCTGATTATGCTCAAGCGAGGTGGTAGCCCTTGTGCCAATGTCGAGGGAGCCGGGAGCGTGAGGCGGTGCCATGGTCGAGGTAGCCGTGCGATGGGTCGTCGTGGTCGATGTCGTGGTCGGAGATGCCGGTGTTGAAGTAGCCGCACGTGAAGCCGCATGCGCATAACACGTGAGGAGGATGACGGAGACGCGTCGAGGCAATTGTTGAGGGTGTCGATGCCGAAGTCGATGCAGTCCGAGCCGTCGAGGACGAGGTGCGGCCATAGTTTTTCCAGAACTAGGTGCACGTCAGGGACGAAAGCACACTCCGGTTTTGCCAGAACCGAGTATGCAAAGAAGAACTCGTCAGTGACGCGGTCGAGGCAGTCGTAGAGGGGTCGATGCAGAAGAAGACATTGTCGAAGCCGATAAAGATGAGGCGCCGATCCGAGCTTGCCAGAATCGGGAACACGTGGGGGACGAAGGCACTTCCGGTGTTGCCAGTACCAGGCGTGCGGGGGCAGGGACCATCATGAACTTGCCGGCATGTCAGAAATACTAGCAAAGGAAGCATCCAGAGCGCTTGTGACGCGTAGAGCGGCGAAGGGAGAGATGCCGACGCTTTCTGCGGTTGTCAGAGTAGAGTAGCAGGTCGTGTAGTCGGGGATGAGGCGATGATGCTGGCGGAAAAGTTGTAGTGGACGAAGACGTAGAAGGCCGCGAAACTAGTGGCGACCTGGGTTAGTCATGCTTGATGCCTAGAGTGGCGATGGGGTAGTCGGCGGGACCTGCGACGGCGAGAGGGCGCCCTGCAGGTTACCTTGTGAAGCAAGGCAGCGGTGCTCGAAGTAGGTGAGGAAGACCCGGCGACGTGACGAAGACCATGTGCTGACGGCGGCGATCCGTGCCGTAGGAGATGGCGCGGTGAAAGCCGAGTCCGTCGATGCACGAGGACGGCGAAGTAGACTGCGTGCAACCACGTTACGACCCGAGGGGGCGACATAGCTGCAGGGCGCAAGTCGGTGCAGTGGCTGGGAGACTGATGACCCACAAGTATAGGGGGTGTATCGCAGTATTTTCGAGGGAAGTGAAACCCAATTTATTGATTCGACACAAGGGGAGCCAAAGAATACTTATCGGCCTTAACAACTGAGTTGTCAATTCAGCTACACCTAGAAACAATCTTGCTCACAGCAGTTTATCAGTAGCAACAGTTTTGTAGTAGGAATAGTAAAGTAACAGTAGCAGCAAAACAAGGACAGTAGTAACAAAAGCAGTAAACAGTGAGATTCGAGTGCGGTAGGCATAGGGATGGATGGACGGGCGTTGCATGGACAAGACAATTCACGTAGCAATCAGAACATAGGGCAATTGCAGATAAATAAGATAAAGCACCCAAGTACTAGACAATCCTAGGCATGGGTTCCATATATAGTCATACGTGCTCGCAATGAGAACTTGCACAACATCTTTTGTCCTGCCAGCCCGTCTGCAGCGGGGCCTCTAGGGAACTACTGGCAATTAAGGTGCTCCTTTTAATAAAGCACCGGAGCAAAGCATTAACACTCAGTGAACACATGTGATCCTCACATCAAAGCCTTTTCCTTCCGGCTACCCCGATTTCTGTCACTTCGGGACCATACGTTCCGGACAACGACGTGTGTAAACAACTTGTAGATAAGACCCAAAACAATACTATCATGATGAATCAATAATAAGTTCAGATCTGAAATCATGGCACTCGGGCCCTAGTGACAAGCATTAAGCACAACAAAGTTGCAAAAAAGTCATAAAGCACTAATAGAGATACTAGGCACTATGCCCTAACAATCTGATGCCATTACATGAACGATCTCATCCAATCCCTACCATCCTCATAGCCTACAGCGGGGGATTACTCACTCATAGATGGAAGAAACATGGATGGCCGATGAAGATGATGGTGGGGATCGATGGAGATGGCTCCGGGGGCACTTCCCCGTCCCGGCAGGGTGCCGGAACAGATACTTTCTATCCCCCGAATCTCCCCTTCGATGGCGGCGGCGCAGTGGAACTTTTCGTGGAAAAACGTCGAACCCCCCTGAAGCTTTTAGGTCAGAAGGCTTCTTATAGGTGAAGAGAGAGGTCGAGGGGGTGCCTGGGGCCACCACACCAGGCCCTGGCGCGGCCAGGCCTAGCCCGCGCCTGGGGAGGGTGTGGCCAGCCCCTGGCCCTCCTCCTTCTCGTATTCTGGCTCCGTGAGTCTTCTGGAAAAATAGGCACTTTGGCTTTTGTCCCATCCAATTCCGAGAATATTCATTTTCTGACTTTCCTGGAACCAAAAACAGCAGAAAACAGGCAGCTGGCACTGTGGCTCTTGTTAATAGGTTAGTCCAAGAAATCATATGAAAAGTACTCCAAAGTGTGGACAAAACACAAGAAAGTGGATAAAAACAAGCATGGAGCATCAAAAATTATATATACATTTGCAATGTATCAACATCCCCAAGCTTAACTCCTGCTCGTCCTCGAGTAGGTAAGTGATAAAAAGAAAGAATAATTTTTTAGGTGACATGCACCATCAAAGACTTGATTAAAATATTTGTAAAACATTCAAATCTGGGATCAAAGTACTTCAATCATAACATGAAAGACAAAGTTCTAGCAATAAGCAAAGAGACTATGATGCAACATGAAAAGGCACAAACAAAAGATTCATGAATAACAATCCTTTGCAAGACGTTTGTTTGTTTCACATAAAGAAAACATAGCATAGTAGTATTCAGCTTGTCCCTCAATAGAGTAGCAAATATAAATGCATAGGACACCTTCAAAGTTCATAAGAGTGACTAGATACAAAAGTTTCAAACAAGCAATAACAAGTTATGCATCAATCAACTAGTCTTGGGACAATGCACATAGAACTAAGAATGGCCACTATGCTCTCAAAGTAGTGCATAAAGATAGAAGGTGGAGACTCAATGTAATGGTGGAAGAAAAGCCTTTGTAAAATGAAGTAGGGATTCAAGTCTTATAAAGAGCTTCCAAAAATTATGGTACTTATAGCTTTCAGCTCTCACTGCCCCTATCATAAGCATCTTGAAGGTGATTAAGGTTAAAGTGACACAACTAAGAGGATATGCTTGACAAGTTATAAACCGAAATCTCATGCCCCTTACTTACGAAGAACGATCCTCATGCTACTCAACTTCAGTCACGAGTAAGCTCTTGTCATTGTAAGTATATGTGTATCATTAAGAACCGCCAACGGGGTACCCCTTGCACATGATACGGGAGCTTTCCCATAATCAAAATGACAAGGCAAGCAGACAATGAGCATCTCAGCGATCTTTTTATTTGCTATTTGCATAGGTTTTTATTGAGGATGCTTCATAGAGTTCTCATTATGGTGATGCTGCAAGTTTCCACCATGATTAGGCATGGCTTAGACTAGCGGCCCAGGCGTTTCTCTAACACACATACAAACTCCATGATCTTACAAGTTCCACTTTTATTTCACACCGCCGGGATCTATAAGCAAAAGAACATGATATCAACGGGGTACAAAGTACAAGTGCAATGTTGAAAGCGTTCCCCATGAAACATGGTTCTGCTAATTTCAACTTATAAAGCACAAGCATATACGCAACAAAGAAGGACCCAATGGTTAAAGTTTATTAGAGGCAATAAAGTAAAGTGTGCCATCAAGTTCGTGAGAGCTTTAATCACTAATTTTCTCATAACAAGTGGAAGGTAAACAAAAGCATGAATATACTTGGAATAGCATAAGCTAGTAGGTAGGTATGGTGGACTCTTTGGAATAACTTGGTTTAGGGAGTTGGATGCATGAGTGGAACTCATACTTTGTTGTGGAGGCTAGCAAAATACTGGGAGCGACAAACTAAGAGAGCAATAATGGCCATAATCATGCAGAGCGACAAAACATCATTGATCAAAGCATAAAGTGATACTACATGTTGAAAACTAAAGGATCATAAAGGCTTATGGTGACTTGGGATAGTCATAACATGGTGTGAGCATGTGCCAAGTCAACCCAAATAACGCATCAAAGGAGAATACCACTATACTATGCTTTAATATGCCAAAACAACGCATGATTCATCCAAGGCACATTAAGCAATCTCAATTGTTTATAACATGTCATGCTACAACAAAGAATACTAAGCATAAAGCTAAAATAATATCAAGCATGGCATGACAAAGCATAGGCCACGGTCAAAAACAAGCTCTCTTTACCACTTAAGCATGAGCTTTCCTACTCTTTTCCAAACACCACCAAACCAAACTATTTGAACACCAATGCATGAAAGAGGGGGTCCAACCAATTTATTCAGCAAACTAAGCAAACCGCGCAAACTAAAAACCAAAACAAAAACAAAAAAATAAGACGCTCCAAGAACAACACAACTGTGCATGAAACAATAAAAATGAAGTGTTTGAAAGAAACCTGATATTTTTATTGATGAAGAAGGGGATGCCTTGGGCATCCCCAAGCTTTGACGCTTGTACTACTTGGATATTTCTTGGGGTGACACGCGTGGAATCCCCAAGATTGAGCTTTAGTCCATCCTTCATCTCATTACTCATTCCTTCCATACACCTGAAATTTTTCCTTCATACAAAACTTCATACAATCTTTATTAGCAACATTAGTGCACTTAAGATAAATAAGTCTTAAGGTTCAGTTCTAACACCAATAAACTTCAATTAGAACACTAGCTACTATAGCACTTCCCTCAAAAATCTCAATTCCTCAAAAGAACTCAAAAAGGAACCAACAAGAAGCAAATGCAGAAAATGGCAGAAATCTGTCAAAACAGACCAGCATGTAAAGACAATTTTTTTCGAATACCTTCCGTTGCTCAAATCAAAAAGTGTTGAACCAACGAAAGTTAGATAACACCTTGGGGCAGAAGCAAATAAAATTATAGCTCAATCCCATACACAGAGGCCTCTCCCGAATTTTTACGGTGAAACACAGAAATCTGTTTCGGGACAACAACTTTCCTAATCATTACTTCTCTCTCATTAGAGGTTACCCTTGGCACAAAAAGCAAATAAAACGGGTAAGGAGCGGTTATTACTGAGGTAATAACTTCCAAGACTCATCTAAAACTTTTGGGTTATCTCCCAATAAGTACTTTTCTTTAATGCCTTTCAGTTAGGCATAAGCAAAACTAAAATGGATAGAATAGAAGTAAGCGGAGATAATCACGGTGAAAACATTGTTTTGTTCAATGAAATCCTTTTGTTGACAAGGTTGATCAGGTCTTGTTACCAAAACAATTCCATATGAGACAAAGCTTTGTATCCCACTAATGATTATGTTACCTCAACCTTGATAGCAATGGTCCCAATCATAATAGTTTCACAATTTTCTCTTCGTATGGGACAATATATTTCTCCAACTTGAATGCCCTCAACATGTTCAATTTAATTCAAACCATAAGTCCTTTCAATCTTCTTGAGGAAGTAGACAATGTGTTCATTGAAGGTCACTTTCCCTTGATTACAATTAATAACAGCTCCTGCAGTATTTAAGAAAAGGTCTCCCAAGAATAATCGACAAATTATCATCTTCAGGCATAGAAGTTTGAGAGGATGCTCTCATAAGAAATATGAGTTGAAGTAAAATAGAGCATCAAGAAGCAAATTCCAAACACATTTAAGTCTAACCCACTTCCTATGCATAGGAATCATGTAAGCAAATAAACTTGCAAAGAACAAAGTGACAGGCATAGGAAGATAAAACAAGAGTAACTTCAAAACTTTCAGCACATAGAGAGGTGTTTCAATACCATGAAAACTCCTACCACCATATTTTCCTCTCTCAAAATAATTTTCAGTAGCCTCATGAATAAACTCAACAATATAACTATCACATAAACCATGCTTTTCGTGATCTACAAACACTAGAGCCTTATCATAAACATTTTCAAAGGAAACCTCGGGAACATAACATTCATCCTCCTTTAGTAAGCATGGAGGACAATCAAATAATGTAAGGGATAAAGAGTTACTCTCATTAGAAGGTAGGCATGGGTAGCTAATCCATTCTTCCTCCTTTTGTTCATCACTCTCCTCCTCTTTTTCATCTAATGAGATTTCTGGTTCATCAATTTCTTCTTCCATAGGAGCCTGCAAGGCATTAGTCTTTTCCATTTGTGGAAAGCATCTATTAAAATACTCAAGAATATAGCCATTTTCATCCTTGTAATTATCAAAGAAAAATTTAAGTATACCATAAACCTCATACTCATAAGGTGAATCATCAATATTTTCAAGCAAACTAGCAAGTTCAAAAGCACCTTTCTAAGCAATAAATTCTTCAGTTTGTTCCACATCATAAAAGTCATAAATTCCTTTAGCATAGGAAGATATGGTATCATTATCACTATACTCACATTGAAAACGGAGGTGTTTATACCTCTTTCTGCAACAAGACTCATCACAGCAATAAGTAACATTATAAGTAGAGCACACGTTTCTAGCAATGGTATACAATCTATCAATTTGTTCCCATAAGTGTTTCCCTTTTTGCGACAAGCGGTGTTCCTTATAATAATATTTTTGATCTTCCGTGAACCCACCTTGCCAATAAGCTTCAGTTTCAAAGAAACCAACCATTGACATCAAGCATGATAAAGCAAGACAATAACAAACCAACGAAAACAACAACTAGAGTAGGAACTAATTTTTTTTGTATTTTTCATAAAGAAACAAGCAAACAAGGAGAAAGATAAACTTAGCTTGAACAATAGAGAATCCAAGTGAACTTGATAAATAAAGCTATGCTCTCCGGCAACGGCGCCAGAAAATAGTCTTGATGACCCACAAGTATAGGGGGTATATCGCAATATTTTCGAGGGAAGTGAAACCCAATTTATTGATTCGACACAAGGGGAGCCAAATAATACTTGTCGGCCTTAACAACTGAGTTGTCAATTCAGCTGCATCTGGAAACAATCTTGCTCACAGCAGTTTATCAGTAGCAACAGTTTTGTAGTAGGAATAGTAAAGTAACAGTAGCAGCAAAACAAGGACAGTAGTAACAAAAGCATTAAACAGTGAGATTCGAGTGCGGTAGGCATAGGGATGGATGGACGGGCGTTGCATGGACAAGACAATTCACGTAGCAATCAGAACATAGGGCAATTGCAGATAAATAAGATAAAGCACCCAAGTACTAGACAATCCTAGGCATGTGTTCCATATATAGTCATACGTGCTCGCAATGAGAACTTGCACAACATGTTTTGTCCTGCCAGCCCGTTTGCAGCGGGGCCTCTAGGAAACTACTGGCAATTAAGGTGCTCCTTTTAATAAAGCACCGGAGCAAAGCATTAACACTCCGTGAACACATGTGATCCTCACATCAAAGCCTTTCCCTTCCGGCTACCCCGATTTCTGTCACTTCGGGACCATAGGTTCCGGACAACGACGTGTGTAAACAACTTGTAGATAAGACCCAAAACAATACTATCATGATGAATCAATAATAAGTTCTGATCTGAAATCATGGCACTCGGGCCCTAGTGAAAAGCATTAAGCACAACAAAGTTGCAACAAAGTCATAAAGCACTAATAGAGATACTAGGCACTATGCCCTAACAATCTGATGCCATTACATGAACGATCTCATCCAATCCCTACCATCCCCATAGCCTACAGCGGGGGATTACTCACTCATAGATGGAAGAAACATGGATGGTCGATGAAGATGATGGTGGGGATCGATGGAGATGGCTTCGGGGGCACTTCCCCATCCCGACAGGGTGCCGGAACAGAGACTTTCTGTCCCCCGAATCTCCCCTTCGGTGGCGGCGGCGCAGCGGAACTTTTCGTGGAAAAACGTCGACCCCCCCCCCCCCCCCGAAGTTTTTAGGTCAGAAGGCTTCTTATAGGCGAAGAGAGAGGTCGAGGGGGTGCCTGGGGCCACCACACCAAGCCCTGGCGCGGCCAGGCCTAGCCCGCGCCTGGGGGGGTGTGGCCAGCCCCTGGCCCTCCTCCGTCTCGTATTCTGACTCCGTGAGTCTTATGAAAAAAAATAGGCACTTTGGATTTTGTCCCGTCCAATTCCGAGAATATTCATTTTCTGACTTTCTTGGAACCAAAAACAGCAGAAAACAGACAGCTGGCACTGTGGCTCTTGTTAATAGGTTAGTCCAAGAAATCATATGAAAAGTACTCCAAAGTGTGGACAAAACACAAGAAAATGGATAAAAACAAGCATGGATCATCAAAAATTATAGATACATTTGCAATGTATCAGAGACCACCAACGACGTACACGCCAAGGAAGGCGCGTTGCAAGCCGGTAGCATGGACCAAAGGCGGTGGCGCTGCGGCCCAAAGGGGCAACGCAGCGGCAGCCCGTAGCTCGATCGGCGGTAGGTGCGTGCTCGGGGACGTGCTTGGCGTAGATAGGCGCGGGGTCGGTTGATCAGACCGATGATGTGCCATAGGTGCCATTGGATGGACGACACGTAGATCAGAGTCGATGGCAGCATTGTCGGTGAAGTCCCGGACGATGACGACGAAGAGGATCCAAGGGGGCGGCTGTGATAGCCTTCCAAGGAAGGCGTTGTAGCCGTTCGCGGTGCGCGGCTGCTTGCCATGAAGCCGCGACAGCCTGCCGAGGCAGGTGCAGCAGCAGAGGATGCAGGCGGAGGGGTGCGGTGTAGATCCTCGATGCCGATGGTCGGAGTAGAGGCGCGGCGATGATGACGGCGGTGGGCGACTCAATCCGATCTAAGATCGGTAAACCAAAAAATAAAACCGATCAAGAGATCGGAAAAAGGACTTACAGGGCAGCCGGTCACGGATCGGCGGACGAACCCTACGTATGGGTTACGCGGCCCTCGACGGAGATCATGGAGATCGATCTCCCCGGGGGCGGCGCGGCGCGGAAGTGTATGCGGCGGCTAGCGCGGTGCCATGGGGACGGCGACGCTAGGGTTTGGGGGTGGGGAAGCCGGCGGCGCCTAGGAGGAGAGGGCGGCGGCTAGGGTAGGTGAATCATGGTTAGGCTGATACCATGTAGAAGGATAGAGAGAGGATTGGCGGAATATGTTGGATGTATTATTGAGCCTCATGGGCGAGTATATATAGGCGTACATGGATCATCTTGGAGCGCAAGACAAGACACGAGATCTATCTCTATCCTAGATTACCTAACCGTACACGTATACTCTAACAATGAACAACTAAATACTTATATAACAAAAAATTATGAAAGTTCTTTCTGACTCCTAGATGAAGGAAACTTCTCTCTCGACGAGTCTCCGAAAGACAATATACCGCGGGTTTCAGATCCAGAAAACAAATATCGCATATCACATTTTTTTGAGGAGGAGGTGAGAGTGATTGTTTTCCAAGTGGATCACAACACACCTCTATGCATGGATGGATTCCTTGCTAAGTTCTACAAAGAAATCGGGTATGTCATTAAGGATGACCTTATGAAGACAAATGGAGTAGTTTAATTTCTTGCATGTTTTACACCTAGATTTGTTTAGATTGAATTGCCTAACACTAAGGAGTTCAATTTGCAAAGGACATGCGGATCTGGTAATACATATCAAGGACATGATGTTTCTCATAAGTAGGCATGATCAAAAGCACACTGTATAATATTGTGTTTATGATTAGGAACAAATGCAGCTAGATTATTTTTACTCTAGTTCAAGTGGAAGACTAAAGGAGATATATCCTAGATGCAAATAATAAATGTGTTTATTATCATATCTCAATTAGTCATAGTAGTTTAATACCGTGCTATAACTGTATCAAATGGAAACATTGATACACGTGTGGTATATAAAAAAACCAAGTCCCTAGTAGCATCTATACAACTAGTTCATTAGGCAACCGATGATCAAGGTTTTCTGATCATGGAGCTTTTACGCCAGTTGACAATAAAGTCATATCATTGATGAATGATATGATGGACATACCCATATAAGTATTACGACATGATCAAGTTACATGGTTTATCGTCGAAATTGTTAGAAACTAACTGACCTTCTCCTTAGACCGTGAGATCATATTTAATCATTGTCACCCGCGGCTGATTAGACTGCATCAATGTAGGTTAAGGGCGGACCCCACCATCCGACGGGTGCGGAGGCGTGTCACGCCGAAAACGCCTCTCACAGAGCTAGGTCCTGCCCGCACGCTGACGGCGGATCCAGTTCGCGCACGTGGCCCACCGTCTTGCGACACGGGGTAAGACGGCGCATGCGACACCTGTCCGCGGTCTGAAATCTTTCTCCCTGGCCTACAGCAGGGCCCGTCTCACGGGATAGCAAGGTTCTATTGCAACGTCGCCGCAAGTCCTTTCTAGCATCCATCCCACGGTCGAAAAGAATCAGGACGACGTGGATATTAGTTTGAACGAAACAATCTAGCGCTATTGTTTACTCTCATATACAACTATCTAATTATTAAGTGTGCCTTATAAAATAGCTTGAATGCATGTGATCTGTTCTATCTTGCTTTGGTGTTGCTCTTCTCTTTAGTTTTATTTTGTGGTATGTTGTCTATGTGTAAGAGAGCTACGAGTGCGGCCTCAAGTTCAAACAATGTGCTATATTATTCATTCCTTTGTGAGAGAACACATGTTATGGTCAGGTATATTTTGAATACGTTTATCTCCTCCCATCTTATGACAACCCTCCCTACTTATGCATTAACTTTGTGCATGACATTTTGCTAGAGTTCCTGATTCTTTTTCTCTTAAATAGTGAACCTGTGATAATTTCTATAGAAGATAAATGATATTTTTTGGTTAAAGTGCATTTGGTTAATTACATTCAAGGGAAGACTTATTAATCTGATTGCTCAAATATATCTTTTACTGGTTTAACATTCTTGCCATTATATCGCAATTATAACCAAGATTCAAACAAGAAAACTATGCCTACATGGTTAATTTAACAGAAATCATAATTTGTTGTAAAAAATACACTTGTGTCATAGAGCACCCCATAGTAGAACATAAAAGCTTATATAGAAGCATCCGAAATTACACAAGGTAGATATTGTTTGTACCGACAGAAATATCAGGTCTTCACCAAATTAAATCAGAGAAAGCACGAGCTATGCTAGTTTTCATTGCTTAAAATTTTATTTAAAATTGTAGGAAAAAGCTCAAAACTTCAATTTTTTGTGGTTTCCAAATGCTAACATTTTTCAGCATAGTACACACATATGACTGCTATTAGCAATTTACGAGAGCTAGAAAAAACCTCAATGAAGGGGATGCATGTAGCGACAATGTAAGTTGATATCTCTAGATTTTCTCATTAGATAGGTTAGAGATTTCTTGTTTATGTTTGGAACATTTATCTAGCAAGCATCAATCTTTTTGTGGATTGAATCATAGCAGGAGAGTTGCCAATCATTGAATGCATGTGTTCTATTGTACTAAAGATCACATGGCACACTATGCATGTTGAAGTGTTTGTATTTTTATATTTGCGTGCCCAGTGCACATGATAAGTAAAATGAATGCACCAATGATTTAATTTTGCTACTAACTTATCTGAATGAGGCATCTATAGTCCAAGACTAGGTTGTAGGTTCACAATTTTGTATCTAGGCTGGACAAGTTGCATGACTGTGTATATGCTCATATATATCTCTGACAAGCTGTTTTGGTTCCTCTCGGAGACGGCTAGTCTAAAAGAAGCTGGCAGAGCTTTAGCCATTGGACCACATCCATCCATCCTCCTACCTAAACAGTGACATCTTTTCTTGTTCATTCTTCGAATTACGCTAGTGAAAACTAATTTCTTCTGGCTATGCCCAGTCTTTTCATGTATACAATCAAGGCATATATAAACTTCTTTTTGGTACCATCAGACTTTTCACAATTCTTTCTAGTATGCTATTTGCATTGTTTACCCCTTCTGATTATGTACAAAACTTCAGGTCTCTTCAAAACAATGCTGACGCTAGAGAACTAGAAAAACTCCTGCCAATTGATTTGAGGAGTACAAAATCCAAAAAAGGTACACTTCAGTGGCACTATTGACACTTGCGATGAACTTTCGAATCAATGAATCGGGTCTCTAGGACTGGCTGTATCCTCATGCCATCAGAAAAATGGCTCTGTTATGTGGAAGTTCCCTACGAAACCTAGCAAGAGAGCTGCCAATTTTCGTTAAAGAGGAAAGTTGCAGCAATTCATAGAGTATTTGCAAGGCTATTAGTATTTTTCTTGATCTTTTGCTTAGTCTTCTATTATGTTGCTTCTAGAATGATGTTTTGTTATTTTTTTGATCTGTTGCTTCAATCTTTTCCTTCTCTTGTATGCTCTGGGTGTAACCATTGGTAGATGCCATGGTTTGTTGGGTGTGACATGAAACCGGACAAACGTGGATACTTGTCTTATCAATAGTCAATGAAAATTTTGGGCACGGTGCTCTTTAAAAAAGGATGTTAGTATTTATATCAGAAGAGAATATTACTGCATGCTCTGAATCCCTTTACATATTTCATAAAACTAAATTTCGGCACCCCACACATATTACTTCCAGTTGTGCTTTGTTGTTGTTGGTGTGCAGACATTGGCAAATCAAAATAGCAGTGCGGGCATAGGTGCAAGCCACGAGAACTCCAACGGGCTTGGGGGGAGTGGAGGTAAGAAGGTGTTGATCAGCCCAAAGTGCAAACTACGTACATCTGGTACAAGGAAAAACTCTTCTCCCGATACTGTGTGAAAATGAGTTGGCAAGACCATTTCTTGTAAGCTGCCAGGTAAGATGGAAAAAATCAATAAAAGAGTGTCTGGTTAATACTACTAGGGTGTTTGTCCATATTAAATCAGGGATGTGATGCATGGCAGGTCGATCTACCTGGTGTCTTCGTTAGACTCTGCTTTCTTGCAGGTACCGTCAGTTGTGTTTCTTAAAAAATCCCACTACGTATTATGAATGCTGATGGAGTATGATTTAGGGGAGTTCTTATTGGAAATAAGTTGATCTAAAATCTTATATTTCTAACTCAGTTGATTCTACTGCAGTTTGAAGTGTAGAACGTACTGCGATTGCATCAGAAATAACAATACTCAATGCCCTTACATAAGTGTTCTTTTCCTGATCTACCCCAGGTAACAATTTATCTTTATTCGGCTACTGGTAGATCTGTTTTACACTATGGTTTTACCGCTCCTGATTACCTACTGCTTGCCTCTATCTACGTCTACAGAACATTTGCGGTGAGATTTGTAGTGGGCAACATCACTTTGGTAGCCACTTTGTAGTTTCATGACTATAATTTTTCCAACTAATACTACCCTAGCATTGGATGATACTCTATGAAAATATATGGCCATTTATATCTTCAGTTTCTACAGATTACATTGTAGCGGCATTACTTGAATGCATCAGTTAGACAATTATCTTAGATAGACTTGTGTAATAATTTGTTGAGCCAGTCTATTGACTAGAGAGGCTATGCTTATGAGATGGACCCGTGTAATATATTTGTTGAGCTAGCCTATTTTTGTTCCTGTTGTGCTAGGTCCCTATGTTGCTATGTATCTGCCGCTTTGAATATGATGTGAATCCAACGTGAATTCATAGAACAAGTTAGTGATACCCAAAGATTAACATATCTTCCCCAGAAACACTGTCGTTGCCAGTGTCAAAGATCTTTTCAATGTAACTAGAGCAGACAATGCAAATTCACAAGACAATGTAGAACGACCAGGCAACTGAATTACCATATGAAAACATGATGGCATGTGGCGAGCTGTATCCCTATAATATACTAATTTTCTTACTACTTATCATCCACTTATATAAATGTTCCATATAGTGGTTTTACAATTCGATTACCGATGCGGAAGGCGGGATCATGCAAGTTTTACAGGAGTAGATGATAGGTTTAGGCCCTATCAATATTGAGCATAAATTATCTATATGTGCTCCTTACCATTTGTTTGATTTATCTTTATTTTTTTGTTTTCCTTTCTAGGAATGTTGGCTTTTGGTGACGCAAGATGTGAGTAGGCATTTATTTCATGTGATAACTTTTACGTTACCTTTTACTACTCCTGAAATATGATTAGTATAATTTGATCTAACGGCTTAGAAAGATTTAGCCCAGCAGGCCCATATAGTAATTCTTAAAAAAAAAAACTCACGTTATTCATCCTAATCTCAAAGCACGCAATTCCTATTTACATATCCATTTCAATTCCAACTATTCTATTGTAAATTCTTAGACTGTATCTGTTCTACGCGGCTGCTAGTAGGTACTATCTGAATTTGATGGATACGTTCGATATCCGAAATTATCTACCTAGTTAGAACTTCTCGTCCATGGCGGCCGCGTGGTGAGACTTCACCGGAGGCGGCGAGGCAGGACAACACATTCTTGTGACACGGCGGCGACGCAAAAAGATGCATTGGGCTGCTCCTTCAGGCCGTTGTCGTCATGTCAGCAAAGTCCACGTTGTAGTGCAATTCTAGATCTCAGCGCCATCTCCACAGAACGTATCTCCACACAAGTATTCATAAAAGATTAATACACTAGTCTCATGAACTAGTACCACATCGATTCTATACTATGCACGATCCATCATGTTTTATTTCCATCCCATAGTGGTAGGCCTTTGTCTTGTGTGATATCACCACGGCGTTGCGCCGCTGCTCCCTATAGTCGGCCGCCGCTGTTTTTAACGACCTGAGCCCGGAATAATTTTTGGCCCGGGGCCAGGCTACGGCTGTCTAACCTGCGATGCAGATTTTTTGACTAGTATAAATTATACTAGTCTTGTTTTTGACACTAGTATAAATTGTTAGAGATCTTTAGATGCACTAAAATGGAAGGCTATTATTCATCCGAGGGTACCACAAAAAAACTCTTTCATGTTGACCTCGTGTGAGTTGCCTATGAAGATAGTGTTCCACCCTTTTGTAGTTCGCCTGTAGATATCAACTAAATGCCTCTTGTGACATGGTTAAGTCACATAAGTTGATGTGTAATTATATTTAATCACTTGCTGCTTACTTATAATAGAGGACGGGTTTATTGTGATATATTCCCCTATTTCATTGGTTATACATAACTGTTTGCTACTCCGCTCTGATTTCGTGTGCTTTGCTCTAATTTCAAGTATTAGATCCAATTGTATGTTTTGTTCTAATTTCATGTATTAGATCTAACTATTGTTATATTTGTGTAGTTAGACATGTTTTCTTGGAGTTATTTTTTTTGCGAAATTCCACCGATCTATTAATAATCATCAACAACAGTACAAATAGTCCCAAAAGTAATAAAAATTACAAATAGGTCATTGGACCACCTAGCGACGACTACAAACACTAGCACGAGCCGAAGGCGCGCCGCCGTCCTCGCCCCTCTATCACCGGAGCCGGGCAAAGCTTGTCGTAGTAGAGCTTGTTGTAGTAGACATACGAGAAGTCGTCGTGCTAAGGTCCCAAAGGACCAGCACACCAAGCATCAACCATCGCCGAAGATAAACAACGTAGATCGGAAGAGACTGGCCTTAAAACACATACGAAAAATGACCGGATCCCAAAAATCCATCGGACACATGACTCCATGTGCCCTGCCCTCCACTGATGCTAGACGCACCATCAGAGCGAGGATAGGACGGGAATGACCTTATTCTGACCTCAGGACGTAGCCGCCGCCTCAACATCCTGAAAAAGACACTGAAAATAGTCTAAACAAAACACTGAAACCTCCTGCCGGCAAGAGGCCATGGTTCGCCACGCCCCTAAGGACGCCGGAGACGGGATAGACTGGTGGGGTCGCCGGCGGAGGGAAGGAACCCTAGATGGGTTTGCCACCACCTCCTGGAGAGGTCCTTTCTTGGAGTGATTTTATTAGTGTTATACAAAATTTAAACTGCCGCGAGATTCACGTGATGGTGCGCTAAAGATGCATCAGGCCATCCATTTGGTAAAAACTAAAAAATGCATTATTATTTTTCACTTATCCGTAATCACTAAATTGGATCGAATTCAACGGAATCATACGCCAAGACGCACGACTAAAACTAATGTAGACAATTTGGGACTAGTAGAAGACTCTAACAAGTGGTTGCCTTGCAGGTGGGCGGCTGGCTTTGTACAAGACAACAACACGAACTCGCCCAACATAGGAAAAATTGCACTCTTTTCCTATTCTCCGCTCAAGGCACGCCTCAGTTCCTTCATAGGGGTTGCTCCGAATGTGACCCAGTAAGAAGTATTGTTTTTTATTATTTATTTTTATAGTAATAAAAATGTTAGGATTTTTAAAAAGTTATAATTTAAAAAATGTTAAATTCTTAAAACTAAAAAATTGTTTAATATTTAAAAATTGTTCAAAATATTAAAATGTTCAGATTTAGGGGAAAAGGAAAAAAGAAAAGAAAACCGGCTGAAAACCAAAAGAGCAACAAAAAGAGCGGGAGAAAACTGATAAGCACCAGACAAAAACCCCACCAGAAAAACAAAAAAATAAACACATAGTGCCTAATGGGCCTCGGTCCAACCAACGAAAACACGACGTGCATAACACGTGCGTTGAGCGGGGCACTATATATATCGCTTACTGTGAGTCCTATAAAGACACACCTTAAGGAATTTTCCGCATGGGTTGACCCATCTTAGCCGATTTTTTTGTTTCTTTTTACCCTTTTTCTGTTTATTGGTTTTTGTTTCTTCATGTTCCCTTTTATTTTTTGTTTTGTTTTTTCTTTATTTTTTATATTTTCCTTTCTCTTTCTCTTTTCCTTTTCCCTTTTTGTTTCTTTTTTGTTTTACTCGGTGAACAATTTAAAATCTCGACTTTTTCTACGCGCCCATGAATAATTTTTTAATGCGTACCTTTTCAAATTTGAATATTTTTAAACGTCACAAATCTAAACTAATCGTGAAAATCCCGAAGCAATTTTGAAATTCATGAACGAAATTAAAAACCATGAACATTTTAAACGCCATAAATCAGAACTAATTTTGAAATTATAAAACAATTTCGATAATCATGAACCAAATTTCGAAAATCATGAACATTTTTTAACGCTATAAATATGAACGAATTTCAAACTTCATGAGCCAAATTTCAAAAATCATGAACCAATCTCAAAAATCATAAACCTAATTCAAAGACATTTTTTTAACATGATTTTTTTTTGAATCTGAATCTTTTTGAATCTAAACCTTTTGAACATAGACATTTTTTATACTAAATAAAAATAAAAATAAACAACAATAGAAAAAAGAAAACCTCCTTCCCACACGTACATGATGGTTAGTTTTTTTTAGGGTTTTGGTCGTATTTATTGATCAAAGAACATAGAGATACAAGCGCCTTCTGGAGGCGTAACTAACCACACTTTGCGATCTTGCTCGTCGAGCACAGTAAATCTAGCCAAACTATGGCTTCTATATTAAAGCACCTCTTCTCGTGGCCAAAGACTAACTCTTCAAAGTTCAAACTCACGCCTAGACTCCACTGTCTCCTAAACAACATGATGGTTAGGTGAAAAAAGGAAAAACTCAAGCGACGCTCCCTTCCGAAAAACTCAAGCAACGATCCCGTTCCATTTTCCCGTAAAGGCTCGTTTGGTTCCAGAGGATCCCGAGGGGATCCCAGCGTTTTCCCCGGGCGAGTAGCCCACGGGCAAACGTGACCCGGGGGAGCCCACCCGCCCCATTTGGTTATCGACGAGGGTGAGGAGTCCTGGCCCTTCCTCGTTTTTTCTAGGAGATCGTTCCACTTGTCGCTAGGTCGGGGAGGAAATCCTCGTTCTCTCTCGCGGAAGAGGCGACGGCGCTGCGCTGCGCTGCCTCCCGCCTCTCCGCGTTTCGCCGGTCATCCTTCTCCTGCCTGTCCCCGCTTCGGCGGTCGTCTTCCCCTCCCCCCTAATCTGCTACGCCTCAGCCTCCTATCCCCTCCGGTGATGACGATGGTCCAGCGATGGCACTCGTTTTCTCCTTCAACAAAGGTTACCCCTACTTCTCCTCAACTTGTTTGCTTCTTTTGTTCATACCTTATTCATCCCCGCGTTTTCTGCTCCAGATCTTGCAGGCCTGTTGACAAGTCACATCTGGCAGCGCCTCCTCATGTTCTTTCAGCCGTTCTGGTAGTCAATTCATCTTTTTATACCTCTCCTCGCGGATTTGCTTGCCCGGGCAGTTGTTCTGAGAAAGGAAAGGAGGGCAGTTCCTGAACGTGTATCATTTTTATGGATGTGTATCATCCTAGATTTCTTTGATTAGTAGTACCCGGAAAAAACTGAATTGACACCCATTTTCCTGAGCAAATATGAAAACTACGGATGGTGGCTTCAAAACAAATGCTTGAAAACTGAACTGTACCGGTAGTCTTGATTATCCTATGATAATGCTTGAAAACTGTTGTTTGCTTATGGAGTGTAACCCGTCATCTCCTCCGCCACCTCCATCTACCTGTTCTTGTTCTTTGCTGTCCACATATAATCATTCCCCACTTATCTCACATATGAACTTTATGGTCGCAGATCCACAAGGCACATCACAACTAGTGATATATTTTTTTCTCTAAAAATCAACTAGGCGGCAGCAGAAAGACCTTCCAAGTAGTAAGTGATATATCTTGATCTCTTAATTTAGTATGCCCCTAGTTCTATTCGATTGGTTTATGCAAAAAAATGATGATATGTTTATGTGGTTTAATCTAGAACTTCTTCAGAAATTTATGGTCATCTTTGGCCATGTTCTTGCATAAATAGATTCTTGTTTTAAGTCGACAACAGATTCTTTGGTCCAGCTCAAGTTTTCCCTGTGTAACTCCGCGGTTTTCTCTTCAATTCTTGTTTCAATATCTACAAATTAAGCAAATAAAATCATCAACCTACTGCTGGATATAGGTAGCAGCTGATTTCAGTCAGAAAAAAGCAATTATATGATCTAAAAATATGAGATCAAGTAGTCACTTGTGCAATTGGTGTGTCCATCCTTGTTAAGTTTAGGTTGGTTGGAGAACCGATGTATGGTAACATGACTACTATTTAACAACATAGCTAGCTAGACTGAACGCAAGCTTTTCTTTTTTGCTAGAAAGTAATACGTAGCTAGACATATATAGTGAAAAGAGAATACTATATGATTTGATATGATGGGTAGCTGATACATTGCAAATATATCTATAATTTTTGATGTTCCATGCTTGGTTTTATCTCCTTTCTTGTGTTTTGTCCACACTTTGAAGTACTTTTCATATGATTTCTTGGACTAACCTATTAACAAGAGCCACAGTGTCAACTGCCTGTTTTCTGCTGTTTTTGGTTCCAGGAGAGTCAGAAAATGAATATTCTCGGAATTGGACGGGACAAAAGCCAAAATGCCTATTTTTCCGGAAGACTCACGGAGCCAGAATACGAGACGGAGGAGGGCCAGGGGCTGGCCACACCACCCCCAGGCGCGGGCTGGGCCTGGCCACGCCAGGGCATGGTGTGGGCCCCCCAGGAACCCCCTTGGTCTCCCTCTTCACCTATAAGAAGCCTTCTGATCTAAAAACTCCGGGGGTTCGACGTTTTTCCAGAAGGAGTTCCGCTCCACCGCCACCACCAGATTCTACGAAACAGCACCAGAAACTCCGTTCTGGCACCCTGCCGGGACGAGGAATTGGAGGAGATCATCGCCATCATCACCACCATCGCTTCTCCATCGACCATCCATGTTTCCCCCATCTATGAGTGAGTAATTCCCCATTGTAGGCTATGGGAATGATAGGGAATGGATGAGATCGTTCATGTAATGGCATCAGATTATTAGGGCATGGTGCCTAGTATCTTTTATTAGTGCTTTATGACTTTGTTGCGACTTGTTGTGCTTAATGCTTGTCACTAGGGCCCGAGTGCCATGATTTCAGATATGAACATGTTATTGATTCATTTTGATAGTGTTGTTTATGGTCTTATCTGCAAGTTGTATACACACGTTGTTGTCCGGAACCGATGGCCCCAAAGTGACAGAAATCGGGATAACCGGAGGGAATGGCTTTGATGTGAGGATCACATGTGTTCACGGAGTGTTAATGCTTTGCTCCGGTGCTCTATTAAAAGGAGCACCTTAATTGCCAGTAGTTCCCTTGAGGCCCCGCTGCAAACGGGCCGGCAGGACAAAAGATGTTGTGCAAGTTCTCATTGCGAGCACATATGACTATATATGGAACACATGCCTAGGATTATCTAGTACTTGGATGCTTTATCTTATTTATCTGCAATTGCCCTATGTTCTGATTGTTATGTGAATTGTCTTGTCCATGCAACGCCTGTCCATCCATCCCTATGCCTACTGCACTCGAATCCCACTGTTTATTGCTATTGTTACTGCTGTCTTTACTTTACTACTGTTGTTACTTTGCTATTCCTACCACAAAACTGTTGCTACCGATAAACTGCTGTGAGTAAGATTGTTTCCAGGTGCAGCTGAATTGACAACTCAGTTGTTAAGGCTTATAAATATTCTTTGGCTCCCCTTGTGTCGAATCAATAAATTAGGTTTCACTTCCCTCGAAAATACTGCGATACGCCCCTTATACTTGTGGGTCATCAAGACTATTTTCTGGCGCCGTTGCCGGGAAGCATAGCTTTATTTATCAAGTCCACTTGGATTCACTATTGTTCAAACTAAGTTTATTCTCGCCTTGTTTTCATGTTTCTTTATCAAAAATACAAAAAAGGGTAGTTCCTACTCTAGTTGTTATTTTCATTGGTCTGTTATTGTCTTGCTTTATCATGCTTGTTGTCAATGGTTTGTTTCTTTGAAACTGAATCTTATTGGCAAGGTAGGTTCATGGAAGATCAAAAATATTATTATAAGGAACACCGCTTGTCACAAAAAGGGAAACACTTATGGGAACAAATTGATAAATTGTATACCATTGCTAGAAACGTGCTCTACTTATAATGTTACTTATTACTGTGATGAATCTTGTTGTAGAAAGAGGTATAAACACCTCCCTTTTCAATGTGAGTATAATGATAATGTTACCATATCTTCTTATGCTAAAGGAATTTATGACTTTTATGATGCGGAACAAATTGAAGAATTTATTGCTTGGAAGGGTGCTTTTGAACTTGCTAGCTTGCTTGAAAATATTGATGATTCACCTTACAAATATGAGGTTTATGGTATAATTAAATTTTTCTTTGATAATTACAAGGATGAAAATGGCTATATTCTTGAATATTTTAATAGATGCTTTCCAAAAATGGAAGAGACTAATGCCTTGCAGGATCCTATGGAAGAAGAAATTGATGAACCTGGAATCTCATTAGATGAAAAAGAGGAGGAGAGTGATGAACAAAAGGAGGAAGAATGGATTAGCTACCCATGCCTACCTTCTAATGAGAGTAACTCTTCATCCCTTACATTATTTGATTGTCCCCCATGCTTACTAAAGGAGGACGAATGCCATGATCCCGAGGATTCTTTTGAAAATGTTTATAATAAAGCTCTAGTGCTTGTAGATCATGGAAAGCATGCTTTATGTGATAGTTATATTGTTGAGTTTATTCCTGAGGCTACTGAAAATTATTATGAGAGAGGAAAATATGGTTGTAGAAGTTTTCATGGTATTGAAACACCTCTCTATGTGTTGAAGGTTTTGAAGTTACTCTTGTTTTATTTTCCTATGCTTGTCACTTTGTTCTTTGTGAATTTATTTGCATACACGATTCCTATGCATAGGAAGTGGGTTAGACTTAAATGTGTTTTGAATTTGCTTCTTGATGCTCTCTTTTACTTCAACTCTTATTTCTTATGTGAGCATCCTCTCAAACTAATATGCCTGAAGATGATAATATGTTTATTATTCTTGGGAGACCTTTTCTTAATACTGCAGGAGCTGTTATTAATTGTAATCAAGGGAAGGTGACCTTCAATATTAATGACAAGGAACATACTGTCTATTTCCCCAAGAAGATTGATAGGACTTATGGTTTTGAATTCAATTGAACATGTTGAGGGCATTCAAGTTGCAGAAATATATTGTCCCATACTAAGAGAAAAATTTGAAACTATTATGATTGGGACCATTGCTATCAAGGTTGAGGTAACATAATCATTAGTGGAATACAAAGTTTTGTCTCATATGAAATTGTTTTGGTAGCAATACCTGATCAATCTTGTTAACAAAAGGATTTCATTGAACAAAACATTGTTTTCACCATGATTATCTTCGCTTACTTCTATTCTATCCATTTTAGTTTTTGCTTATGCCTAACTTAAAGACGTTAAAGAAAAATACTTATTGGGAGATAACCCAAAAGTTTTAGATGAGTCTTGGAAGTTATTACTTCAGTAATAACCGCTCCTTATCCTTTTTATTTCCTTTTTGTGCCATGAGTAACCTCTAATGAGAGAGAAGTAATGATTGGGAAAGTTGCTGTCCCCAAACAGATTTCTGTGCTTCACCGTAAAAATTCGTGTAAAATCTCTGTACGTCCTTTTAAGGCGTGATTTTTTGTGCTTCTGCCCCAGGTTGTTATCTAACTTTCGTTAGTTCAACACTTTTTGATTTGAGCTACAGAAGGTC
Organism: Avena eriantha; assembly: GCA_910589775.1. Lineage (NCBI taxonomy): Eukaryota > Viridiplantae > Streptophyta > Magnoliopsida > Poales > Poaceae > Avena > Avena eriantha. The sequence continues at coordinate 39,632,913 of OU342743.1, read as the reverse complement.
TTCGAAAAAATTCGTCTTTACCTGCGGTCTGTTTTGACAGATTTTTGAAATTTTCTGCATTTGCTTCTTGTTGGTTCCTTTTTGAGTTCTTTTGGGGAATTGAGATTTTGAGGGAAGTGCTACAGTATCTAGTGTTTTAATGGAAGTTTATTTGGTGTTAGAACTGAACCTTAAGACTTATTTATCTTGAGTGCACTAATGTTGCTAATAAAGATTGTGTGAAGTTTTGTATGAAGGAAAAATTTCAGGTGTATGGAAGGAATAACTAATGAGATGAAGGATGGACTAAGTCTCAAGCTTGGGGATGCCACACGTGTCACCCCAAGAAATATCCAAAAAGTACAAGCGTCAAAGCTTGGGGATGCCCAAGGCATCCCCTTCTTCATCAATAAAAATCCCAGGTTTCTTCCAAACACTTCATTTGTATTGTTTCATGCACAGTTGTATTGTTCTTGGAGCGTCTTATTTTTCGTTTTTGTTTTGGTTTTTTGTTTGGTTTGTTTTCTTAGTTTGCTGAATAAGTTGGTTGGACCCCCTCTTTCATACATTGGTGTTTAAATAGTCTGGTTTGGATTGGAAAAGAGTAGGAAAGCTCATGCTTAAGTGGTAAAGAGAGTTTGATTTTGACTGTGGCCTATGCTTTGTCATGCCATGCTTCATATTTTTTTGACTTTATGCTTAGTATTCTTTGCTGTAGCATGACTTGTTATAAACAATTGAGATTGCTTAATGTGCCTTGGATGAATCATGCGTTGTTTTAGCATATTAAATCATAGTATAGTGGTATTCTCCTTTGATGCTTTATTTGGGTTAACTTGGCACATGCTCACACCATGTTATGACTATCTCAAGTCACCATAGCCTTTATGATCCTTTAGTTTTCAATTTGTAGTATCACTTTATGCTTTGATCAATGATGTTTTGTCACTCTGCATGATTATGGCCATTATTGCTCTCTTAGTTTGTCGCTCCCAGTATTTTGCTAGCCTCCACAACAAAGTATGAGTTCCACTCATGCATCCAACTCCTTAAACCAAGTTATTCCAAAGAGTCCACCATACCTACCTACTAGATTATGCTACTCCAAGTATATTCATGCTTTCGTTTACCTTCCAAATTAAACTTGTTATGAGAAAACTAGTGATTAAAGCTCTCACGAACTTGATGGCACACTTTAGTTTTTTTGCCCTTAATAAACTTGAACCATTGTGTCCTCTATGTTGTATATGCTTGCACTTATTTGTTGGGAATTAGCGGAACCATGCTTTCATGGGGAACGCTTTCAACATTGCACTTGGTACTTGTACCTAGTTGATATCATGCTCTTTTGCATATGGATGTCGTCGGTGTGAAATGAAAGGGAAGCTTGTAAGTCCATGGAGTTATGTATATGTGTTAGAGAAACGCCTGGGCCGCTGGTCTAATACATGCTGACATGGTGAAAACCTGCAGCGTAACCATAATGAGCTGTCTATGAAACATTCTTCTTATAGAAAAAGAGTCCTATATTGAGAAAAAAAGAGATTATGAAAAGAGGAAAGAGAGAAATAAGCACCATATTCCCATGGTAAATAAGATTGCTGAGATGCTCGTTGTCTGCTTGCCTTGTCATTTTGATATGGGGATTCTTCCATATCATCGGGCAAGGGGTACCCCGTTGACGGTTCTCTATGATACACATGTACTTACAATGACAAGAACTTACCGGTGACTAAACTTGAGTAGCATGAGGAGCGGCCCTCGTATACAAGGGACATGAGATTTCTGACTTATACTTCGTCAAGCATGTACACCATAGTTTGTTTACTTTAACCTTAATCACTTCAAGATGCTTATGATAGGGGCAATGAGAGTTGAAAGCTATAAGTACCATAATTTTTGGAAGCTCTTTATGAGACTTGAATCCCTACTTCCTTTTATAAAAAGGCCTTTCTTCCACCATTACATTGAGTCTCCATCTTCTACCTGTATGCACCTACTTTGAGAGCATAGTGGCCATTCTTAGTTCTATGTGCATTGTCCCAAGACTAGTTGATTGATGCATAACTTGATATTGATTGTTTTAAACTATTTGTATCTAGTCCCTCTTATGAACTTTGAAGGTGTCCTATGCATTTATATTTGCTACTCTATTGAGGGACAAGCTGAATACTATTATGCTATGTTTTCTTTATGTGAAACAAACAAACGTCTTGCAAAGCATTGCTATTCATGAATCTTTTGTTTCTGCCTTTTCATGTTGCATCATAGTTTCTTTGTCTTATTGCTAGAACTTTGTCTTTCATGTTATGATTGAAGTACTATGATTCCAGTTTTGAATGTTTTACAAATACTTTGATCAAGTCTTTGATGGTGTATGTCACCTCAAAAATTATTCTTTCTTTTTATCACTTACCTACTTGAGGACGAGCAGGAGTTAAGCTTGGGGATGTTGATACATTGCAAATGTATCTATAATTTTTGATGTTCCATGCTTGGTTTTACTCCTTTCTTGTGTTTTGTCCACACTTTCGAGTAATTTTCATATGATTTCTTGGACTAACCTATTAACAAGAGCCACAATGCCAGCTGCCTGTTTTCTGCTGTTTTTAGTTCCAGGAAAGTCAGAAAATGAATATTCTCGGAATTGGACGGGACAAAAGCCAAAGTGCCTATTTTTCCGGAAGACTCACGGAGCCAGAATACGCGACGGAGGGGGGCCAGGGGCTGGCCACACCACCCCTAGGCGCGGGCTAGGCCTGGCCGCGCCAGGGCATGGTGTGGGCCCCCTAGGCACCCCTCGGTCTCCCTCTTCGCCTATAAGAAGCCTTCTGACCTAAAAACTCCGGGGGTTTGACGTTTTTCCAAAAGGAGTTCCGTTCCGCCGCCACCACCAGATTCCACGAAACAGCACCAGAAACTCCGTTCTGACACCCTGCCGGGACGGAGAATTGGAGGAGATCATCGCCATCATCATCACCATCGCTTCTCCATCGACCATCCATGTTTCCCCCATCTATGAGTGAGTAATACCCCGTTGTAGGCTATGGGGATGGTATGGATTGGATGAGATCGTTCATGTAATGACATCAGATTGTTAGGGCATGGTGCCTAATATCTTTTATTAGTGCTTTATGACTTTGTTGCGACTTGTTGTGCTTAATGCTTGTCACTAGGGCCCGAGTGCCATGATTTCAGATCTGAACATGTTATTGATTTATTATGATAGTGTTGTTTATGGTCTTATCTGCAAGTTGTATACACACGTTGTTGTCCGGAACCGATGGCCCCGAAGTGACTGAAACCGGGATAACCGGAGGGAATGGCTTTGATGTGAGGATCACATGTGTTCACGGAGTGTTAATGCTTTGCTCCGGTGCTCTATTAAAAGGAGCACCTTAATTGCCAGTAGTTCCCTTGAGGCCCCGCTGCAAACGGGCCGGCAGGACAAAAGATGTTGTGCAAGTTCTCATTGCGAGCACATATGACTATATATGGAACACATGCCTAGGATTATCTAGTACTTGGATGCTTTATCTTATTTATCTGCAATTGCCCTATGTTCTGATTGTTATGTGAATTGTCTTGTCCATGCAACGCCTGTCCATCCATCCCTATGCCTACTGCACTCGAATCCCACTGTTTATTGCTATTGTTACTGCTGTCTTTACTTTACTACTGTTGTTACTTTGCTATTCCTACCACAAAACTGTTGCTACCGATAAACTGCTGTGAGTAAGATTGTTTCCAGGTGCAGCTGAATTGACAACTCAGTTGTTAAGGCTTATAAATATTCTTTGGCTCCCCTTGTGTTGAATCAATAAATTAGGTTTCACTTCCCTCGAAAATACTGCGATACGCCCCTTATACTTGTGGGTCATCAAGACTATTTTCTGGCGCCGTTGCTGGGGAGCATAGCTTTATTTATCAAGTCCACTTGGATTCACTATTGTTCAAGCTAAGTTTATTCTCGCCTTGTTTTCCTATTTCTTTATCAAAAATACAAAAAAGGGTAGTTCCTACTCTAGTTGTTATTTTTATTGGTCTGTTATTGTCTTGCTTTATCATGCTTGTTGTCAATGGTTGGTTTCTTTGAAACTGAATCTTATTGGCAAGGTGGGTTCACAGAAGATCAAAAATATTATTGTAAGGAACACCGCTTGTCACAAAAAGGGAAACACTTATGGGAACTAATTGATAAATTGTATACCATTGCTAGAAACGTGTGCTCTACTTATAATGTTACTTATTGCTGTGATGAATCTTGTTGCAGAAAGAGGTATAAACACCTCCCCTTTCAATGTGAGTATAATGATAATGTTACCATATCTTCTTATGCTGAAGGAATTTATGACTTTTATGATGTGGAACAAATTGAAGAATTTATGCTAAAGGAATTGATGACTAAAGGTAAAAATGCTTGCCATTCAGATGGCTATAAGATCTTGCTAAATCAGCAGATACAAGCTTCTGTTCAGCTGCCTATCAGATGATTGCTGATTCGTTTTGAGTAATAATACTCGGTGTACCATGCTTCATTGCTTCCTTATAGCCTTTAAACATTAACTGAAACCTTTTGGCGCAAGAGATTGCTCGGCTTAATATTTTGACACAACTCAAGGTTACTTTTTTGTAGAACTCGCTTAGCATTTTTAGCGTCTCATGCATGCATGTTGGGCATTAGGATTGTCCTATCTATCAATCTTGCACAGTTCAGTAACACTCTTTTTTTCACCGGTGTGATATGTCCATTGCTCGGTTTGTACATGATATGTAGTTGGCCATGTGCTAGTTTGATATATGCATTATGTGCTAATTAGGTATAGGCTTCTTGTGCTAATTAGATATATACATCTTAGTATGACAAGGTCGCAATTCTACAGAGGCAGGTGCTCCCTTCTTGGTTTTGATTATGTTGTAAATCAGATTCTGCAATGATATTCTAGGGTATATATGTGTGTGTAGTTTTTGATTGGTCGCCTTCCAATCCTAATGGTCTGGTCCAACAAATTTTCTGGTTTTTATGTTTTTCATTTCTATGAATCGGGGGTACACGACTTCCTAGACGAGGTAACAATGCAATTTTTGTTGCAAGTCTGCACATCCTTACACCTCTAGGCCACAAAGGTCATAGTCCCATCTGGATAAACACTTGGAACATGGAACAGGAGGAGGAAGATTAGATGTTTTGTTCTGTATTGGCTTTCTAGTCAACGTTATCTTTGGTGTTATCTACGCATCCTTTGTTCCATATGATATTCTCAAGAGTGCATCGAGATAATTTCTCAATTTACAATTAGTAATCTTTTTGCAAAGAGTTGATTTCCTCTAATTATTTTGAAATTGTGAAAATATTTGTAATGTCTAGACATTCCTATGTATTTTATAGAATTATTTGTGGTTTTTGTTGGGACATTTCAGAAAGTTGCGTGAAGTTCTTTAATTTTCTAATGTTTCATTTTGAAATTATCTATCGCTAGGGAGTTGTTGGGAGATTTCCCCCATGGTGGGAGGGGATCCCACCTGCCCCTAATAATTCCCCGGGGAGGGGGGGGGGTTGCTGCCCTGGGTTTTACTCCCGTGTCTACCAAATGAGCCCTAAGTCTAGTTTTTTCTCGTAAGTCTGGTTAATTGGGGGCTTGCTGGTTCCCATGCATACGTCCTATCGCCAGCTGGGCTAGGCCCATGTATGGGAACAAATCGAGCAATCTTCCCGCGGAATGTTATATGCCACCCGACTAGAGCGGCAGCACCAAGTTTGTTTCTTCAAAACAAAAAAATCTGTTCCTTTTTTCTTGTTTCTTTTTTTTGTTTATTTTTTCAAAAGTTTTTTTTTTCAAATGTTCATTTTTTTAGAAACAATTACCTTTTCTGAATTTTGGTTCATATTTTGAAATTGGTTCACACTTTTTGAATTTGTTTATGATTTTTCAATTGTTATTCATGTTTTTAAATTTTTGGTTCATGGTTTTAGGATTTAGTTTACGGATTTTCTGAAATTAGTTCATGGTTTTCGAAAATTGGTTCATGATTTTCAATTTTTTGTTCATAATTTTTAAATTTTTTTCTTCATAATTTTGTAAACTTGTTTATAATATTTGAAAAATCTTCACAAATATTAAAAAATTAGATGCGCACGAGCGCTTCGCCGCGCCGCCTATCGCATGTTGTCGCATGGCATTTGTTGTCTGGTGCGGCATAATGTGGACATTTTGGTTGTGTGTTATGGTGGCGGTGTGTGAAGTGTTGAGCTGGTATAGTAACAGAGCATAGGATGCAAACAACACATAAGCGTACACAATAGACCCCAGCTCAAGAGATTCATACTAACATACTTGCATGCCAACCTAAATAGACATTCATGTTTGGCTACATAGAGACTACTATACGGACACCAGGCCAACCATAACAACACATTAGGTTTTGCCACATAAATACCATACAGACACTCGCAAGAAAAACAAAGCAACACATTGTTCAGACGATGAGTGCACGCCCTTCTGCTACAACTCACTCCAACAAATATGAGATTACTTGCCCTTTCACGTAGATAGAAAACACGATGACAATCAAGTCAGTCAACGCACATTTAGATAAAAAGAAAAAACACAATAACACGACAAAAATATGTGACACAATACCTTCTTTACCAATCTTCCGGCCCAATGGGAAGAGTTGCCTCTTCGTTGTGCCTTCCCTACACGGAAAAGGCATCTGATAAACGGTAATCATCCAATAATCAACAACATACAAAGGCATGTAGAGAACATACCTTTTCTCGTTAAGATTTCTAAGTGTCGATCGACGACTTCTTAGTTGGAGTTTTGTGGAGAAAAAATAAAAATTCAGCAAGGCTAGCTACCACACAAAAGCAACAGACATCAAACGCACACCGAAGTGAGCAACTGCCTCGGGTGGCTCACTATTGGTTATGATCAAACCGCTTAGCCAAAATAGAACTCCCTTCAGATTAGAACCTAATGACCTAGAAGCTAATGTCCTGGATGTGGAATGAACATCAAGACACGAAAACATCAACAACATAACTCCTTGACATTAAAGTAGCTATCTATGCAGGAATGGTGAAGATAAGGGCACAACCGTCGGCAATTATGAGGTTAGCAGGCTTGCCAACCAAATCACGGGCCACATCGCTAAAGAAAACTATCTCCACAGAGGCCTCTAGAAGCCACAACTAGAAGACGAAACCTGATATGAAACACAAAAACAAAAAAAGTTTATTATCCAAGACACATAACGGAAAAAACGACAAATATGAGTACATTACAATCCACACCAACCTCGGATTCCCACCCTTGCTACCTAAATTCTCGATACTACACCTGTATGTAGATCCTTCCTTAAATTCCTTGCACTTACAGTCATCGTAAGCTAGGTACCAGCATCCCTGGTTAGGCTCAAGACCATCGATCACAATCTTACTTCTAAATCTCTTATCCTACGAAAAACAGGTTAGCATCCATGGTAGAAAACCCAAGAAAATAGAAGTATACAGTGTCATACCATGGTGACATGTGGATTCATGACAAACAATTCTGGAATGGTGACGACCTGGATATCACTGGATCCAAACCTCTAGCTCTTTTCATAATAAGCTCAACTGGATAAACATATCCTACCAGCCTGCATAAAACCAAACACTAATATCAGAGACCACCTACCAATTCATGATGAAACATCAGCTATTTCAACTCCAATAGCCATGATGATCTACTGATAGGAAAATCATCTATAATAAATAAGTACATATCTGCAAATGGTTATATAGAAATTTAACATGTACCGTTAGTGACTGAATTTTTACTAACATGCTTTCTAACTTCAAAATGGATCTCTACCTACTAATAAACATAAATGACCAGAATAATATGTGCTCAACCCTGCAGCTATTAATTCATCCTAAAACCATTATAGGCTCAGAGCAACCATTAAAAATCATAAAATATAAATGATGACTTCTCTAAGCATAGTTCAAAAAGAAAGGTTCTAGACAGGAACACGTCATAACTCAAGTCTGAATTATATCCGTACCAAGCTTTTCACAGGCACTACAAAACTTTTCACAGGCCCAAAGTTTTAAAACCAAGGACAATATTATAAGGAGCTAATAATATCAGTCCTAGGAAGTCAAAAAGAAACCTCAAATCATTGACATAAGGTCAAAACATAGTTCGGAGAAAGAAGTACATCATAACTCAAGACTGAATTATAATCTTCTGTACAAAACTTTTCTGATGCACTACAAAGGTTTTCATAGGCACAAATTTCTGAATTCCAGGACAATATTATAAGAAACAAGTAATACAAAATCCTAGGAAGTCAAAAGGAAACTTCAAATCATTGGCCTGAACTCGGGACTTGGCAAGTATTTCTTTACTGTCACAACAAAGAAGGTACTGCTGCAATAAGCAGGGCTTGAAAGGACTAAAAATCTCAGGAGGAGCAACCACACTGGGGTAGGAGGGGTTTGCTTTCCTGACTAGTAACTGAAGGTGTAAGGAGAAATATACAGCACACCAATTTTGTTTACCACCCTAATCAATTCACAAGTCTTCATATTCTATTCTACATCTATAAGCAAAATTAATTATTCTAAGTTTCTTTAATTATACTTGGATAAGAGTAAACTACCCAACACATACACCACCCCACCCTCCTTCCACACAAAACAACAAAGGACAAAATCCTAACAGAGCAAAAATGTGAGAAAGCACTATCACACCCTGGAAAATAAGTCGGCGAGTACATGTCATGCAAGGTGGCAATTCAAGAATGAGAGAGAATGGAAGGCATAATGTTGTGGCCGGAGCTGTGGGGGGCGGCTGGAGATCTAACGCCTAGGAACCCTCGAGAGGAAAAGGAAACTATTTGAGAGATATCGACCAGGTTGGGGGCAGGTCTGCGTTTGGAGCATTCGAGGCAGATCGTGGACTTCCAGACCTAGATCGTCACCTCCTCCGCGTATTGTGCTGATCCGTGCCCACACTCCACTTAGACGACACCTCCACTGTGCTCCACGCCCTCTTGGACCAGGGTGCCAGGTCCATACTCCCCATGCAGCCTCGCCCCAAGCGATGACCCGAGCCATGGGAGGGCAAGAAACAAGCCAGGGGCTCCCTGCCCAAATCCGGCAGCGGAGGAGTTGAGTTCTCTGAGCGGCTCTGTTCTTCTCCCACGGGCTCAATAGCTCCGTGAAGATGCGGGGAGGAGCGTGGTGAGGTGCTGGTCGATGAGGCGCGATGACAGGGGTCGGGTCGGAGTTGGCGCTGGGGTTGACCTGGAGAGGTCATGAGAGGTGGGTAGGGGTGGGATGCGGTGTGGGTTTGACCGGATAATAAGGATCAAGTTCCCACCCTAGCTGCCCCCAACGCGCAAAGTCCACCCCCTAGCTTCCCCCAACACGCAAAGGCCACCCCTAGCCCACATTCAGTGGTAACGAACGACAGCGTGCGCGGCCAATGGCCTCAGCTGCGCTGCATGCGACCACTCTTAATCTATAGAGTAATGTTGATGGCGTCACTCCAGCCCTTTATTGGATAGCTAAAAGAAAGTTTATAATGAATGTGGCAATGTTGGTCATATTATATTGGCATCTCCAAAAGTTCTCGAAATCACAAAGTGACATTATCTTGGTGTTACTGAGGAATGTGACCTAGATATGCCTCAGAATGTGACCTAGATATGCCTCAACTTGTGATAAAAAATAGCATCAACGCTTTCTTTCTAATCATGCGCATAAACTTAGCAAATGATAAAATAAATCACATCAACACATATAGATTAAGAATATAGGGTATGTTTGGTTTGAGCCCAAACTTGCCCCACCAAATTTTTGGCATGACCAAAGTAAGGGCCTGACCAAATTTTTGGTAACCTCTTGCTGTTTGGATGGTAGCCAATGCACCGATCCAAAATTTTGGCAAAATAGACCTTTATTTGGTTTGCAACCAATTGTGACTCGATGATCAGTTTTAGGTATTTTGAAACACATCAATTATCAAAAATTGAAAAGATATGTAAATCACGATCAAGACACAGTTTCCTCAAATCAAAAGGCAAAAAAAAAGACGCACTCGAGCCCATATGGAAGTTGTTAATTATGAGCGCAGAGATGCATGCAATTACTAATTGAGAGGACCCACCGATTAATAATTACCAGGCAAAAGAATCAGAACTACTGCACTACCTGACAAAAAGTAATACAGAAAAATATTGCATAGGACCACAAACAAGCAGAGCAAGCTACCACACCAATATTTTGGCGGAGGTTTTCCACGCCCTCAACTCGCCCGCGTGCATGCGGAAATCACACAGGCGAGGGGCGGGCGCCCCGGGCGAACCAATTTTTTGGCTGCCATCCAAATGACTGCCAAACTCTACGGGCCAGCCAACTTTTTGGTATGGTTGTCTTTTACAATCCAAACACACCCATAGAATAAAAATTCAAATGCAGACTGAAAATTTACTCCCTCACGAAAAGACCAAAGTACAGTGGACAACAAAAATGGAGTAAAAGAACGAACCTAATTCCACTGAAACTCCATTAGAACCATGCATTTCTTTCCTTCTTATAGCAGGTGGTTGGTTGGAGACCATGAAGACCAAGCCAATTCTTGATTATTGTTAGAGTAATAGATGTTGTATTATCAGAGGGCCAAAGGTCAGAATATATAGTACATGTACAGGTGCAAATATACAGAAAGCCCCCTAACATATGGGGAAACTACAATATACAAATATACTCTAACACTCCCCCTCAAACTCATGGTGGATCCACAACACTGAGTTTGGAGAGTAAGAAATCATGCTGTGCGCGGGTTTGTGCCTTTGTAAAGAAATCTGCCAACTGCAAGTCTGAAGACACATAATGGAGCGCAACAACCTGATCCTGCACCTGAGCACGTGTATAAAAAGCATCAACACCAATATGCTTGGTCAGCTCATGCTTGACCGGATCACGTGCAATACTGATAGCACCTGTACTGTCTGACAAAAGTGGAGTGGGTCTCGTAACAGAGACCCTAAAATCTGCAAGCAACCACCGTAACCAAGTCACCTCAGCGGTCACCGAAGCCATAGCTCGCAGCTCAGCCTCAACACTTGAACGGGAAACCGCTACCTGTTTCTTCGTCTTCCAAGCAACAAGCGAATCACCAAGAAACACACAGTAAGCAGAAAGTGAACGACGATCCGTAGGATCATTCGCCCACGTAGCATCCGAGTAACACTGGAGCTGGAGAGAGCTAGAACGAGGGAAGAAAAGGCGACGAGTAATCGTGCCACGAAGATAACGAAGGACACGGAGGAGATGACTGTAGTGAACAGTGGTAGGAGCTGAGACAAACTGGCTCAGAATATGAACATGATAAGAGATATCAGGACGGGTGACAGCAAGATAAACAAGACTTCCAACAAGATGGCGATAACGAGTGGGATCGGGAAGAGGATCACCATCAGTAGGACGACGCTTAACATTAAGCTCCATAGGAGTCTCAACGGTGCACTCATCCGCAAGAGCAGCCCGAGCAAGAAGATCCTGAATATACTTTTCCTGAGAGATAGAAAACCCATCAGAAGTGGAGGAAACCTCAATCCCAAGAAAGTAGCGAAGAGGACCAAGATCAGTCATAAGAAACTGATCACAGAGACGAGCCTTGACAAAGGAAATATACTCAGGATCATCACCAGTAATGATCATATCATCAACATAGAGAAGGAGAAGAGTGCGTCCACGAGGAGAAGTGTGAACAAAAAGCGCTGGATCATGAGAACTAGGAGAGAAACCAGCAGCAGTCACCACAGAGGCAAAGCGCTCAAACCAGGCACGAGGGGCCTGTTTCAGGCCATAAAGGGAACGTCGAAGACGACAAACCATCACATCGGGAACAGAATACCCAGGAGGAGGCTGCATATAAACCTCCTCACTCAACTCGCCATTAAGAAAAGCATTCTGAACATCAAGCTGGGACACAGACCAGCGTCGAACAGAAGCAACATCAAGAAGAGTACGCACAGTGGTCATATGGGCCACAGGGGCAAAAGTCTCATCATAGTCACGGCCATGTTCCTGCTGAAAACGAGCCACAAGACGCGCTTTATAGCGCTCAAGAGATCCATCAGAGCGGGTCTTAATTTATAGACCCACTTGCACGTGATAGGACGAACACTAGAAGGGGGAGAAACAAGATCCGAGGTGCTAGTGCGCTCAAGCGCAGCGATCTCCTCAGCCATGGCAAGCTGCCATTCAGGATGACACACGACATCCCGATAAGAAGTCGGCTCGGAGATTACAGAGAGACCATACTGACTAGGGGAGTAACGGTCTGGAGCACGACGCTGACGAACAGGCCGTGAAGAAGGAAGCTCATCTGCGGAAGATGACTCATCAGAAGAGGAGGAAGAAGGAACCGCGGAGGAAGGGTCCGAAGCCGGAGACCGAGGAGAACTAGGGGAACTAGACGGAGGAGAGGATGACGCCGAAGACAAAAGAGGCGCATCAGAAGGAGGAGGTGGAGGAGAAGGGATAGCGGAAGGTGTATCAGGAAAAAGAAGAAAAGAGAGGTCATCCGTTGGGTAAGTACCAGAGGTGGGGCGAGGATAGAAAGGACGCGTCTCATCGAACGTGACATCACGAGAGATGCGCATACGACGACCAACGGGTTCCCAACAGCGATAGCCCTTATGCTCATCACTGTAGCCAAGAAAGACACACTCAACAGACTGAGCAGTCAGTTTTGTGCGTTCGCGAGGAGGGAGAAGGACATAGCAAACGCAACCAAATAAACGAAGAGTCGAGTAGTCTGGACAGGAACAAGAGAGACGCTCGAGAGGAATGCCACCCTGAAGAGCAGCTGAAGGCTAGATGTTAATGAGGTAAGTCGACGTAGCGACAGCCTCAGCCTAGAAATGCGGAGGAAGAGAGGAAGCAATCATCATAGCGCAGGTAGTCTCAAGAATATGACGATACTTACGCTCGACGACACCATTTTGAGCATGGGCGCCGGGACACGAGAACTGAGCAAGGGTGCCCTGCTCAGCAAGGATGCCACGCAGGTGCTGGGAGATATACTCTCCTGCAGAATCAGCACGAAACACACGAATAGGAGTGGAATACTGAGTACGAACCATGGCCACAAAGCGCTGATAAATAGGAAGCACCTCACTGCGAGAGCGCATAAAAAACAACTAGGTGTACCGTGAAAAATCATGAATAAACAAAATATAGTATCAATGGCTCCCTTTTGAAGCAAAGGGAGCTGGACCCCAAACATCGGAATGAACTAAATCAAAAGGTCGCTGAGATACAGACACACTAGTAGGATAGGGAAGCTGAATCTGTTTGCCTAACCTACAACCCTGACACGAATGTAAAGACGACACATCTCCTGAGACAGGCCCCAGAAGATCACGACGAACTAATGACGATAAACGGGAGCCACAAAGATGACCCAGCCGATGATGCTACTGCTGAAACGAGCCAGTGATAGACGCAGCAACCGCAGGAGAAGTGGCAGAGGAAGTGTCAGCGGAAGGAACGCGAAGCCAGTCTAACTAACATAGCCCCGGAGACTCAATGCTGCGAGGGCCTGCTCCAACCAGAGCCTGTGTACGACGGTTCTGAACAGCACAAGAATCAGCATCAAGAATGACATGACAACCAGAATCAGTAAGCTGACTAGCAGAGAAAAGGTTCATCTTAAGACTGGGAACATGAGAAACATCAGGAACAGAGAAAGAGGAAGTAGAGAGGGTGCCTCGACTGGAAACAGGAAGAGAGGTACCATCAGCCGTAATAACACGGACAGGAGAAATAAGAGAGTGAAGAGCAGAAAGAATAGAAGACGTAGAAGTCATATGAAAAGAAGCTCCAGAATCCAGATACCACGGGAATGACCTACCTGACTGTGTAGAAGGTGATGGTCGCGCGGTGCCAGAAGAGCTAGGCACAGAACCAGCAGTACCCGACGAGGAAGATCCTGTAGCAGCGAGCAGACTACGAAGACCACGGATAATATCCTAATCAAACAGTGCACCAGCAGGAGGTCCAGAAGCAACGGCAGAAGATCCTGAAGAACCAGACTGCCGACGAGCAAGCTACTGCTGACGTAAGCGGGGATCCCTCGTCCAGCAGCCAGAGATATCGTGGCCAGGCTTGCCACAGTGGGCGCAGGGAGGACGAGAACCACGAGGCTGCTGAGGCTGACTCTGACCCTGGGCCGGCGGAGCAGAGAGTAGTGGCGGTGCTAGAGACCGCGGCGAAGCCGGCGGCACGGGGGGGGGGGGGGACCACGAGCAGCAAGAACAGATGGAACCTCAAGAAGACCAGCACCACGAAGACGAGTCTCCTCAGCACGAAGCTCAGCCAGTACCTCAGAGAGCGGAACACGACCACGGGCAAGCAGCTGGGCACGACGCGGCTCAAACTCCTTGCGGAGCCGCGACAAGAACTCAAAGACACGCTGAAACTCCAGATCCGCGCGCACAATCAGACAGCAGGGACATGTGTTACACATAGCTGTATGAAGAGAGTCAAGCTGACGCCAAATAGCAGCACTCTAAGTATAGAACTCATCAATAGTGGAATCACCCTGCTTAAGATCATGCTCCTGACGAACCGCAGACAGATAAAGAGCAACCCCAGACGGCTGATCGCGCTGACGAAGAAAAGCCCACTGAGCAGCAGCAGTGGGAAGACCCATGAACTCAACAGCATACTGAGGCAGAACACTGGAAGTGAGAATAGCAGCAGCACGAGCATCCTCATCTATCCACTGAGTGTAGTCAGCCAGATCCAGCCGGTAGGTCGCAACAACAGTAGAATGCTCCTGGACCTTGCGATCATAATCATCCCGAGCAGTATCATCAGCACTCTAGGCTGCATCCTTGACCGCCTGAGTGGCATCGGGGGCAAGGGCAACTGGCGTCGGTGCAAGAGGCGTCGTAGGCGCAACGGGGCGCGGTGGACAGGAGACCTCACCGGAAAGCACACCCCAAAGGCGAAGACCGCGCATGTGGACGCGCATGAAGGCAGCGGAATCAGGATAATTCGTGCCATCAAAAATCACCGGGCAGCGAGGAATCGCAACATAGCCCGACGAGGAAGACATAGCTCTTTTTTTTCAGAACAAATCTAGATCAGACAGAGGCCAGACGCGGCAGCAGAGAGCTGGAGCGAGCGGCGACGTCAGATCCGGGACGGCCGGGGACGGAGCGGTGGCTGGGCGGAGACGGCGGCGGCGGCGGCCAAGAAGAGGCGGCGGCGGCCGGGAACGGGCAGTCGGTGATGGAGGCGGCGGCGGCGACCGGGCGTGGCGGCGGGGTGCCGGGGCGAGCGGCGGCGGCGGCTGCGAGGGGAGCGGCGGCAGGGTGCCGAGGCGAGTGGCGGCGGCGGCGGCTGCATAGGGAAAAAAAGCCTTACGGCTCTGATACCATGTTAGGGTAATAGATGCTTGTATTACCAGAGGACCAAAGGCCAGAATATATAGTACATGTACAGGTGCAAATATACAGAAAGCCCCTAACATATGAGAAAACTACAATATACAAATATACTCTAACAATTATCACCACACTTTGATTATGAAACAGAATTTTGACCATAAAAGGTGTTTGCATGATTGCATACTTGGATGTTTATATCTCCCGCAAGAACGGAAATATCATGTTTCCTCAACAAAGCAAGTGGAACACGAGCAGCAAGGTCTGAAGGTTTGAAAATCAGTCCCCTATAGAGAAAAATATCAAGCTTCAGAAATTTATTGTTGCAAAACTAAATAAAAGCGGTTGCTAAAAAATTCTGAATCGTGTCGCTAGCTGTTGATCTGAATAGCTAGACATGTAATTAGATGATCAAGTGCTAAATTTGACATAATAAAATCTTCTAGAGACTACTCATGCACTCTTTGTGCTGTAGATGAGGATTTATACTTGACAATATATCACCTCACAGTAACGTGGTGATTTACTGGAACTGCTCCCAAATAAATAAAGAACAATTATGTGTTTGGAGTAGCACTCATACAAAACAACTTTAACTACTGGAACTATGCAAATATGATCTTTATAATGATCAATAAGAAATCAAGCTAATCAAAATTGCTATCATGAGATGAATTAAGAATGAAGTGTAAAAAGGGGGAAATGATGAATATAATCTCGAAAGATAACCTTCATCCATGCCTCTTTAATGAATTTCGTCAGTAAATAAATCAACCATTCCATTCAAGTTTCAGTCACTTAGCAATGTCTTAGCAAAATACCACCTATGCAAAAAAAACGTGTTTTTCCTTCAATTCCCATTGATATAGATAAGTTAACTAACACTTGGCTCCTTTAGGAGTTTGTAAATTGGATATACATAGTTGAAACACATATATATAAATATAAAAATTGAAGTGGGAGCCTTTCTGTAGCATCCCAATTGTCTAACAATTGCAATGTACTTGCCTAGTCTATATATTACTACTTTCTACATATCATGTATTACATCATCATTATATCATGCTCATGTCACCATGCCACCTTGCATTTGAGTATCATATAAAACCCCTTTTAATTTGGTTCTTCTCTCATATGCATTGTATTCTTATTAATTGTATTTTCCCCTTGTTACATTGTAGTTGGATCTTGATATATTGTTAAATGCCCAATTTAAGTTGAGGGCATCTCTCTTATTCTTTCCCTCACCCCTAACATGTTAACATCATTCCTTGTTTCAATTCTAATTCTCTACATATGGGTGTCTCTTTTCATTTGAATCTTAACTCAATCCCATATGTTCGTCTTCTCACTTATATCTTATACATCCTCTTAGGGAGTGCATTAAATATAATGCATGCCCCATGAAACCATACCCCTTTCCTAACCATCCCCTCCTCCTTGTTTGGTTTTGGGTTTCAATGGAAATTGTTCTCTTTCTTAATCCATCATGTGTGGCTAAACCATCTTGCCATACTAATATGCCTTTTTCCACTATCTAGTGCTACATGCAATATTAACCTCTAGTCACATGAGATATCAATGCTACATGTGACCATTCTTTTATTCAAATTATTTTGAAACTTGTTTGCTTGTTGATTTTGATCAAATCCTCCATCCATCTAACTTATCTACCTATTCTAAATAAAACCCTAAATCTTAGTGTGTATACTCATATGTATATATACACACACTAAATCTAACCCCTCTCTCTCTACAAAACCTAGCTAAAATTCTAGCTAGACAATAATCTATTTCCTACCCTACCGTGTGCATGTATGAAGTCACACACACCCCCAGCCTGTCCCGGAAATAAATCCTATGAGACCTGGTCTATATTCCTTAAAGGATAGATCCACCTCTATACATAATGGATAAAAAAAGTCTAATTAACAGATGAAAAAAAGTCCCAAAAACTGAAAGAACGGACAACGTGTCATGCATAGGAGAGTGTCTATCAATAGACCCGGTCTCATAGGATTTATTTCCAGCCTATCCCTGTTTATCTTCTCCATCCCGGGTACGTCCTCGACTTGCTTTTCCTCCTGACCACAAGTAGGCCCCCCATCCACTCCTTCCTTCCTATCTCTTTCCCCTCTTCAAGATAGAGCCAGATCGAGATCGACAACACGCTCTACTTCTCCTCTCCGACTGCCGCGTCCCGGTGAGAATTCCGGCGACTCCGCACGCCCTCCAGCCTCGCCAACCCGTCCACAAGCTTCCCGGTGAGCTTGCCATTATCCTGCACCAATCCATGCCCCTTCCGTTCTCTAGATCTCTACCGATGCTGACCCCGTCGCACCGCCGCAGGAACCCGTCACCGGCAGCTGTCCGGTGATCTTCCGGCACCAACTCTGCCCTTTCTGGCTCAACCTGATGAGGCGCGTCTGGTGTGCTTACTCTCGTGTCCTGGTTCGACCCATAGCATCAGATTCTTCCACGACCAGAGCTCCCTGCCATGGCCCAAGTTTTCGTCTCAGCTTCGTGTCTGTACCTCGTCGTGGGACTACATCAAGTAGCATCGCGTCTCCTTCCAATCACCGACCGAAGCCAGTCCTTGTGGTATGCGTCCTCGCCCTCTACTCGTCAGATTGCTGCAAGCCAGCTACTGCGCTTGTTCCTTAATTCTTTGCACGCATTAGTCTGTACACTACCATACCTACCAGTACACGATTCAAATTCAGCTAGTAGCTAATTTTGCTAGTTGCCTTTTGATTCAGCTGCCTGCACCACCAGGATCGATTGATCCAGTTACTGCACCATGCGTACACACACCCACGCCTAAACTGTTGACACCCGCACGCACTACACCAGCAGTCAGCAACCTCTGTTCTCTCGTCACTCCCGGCGTCCTTGTTTCGCCTCCTGTGCGTAACCATAGACCTACGTGTAGAGGGACAAACCAGCTATAGCTAGTATCAAACGTCACTCAGTTTGATTCAGTAAATCTCTCGAAAACATTATTGTAACATTGCAACATCTCTTTGAAAAACTGGTACTGGTCGACAATACTAACTGATGTTTAAGCCTCTATTCTCCGTCGGTTTTCGATCGATACAGTGCATATCCTGCACCAACACTTACGCGTATCTAGTCTTGGTAGCACCCTCTTTCCAACGAATAGAGGTCATAATCTCACAGAATCATCAGCAGAACTTCGTCGTCTCTCACTGTCGTTGCTGCCAAATTTCAGTTTGCTTGTTTTCGTTAGCGCCCAAGTTTTACCCTCTGCTCCCATCAAGTTTTCGGCTGCTACAATCAGTTCTAGGTGAACCACTTTGCTTTCACTTCTCCTCGGTATGACCAGCTCCACACAGAAACAAACTACACTCAAATCGGTGGCCTAAATCTTCCGGAATCATTTGACGAAGGTCGTTGCAGCTAGCTGCTAGCTAAACCGGCACTGCCAACATCCGTTTCAAATTCAGAAACCCCAACCTTCCTAGTCTTTAGTAATCCACGCTTCTTTTCTACCTAGGTTTCTAGAGTACAAAATGTGTTTTGGCTTTTATCTTCTCTAGGAAATGAATAAAAGAAATGCTTATGCAATAATTCGTATCTTTTTATTGGTTTATCCAAATGACATGTCTTATATATCTAACTTGTTCAGAAAAATACAAGGAGTATGAATATGATATTTAAAAATAATTTTTGAGTATTTAAAATTTCGAAATTATATAAATATCAATAAATGTTTTTTCATAATAAATTCATAACTTTAATTCCGTAAATCTAAATTCGACAAATAATATGTCTAAATCGATAGCGCGACGAGCCCTTTTTAATTATGCACTCCATGATATGAACTGAAGCATGCATCATATAAATGTTAAAGGGGAAGCAAGGTTTATGGGAGAAAAATATGACTAAACCACTAATACAAAATGCTTATTTCTTGTTTCCACACCCCATTCATGCCATGCTATGTTATACCATGTAAATTGTGCATCATTCCATTATGGAATACCTGTTTGATTGTTGCATATGATTTATATGATTGTGCAATGTATTTATTTCGGTCCCTTGTGTGTTTGGTTTTTATCCGGATAGACACTGAGCAAGGAGAATACTAGGAGTCTCAGGAGTATTATCCGGATCCTTCCTATTCGGCACAGAACTACCAGGCAAGCAATTCCCCATGCTTGCATACATATAGTACCTATGCTTCTATCTTACTCTTGCATCATTGAGTCGCGATTGCATTAAATTGAATCCCAAGTATTGCATAGCCTCTACTTTTCAACCCCCTGAAGCTTGTACCTCAATCCTATGAGCCATTACTGCAGGAGTTGTTTGAGCCATGCGAGTCGTAGAATTGCATGTGTAGGGTTTGTGCGAGTCTTTGGATAACGAGGTACCTAAACAACTTAATCTGAATAGTAATGGGATAACTAATGAAAGAGGCATCGGTGAGCATTATCTGCTATTTGATTCTTTAAGCTCACTTGTGTCCTGTAGGACCCCGAGTACTTGATTCCTGTTCTTTGATTATTCGCACTATTCACATACGGGAGACTCTATGAATTCCCCTTTTCCTGAACTTGATTCGTACTTTATTTCTTGGGGCCACAAACTAGTTTGGGGTTTTATTACTATCCTGTACTTATGCCATGCTTTACTACTTTATTTAAGATTGTGCGTGGAGCACCTGTACTGTTTAGTACTCGTGACACGTTTCCGCGGTATCGACAATCCCAATCACACTTTCGGGTTCCCAGTCGTTTACAGCCGTCTACACAAACCTTGGGTCCGTCTCGGAGCCGGCCAACTTCGTAGCGGGTAGCTTAATGGGGTGGCCCCCTAAAATGATTTATGAATCCTGTGAATGCTTTGTCGTGAGGCCTCGTTGCGTTTTATTTGGTTCTTCCGAGGTTGATTGTGTGTGTTGCTATTTGTGCACCCCTGCAGGGTAAATCTTTCTGAAAGCCGTGTCCGCGGTTATGGACGACTTGGAGCACAGTTTCTCGATCATAGACAAGCATAACTAAAGTACCGCCTTTAATCTGACTAAGACATGACTAGTAATCACTACAACACTCATGGAATGGTTAATAAAATTGCTAACGGATGGGTTGTTCTTCCGCCTTCTCGTCGGTAAGCGAGAAGGAGGACGAGCGAGGTTATTTATGTTGCTTATATAACTGTTGCTATTAATTAACGGGCGTCCGCCTATCTCTGGTTGGGCGGATATGTAGCGAGTCTCTATAGCTCATTGTAGATATTATCTTTCGCTGCAATTGCGTCACCCCCAGGTTGTTCCCTTTAGATGCATTAAGACTTGCTGAGTACCCCTAGGGTCTCACACAATAAATATTTGGTTTAGATGGACATGTATACTCTCAGGAAGGTTACTGGGTTGAGGAGACGGATGATGGTGGCAATGACCATCAGGTGTCGAGATTCTGGGGATGGAGATCCGTGAGATCTGTGGACGGGATGTGCTTTGTTATGTGGCATCTTATGCTGATTTGCTTCTTATCTGTACTCGGATCTTGTATTCCGCTTCCGCTTGATACTCTGTTGCTTGATGTATGAGGAGATATCCTAAAATATTATATCTATCTAGGATATTTGGATCTTGTCATATGACATTGCAATATTTCTATTTCTTTTAGATGGTGTGACTCTGATGTCCATTGTAAGTCGCAGACATACGTACTCATTTGTGTATGTCGTGGTCGCGTTACTTGTCGCTTACGCCGCTCGCTCTTGTCCCGATGTTCTTGAAAGTGGATGAGGTGGTAGGCCGGTACCGTGCCCTACTCCGCTTCGACGGGCCTACACGTGGGTGGCCTTAGGCCTCCGCAGTAGAGTCACTTATCCACTTTTGGTTCGTCTAGGCTTGAACTTAGAGCGTAATGTCCGAGGTATTATACTTTCCCACTGTTTCTCCTCAAAAAAATGTTGCATGCCAAAAATAGTGAAGAAAATGTAGTAAAGGCATTCAACAATAACAAAAGTTAGAGACCACTACCAGCAAATCTTGAGTTGAAAATGCATCAAACCAAATAAGAACCAAGCCTTATAATTTTTACAAGAGTGAAGGGGAAGTTTTTTTGGTACCTCGCGAATGTTGATTGGATATGCAGTAGCCACGTCCGGAAGAACCAGGCCTTAGTTTTCATTTAGTACCCGGCTAATGTGATTGGATATGCAGTAGGCAGGTCCGGTTTCTAATATAGACAAACCAAGCCTGTCTTCTTGACTTATTGTCCTACCAAATTAACAACAAATGGAAAGGGCAGTGAGCAGCAGAACCCTAACAAGACAAAATAACAGCGCAAGGGATAGTGCAAATCTAGAGCCTCTATCAATGAATTTGTAGGCTATGCATGCACACACCAATTGGAAATTGCATGCATATATGTACAGGCACACACGTGCAGCTATATCACTGGTTTGTTTTGCTACTGTTTTACGTATATGCACACACACATGCTACCTCTCTCTCGTTTCAAACTTTAACTTGCTCATACTTTATCATCTAGAACATGTATTGTTTCACTAATAAACATCAGAAGTGCAAGAGCTGAGAATAAGAAATGTAAATTGTACTACAGTTTTATACGTGATGAACTGGGGAGTAAGGAAAATTTAGATGAAAACTAACACATAGCTCCAGTTGTTGGTGGCATGGTGGAGCTGCTGCTCATGGAACTGAACTTGCTCCCTCCGCTCGCCGGCTCCAACAGCCGTAGAGCCACCGCCCTCCCTCACGCTGATGTTCCTGCTGGTGGTCATGGCAAGAAGAGAAGTGGCCGACTGAATGGCGGTCCAACAGATGCCAACGGGTCCATCCAAGTAGTCCCTGGATGAACTATTCTCGGCGTCGGTCGTGCTGCCACTTCTAGTGCTGCTCAACTCGTTCCCGTTGCCTGCTAGCTCCGACGCGGGGACCTCAGTGCTGCCATCTCCCTCCGGCGAACACTCGTTCGTGGATTCAAAGCAGCACCAATAATAGCACGGAAACAAGGAAAACTGATTTCATCACCCACAACAAAATTGGTATTAACCTCCATTATCTTCACATCAATAGAAATCCCCAGAGAATCAGCTAGAATAACCCCCCCGAGAACACCATGATCTCCCCTAATCGCTTCGGAGATTGATATTTTAGGAAATAATGATGGTGCTAGACCAGACTAGCTCTCTCTCACACACGAACGGAGGAGGAAGAAGATGAAAAACAATAGACACGAGGGTATTTTCTCTGGCGACGAACGCCCAGCTGCACGAACAGCTAGCTTTCTATTCAGCTCTAACTGAAATCCACTCGCTCCCAACAAACTACTGTTACAGCCGGTTTTATAGCCCACGCACGCACGCAGTCCATCACGCGCACGCCCTGCCGCACAGAGCGCTCACCACGCGCACAGTCCTTGCGACCCGGTCCTCTTCAAATGTGAGCCATCGCTACTCATCCGCAAGACCTGGGCTTCCTCCGCTGCGCCAGCTGCGTCCTCCGTCGCCATACGATCGGAGTCCTAGCTACAGACCGACTGACACAACCAGACCCAAACAACGACATACACAAGCACGAACTCATGCACCTAGACCTAGACACGTACACGCTGGGGATCGCGTGGTTTATTCTAACAAATATGTCCAAAAGGTAGACACCCATCTCTGAATTGGAGAAACAATCCCCCTGCTTTGATCTACAACCGGCCTAACATAATCCATCCTTGAACTCTCATATTGTAACTTTTTCAGAGCAGAGGAATTATGAAGGCGGTCCAAGAAATTAAGATCCCCCAAATTAGATTTCCTCTTATCCTCCCTGAGTTCAAAAATCTTAGTGTTGAAGACGAAGGCCGAAGCCACAACACGCAAAGAGGAAGGTGCGTTCGGTGGAGATTCGATCCTCTTCACGGCACCCCATTGATTGTTCCCTCTCTCACTCTAATCTCTCAAGCTGTGATTGGAAAATCAGAGATAAAAGACAAGGGATTTGTGCTGCGTTCTACCGCGGGCAGCCTTTCGGGGTTTTCTCTTTTTATTGAGGTAGGAATCGATCGTGCTTGACTACACGATGCCTACAGTGGTACGTGCCATCCCACGTTCCACGCGATCGGGATTACATGCCCAGATCCTAAACAAAATCCTATCTTATCCGATCCTAGGAAATAGCTGAAAGTCTGACTAAAAACTGACTCGCTAACTCTGAACTTATTGACACTAAAGCTGACAAGAAAAAAAATAGATTACCTAACAATCTCCTCCTAATCTAGTTGCCCTTCACCTTGATGATGCCGATGCGGCGGCGCAGTTCCTGGAACTGCACACGACCGAGTGCCTTGGTCATGATGTCGGAGAGCTGATCCTCCGTGCGCACGAACTAGACGAGAATGTTACCCTTGTCGACGCACTGGCGGATGTAGTGGTAGCGAATATCAATGTGTTTGCTCCGGTCGTGGAAGACCGGGTTCTTTATCAGCGCGATCGCCGATCTGTTGTCAACACGGAGCTCTGTTGCACCGCTGTCTTGGCCGAGCAGCTCGCAGTGGAGGCGCCTCAACCAGACACCCTGGCATGCCGTGGCTGTCGCGGCAACGTACTCTGCCTCACATGAGGAGAGTACGACGATCTTTTGCTTGGTCGATTGCCAGGAGATGGGGCACTGTCCAAGGAGGAACAAAACTCCGCTTGTGCTCTTGCGATCGTCGACATCGCCACCCATGTCGGCGTCGTTGTACCCGACAAGCTTGCCCTTGGTGTCTTCGCTGGTGTAGCAGCAACCCAGGTCTCGAGTCCCAGCGATGTATCTTAGTAGGTGCTTGACCGCACCCCAGTGTTCGCTCATTGGTGCTTCCATGAAGCGGTTGAGGTACCCGACGACGAAGCAGATGTCCGGGCGTGTGTGGACGAGGTAGCAGAGAGCTCCGACGACGCTGTGGTAGAGCGATGCATCAATTGCTCCGCCGCTCCCCTCCTTGTTCAGCTTCAGGCATGGGTGCATTGGAACAGATGCGGCATTGCACGAGCCCATGCCCATTCTGCCGAGCAGCTTGTCTACATAAGCTGCCTGGCCTAGCAGAATTTTCCCTTTCTCCTGCACAACCTCGATTCCGAGGTAATAGGACAGCAATCCAAGGTCGCTCATCCTAAAGCAAGCCACCATCTCCTTCTTGAACTCACCGATGGCTGCTGGGGAGGTGCCGGTGATGATCATGTCGTCGACATAGACGCTGAGCAGGAGGCGTGTCCCATCCTTGCAGCGCGTGTACACTACGTGCTCAGATGGGCACTTGACGAAGCCGAGGTTGACGAGGCAGCTGTCGAGCTTCTCGTTCCATGCGCAAGGAGCTTGACGGAGCCCATACAGCGCCTTGCAGAGGCGCAAAGCTTTTCCCCCCGATCTAGGCTTCATGAATCCAGGGGGTTGGGCCACGTACACCTCCTCCTTGAGCTCGCCATTGAGGAAGGCGGACTTCATGTCGAGGTGGTGCACCTACCACTCCTCCTGCGCAGCAACGTCGAGCAGCAGTCTCACCGAATCCAGGCGAGCGACGGGAGCAAAGACTTCCTCATAGTCAACCCCCTCCTTTTGGATGTACCCTTTGGCGACGAGACGGGATTTGTACTTGGTGACGACGCCCTTCTCGTCTCGCTTCACCTTATAAATCCACTTGAGCCCAATGGGCTTGTGGCCCGGTGGGAGATCGACGAGAGACCAGGTCTCATTCTCTTCAATTGAGCCCAGCTCCTCCTCCATCGCCTTCCTCCACTGCTCATCCCCTTTTGCCTCATCCACGCTCGCCGGCTCCTCAGCTGAGGTGAGGAAGAGCCGCTCAGTGAGGCCTGGCGGTGAGGCGTCGCTCCCCAGGATATCTGAGACGCGGCGGTACCTATGCGGCTCTCCCTCGTCTTCGACATCAAGCAGCTCGGACTGGGGGATAGTGGGAGGCATGGCGAACTCCACGTCCGGCCCTCCCACATCCATGGCTGATGGTGGGGATGCAGAGGGCGCTGCGGGTGAACCTAGTGCGGTAGTGGTGGCAGATCAACTGCCCTTGTCATCCCCTCTCTCTGAGGAGGGTGTGGACGCTGAGGTCGTGCGTGTCGTAGTGCGAGGTGCTGATGCCACCGTGTACTCCACCACGAAATCCTCCATGTCCTTGATGCTGGTCGCGGCGTCCTCGTCCCACTTCCAGCTTGCCGCCTCGTCGGCATCACGCGTCACGTGCACGCGGCGTGTAGCAGGATTGTACACTTTGTACACCTTGGACCCCTGCTCGTAGCTGATGAACACCATTGGGCTGCTTCGATCATCGAGTTTGCTGAGGAAGGGGCGCACGCTCTTCACATGGACCACGCATCCAAATGCGCGCAGGTGCTCCACGCTCGGCTTCTTCCCGCACCAGGCTTCGTACGGTGTCTTACTGACATGGGTATACCCTACAGGTACTCGAGTTTGGTATATACGGCCTGAATATAGCGGAAGCCCACGGTGTCGCCAAAGCCCAAACGGAGAACTCGAGTGACCTACGGACTCTCGATTGCTTGAAGAACAAGAAGAAACTAAAGATAGAAAGTTCAAAGGGGAAAACCCTAACTTGTAACCGACTCGACCTGCTACCCGAGACCTAGCCTATCTATATAAAGGCTAGGAGGGGGCGGCGAGGAGGACACACGCAACCATAGTTTCCACAACCCTCGCCAGATTGCATCTGCGCACCATTGTAATCCTCGATTCCTTCATTAATTCCACGAGCAGACAAGCAGGAGTAGGGACCTCTACGAGGCCTGAACCTGGGTAAATCTTCGAGTCCCCTGTGTGCTTGTTTGCTAACTGATAGATGTCTCCAGCTCTCCCTCCTTCTCCAAAACCCAAGTCCATAACAATGGGCATTGATGAGTTAAACCCTCGTCAATTGGCGCTGTCTGGGGGAATTGGGAGTGCTGATGTTGCGGCTTCTTCGGCCCCATCAACCGCGATCTACAACTCCGCAACAGCAGAAATTCGCCAGCTCTTCGGCGCGTTCGACTTCACCGTCCACACACCGGCCACTCGCCCGACTTTCGAGTCTGTGGGCGACAGAATCAACTTGGCAATCAGGAGCTTCCGCTTCCAAGTCTGTCAGATGGGCATGCTTCGCATGCCTGACCTGCCGACAGTACCATCGATTGCTCCAGCATCGTGGTTCCCGCCACCAATCGGCACCCTCAGTGAGCTCAATGCCTCGACAACAGTCGAGAATACGGTCAGCGACAACAGTCGTGAATCTGATCTGGGCGATCTAGCAACTGAAGACGAGGCCTACGGCTTTGGATCTGAAAGTTGCGGGAGCAACAACCTCCCCAATCACTTCATGTGCGTCGTCATCAACGCGGGCAACACCTCCGCCAACCGCGACAACACGGGCAACCGTGGCAACGAAATCGACCTGCCTAACAGCGGCATACCAAATGGTGGCAACGGCGCCCCCGTCAACAACGGAGGAGCGGTCGAACCTCCAACTATAATAAACGAGCAGACCGGCGAACGCGTCGTGATCAGGCTCAACGAACAAGAGTGGGCTCGTTGCCCGATGCCCTACGAGGCAACCCTCTACCCTTTGGATCTCCGCAAGAACTGCTAATGGGCTACCATTGGCTCCTAAAGGAGGAATTCAAACGCCAAGTACAAATAATCGCGCAACTCGAGGCACGCAAAAAGGCAGCAGATGAGTCGAGCCTTCGTCGTGCTGGGCTCTCCTCCCACGGAGGATCCTCCTCAAAGGGCAACGAGCACATCGCAAACAAGAGGCATCCCAGATGGCCCATCTCACCGAACAAGAACGCATAAAAGCTGCAAAGGTCCTCGACTTCAGCTCTATGACAGTCGACACGCGGGGCAATGTGGTCCCAAAGATGCCGCAAGCTGCAGTAACATCAGCCACCATGTACCTCCTCAACAATCAACCGCCGGCCAGGGATCCTCGGGCCGCCATGCACCGATCTACGATCACAGGCTTGGGGTTAATCGAGGCCGCCCTCGACAAGGAGCCAACACCGGAGCCGAAGAAAGGCAAGGCGCTAGCGAAGCGCTACTCCTCGCCCTCCTCCAGTGATGATAGTCATGACCTGTCTCGACGCCGCCGATCAAGGCAACATGACCACGACTACGACGCGCGTGATGACATCACACATCGCAAGATCGACAAGTCAAGGGCGTGACGTGCCCGATCGACTGACTCAGAAGACAAAGATGTGGAGCTCTGTGGCGCTAGATGCTTCAGCAGGGCCATCAGGCAAAAGCGAATGCCCAAGGGGTTCAAGCTCCCATCGGAGAACCCAAAGTTTGACGGTCTGCAGGACCCAAAAATCTGGCTAGAGGACCACATCTCCTCCGTCAGGCTCCACGGAGGGAGTCGAAGCACGGCCATGCAATGCCTGCAGCTGCAGCTGCAGGGCGCCGCCCGAGCATGGCTCAACAACCTCCCACGCAGATCCATTCATAGTTGGGAAGAGCTGGTCTATAGCTTCGTACACAACTTCAAGGGCACCTATAAAAGGCCCGCGTCAATTGAAGAGTTGAGGTGCTGCCAGCAAAGATCGGGCGAATCGCTACGCTCGTACATCCAAAGGTGGTCCATTATCAAGAACTCCGCAGAAAATATCTCGGAGGACCACGCAATCGACGCATTCAACGGCGGCGTCCGCCGCATAGAGCTCAGGGAGGAGCTGGGCCGCTCGAAGCCCAAGACCATCGACCACCTGATGGAAATCGCGGATCGGTGGGCCAACGGAGAAGATTCGGTGAAGAATCGCGTTCACTCCGACGAGGAAGCAGAAATCGAGCGCAGACGCGACCGCCGAAGCAAACGCCGCATGCGCATCTACGATGACCACGATGAAGTCAACATGGTCGCAGCCGGCTACGCCGACAGACGCGATGACAACCACAACAGCGGCTACCGCATCGGTGTATACCGCGACTCCGGGAAAACCACGCAAGTATGGCAGCGCCGCAATCGCGACGAGGCACCTACAACATCCATTGAAGACAAGCTGTCCGGACCATGCACTTTGCACTTCTACATCGACAAGCACGACGAAAAAAAGAAGTCCAGCCACCTCCTCAAGGACTATTGCGAGTTCCTCAAACTGCATGAGGGATTGGCTCAGATGAATCGTAATACAGTCGAAAGGGGCTACGGAGCCACTCCAGGTGTCGTGGCACATGGAGCTCCGCCACCACCGCCTGGGCCACCACCAAATGCAGCTGCGCCGGACCAGCACCACGAAGGCGAACCATACCCACGGGCCATGGGTACCATGATGATCCAGAAGGGACGCCCCTCGAATCGGGTGCAGAAGGCCATCACTCGCCAAGTCAACTTGGCCACAAACTCACCACCATCTACCACTAAGTACCTCAGCAGAAGCGAGTCCTGCATCACCTTCGACAAGCGCAACCATCCGCCCTAAGTACCTCGTCCAGGTCAATGTCCCCTCATACTAAAGGCACAAATTGGAGGTTTCAACATGAGCCGCGTATTCGCGAGTACCTTGCGAGCAATAAGGATCCCTCTAACTTGCTTAGAAGCCTCGGACACAACATTCCACGGCATCATCCCAGGCAAAGGCGTGTATCCCCTTGGCAAAATCAACCTCGACGTCATCTTCGGCACGCGGAAAAACTTTCGGCACGAGCGCATGGACTTTGAGGTCGTCGACTGGCCCTCGTAGTACCACTACATCCTCGGACGCGTCGCATTCACTAGGTTCATAGCGGTGCCACACTACGCCTACCTGCAGATGAAAATGCTAGGTCCTAATGGCGTCATCATAGTCAACGGGAGCTTCGAGAGATCCGACAGTTGCGACAGGGAATTGAACAGAATTTCCTAGTCCTTTGGCATGCAAGAAGAACTCGCGAGACTAAAGGAGTCGACAGACAACAGTTTGCCTCCCCTGAGCCGGCCTAGTTCGCCTGATCTATCGTTCGACTCATTGGTGCACACAAAGAAAGTTCAGGTCCACCCATCGGATCTCGCCAAGACGGCCCTCATCGCCAACAACTTGAGTCCCGCATAGGAACTCGCGCTCGTCGAATTCCTCCGTGAGCACTGGGAAATTTTTGCCTGGTGTCCAGCGGACATGCCAGGAGTTCCCAGGGAATTCGCCGAGCACGCACTCAATGTCAACCCAGACGCAAGGCCAGTCAAACAAACAATTCGGCGATTGTCTGAACCAAGGGCAACGACAGTTGGAATGGAGATGAACAGACTCCTCGACGCCAAATTTATACACGAGATCAAGGAAAGCACTTGGCTCGCCAACACGGTGCTAGTACCAAAAAAGGAGACGGATATCCTACGGATGTGCGTGGGCTTCACCTCTTTGAATAAGCACTGTCCAAAGGACCACTTCCCGCTCCCGTGAATCGACCAGATCATCAACTCCACCACGGGATGCGAGCACCTTTGCTTCCTCGATGCCTACTCAGGCTATAACCAGATTCGAATGAAGGAGGAAGATCAAGAAAAAACAGCGTTCACAACGCCCTTTGGTGTGTTCTGTTACAACACAATACCCTTCAGGCTAAAGAACGCAGGAGCCACCTACCAGCGGTGCATGCAGGCTTGCCTCAAGAACCAACTTGGTCGCAACATTCAAGTCTATGTCAACGACATAGTAATCAAGACCAAAGAGGAAGCCTCAGTAATTGATGATTTGCGCAAAACCTTCGCCAACCTCGACCGCTACCGGATCAAGCTCAATCCGGGCAAATGCGCCTTCGGCGTACCATCTGGGCAACTACTCGGATATCTTATCTCTATGAGAGGAATCGAGGCAAACCCGAAGAAAATAAAAGCCATACTAGCCATGGAGAAGCCGAAGAACATAAGAGGCGTCCAGCAGCTGGCCAGACGAATCGCGGCGCTCAGTCGATTCATCAGTCGAATGGGAGAAAAGGCACTACCCTTCTACCAACTCCTCCGCAAAGCTGACAAGTTTGAGTGGACCAATGAGGCACAGAAAGCATTCGAAGACCTCAAGCGCCTGCTATCCACCTTGCTAGTACTGGTGACCCCACACGAAAGGGAACCATTGTTGCTGTACATCTCCACCACCAACCAGGTGCTCAGCATAGTGCTCGTAGTCGAACGAGCCGAGGAAAACAAGGTCCACGGAGTACAGCGCCCAGTCTACTACCTCAGTGAGGTACTTACACCAACAAAACAGCGGTACCCGCACTACCAGAAGTTGGCATAAGACATCTTCATGACTGCCCGACGACTGCGCCACTACTTCTAGGAACACCCAATCGTGGTAGTCAATGACGCCCCACTGGGACATATCCTCAATAACCCCGATGCCACTGGGCGAGTCACGCTTTGGGGAATCGAATTGTCTCCACGAGACATCACATACAAAAAGCGCGATGCAATCAAGTCGCAAGTTCTCCCTGACTTCCACGTGCACTGGATGGAGAATCAGCTCCCTGAAAAACTAGATATGTCCTACCTCTGGACAATGCACTTCGACAGATCCAAACGGAAGGACGGAGCTGGCGCAGGTGTCATACTGACATCGCCCCAAGGAGACAAGCTGAGATATATTCTGCGAATGCAGTTCACCGCCTCCAACAACAAAGCCGAATACGAGGCCTTGCTACATGGGATGAGGATGGCAAAAGCCTGCAGCGCCAAGAGGCTCATTATATACGGCGACTCCAAGCTGGTCTTCAACCAAACAATGCACGAGTGTGACGCACTGAACGACAACATGATCGCCTACCGTGACCTCTACGACACACTCGAAGGGGATTTCGATGGTTGCGAGCTGCAGCACATAGGACGCGAAAGCAATGAACAGGCGGACGCACTCGCCAACATAGGCTCTACCTGCGCCCCCATACCACCTGGGGTATTTCTCGAGCGCATTTGCAAACGCTCCATCAAGGCAAAGGCCACAGAGAAGAAAACAAGCGCAACAACGGACTCGAGGGCTGCGCCGCCCAATGAGCCAATGGCACCCGATGAACTGGAGCTGGACACAACACTCGAAGGACCAATGAGCGTCATGATGATCGAACCATCCTGGACCCAACCATACATTATGTACCTCCTCAGCAAAAGGCTACCGGACGATCCAACTGACGCCCGACACATCGCACGGCGCTCTAAGGCATTAGCTGTTATCGACGGCGAACTATACAAGCACAACATCACAGGAGTACTCCAACGATGCGTCTCCATGGCCGATGGAAGAGCTATTCTCCTAGATATCCATGAGGGGACCTGCGGGCACCACGCCGGTAGTCGCGCCCTCGTCGCCAAAGCTCTACGAGCTAGATTCTATTGGCCTACAGCCATGCGTGACGCCAAGTACATCGTCCAGAAATGCAACGCTTGCCAGCGATTTGCGGACAAGCCGCACGCACCTGGCGCAGAGCTCCGGCCAATTCCTTTGGCTTGGCCCTTCGCGCAATGGGGACTCGATATGGTCGGTAAACTCGCAAGGTCCTCACGAGGAGGCTACGTCTACCTCTTGGTCATAGTCGACAAATTCACCAAGTGGATAGAGGCCATGCCAGTGACTAATCAGTCAGGATACAGCGCAGTCAAATTCTTTGAGTCCATCGTCTACCGCTTCGGAGTGCCAGAAGCATAATCACGGACAACGGGACAAACTTCACATCCAAGGAGTTCCAAGAATTCTGCGAGAATATGGGAATCAACGTCAGCTATGCCTCCATAGCACATCCTCAAACCAATGGTCAAGTCAAAAAAGCTAACGAGCTCGTCTGCAGCGGCATCAAGAAGCGACTCCTAAATCCACTCGAATAGGCCGTAGGCTGCTGGCCAGACGAGCTGTAATCAGTACTCTGGAGCCTACGCACAACTCCAAACAGCGCCACAGGGTACACACCGTTCTTCATGGTTCACGGGGCTGAAGCGGTGCTACCCGCCGAAGTACGATCCAAAGCACCACGTGTGGTCGCTTACAGCGAGCAGGAGTCAACCCTGGCACTCGAAGACTCCATCGACCTCCTCGACGAGGCAAGGGAAATCGCCGCGGAGAGATCAACGATCTACCAGCAGAACCTGCGCAACTACCACAGCAGGAGGCTACGCCCTAGGTCCTTTGTCGAAGGCGACCTGGTACTACGACTGAAGCAGCAAGGACATCTCAAGCTCGAGTCCCCCTGGGAGGGACCATACGTGATTACAGAAGTAATCCCAGGTGGCGCCTATCGCCTTAAAGATTTAGAGACAGGAGTCGCATACTCCAACCCCTGGAACGTCACGCAGCTGCGGTGCTTCTACCCTTAGTAGTTTTGTCTTTATATTGCAAATAAGCCTACTCAGCCATGGCTACTTATCCACACATTGTACCTCGTACTATCCTGTGAATAAATAAAGCTAAGTGCCCCAAAACTCTGTGTTTTCCTTTTATCTTTCGCGAATTATGCACTCGGGGGCTGCGCCACCCTACACACATCTGTTCTACGAACTAACGCGATATCCTGAGTAGCTGGCAACCAATCTAAACCCTTGACAAACACCAACCCAGTTGCAACGCACCTGGCAGGTTGGCAAGGGGCTCAGATACACACAAGCCAGGCTAACAAAAAGGAATCACATACGTGCAACGCACTCGCAAAACATACCCGCTAACAAACTCTTTATATACATTAGTATAAATCTATTATGTATAGCATATATATGAACTTTTACAACACTAGTACAACTATGTGCAGGATACAAACAAAGCTAATGTTGCAACAAAAGAACGTTGGTCTGCTCCTCGAAGAAATCGACGATTTCCTCCGCCGGGCGATCCACCGCCTGGTAGTGCGGAACCATGTTCCAAGTCGAACCTGCTGGCGGCGCTGGCGGTCCGTCCGCGATGCTGCAACGTCCACATCAGGTCTGTGCAGTCACACCAATGACAAAGCAGCCTTGGCGCCAGCCACCAATTGTTGCCGTACACACTCGTGGACTGCACTCAAGCCCTGGAACTTGGCAAGAAGGCCCAACAGGCTTGACGGGATGACATCCAGCGGGAACATCGTCTGATAAATATTCTTCAAGCATGATTGCGACTTCTTCAAGAAATGAAGCACCCGCGATGCATGATCCTGCAGAGTCGCCAATGCGATTGCGCGATCATGATCCACCCAGAAGTATCCACTCGCCTGAAGCTGTTCTTGGATCAGGCCATGCATGCGAATGGCAATCCTATCCTTCTCATCCTGCGGATGGCGCGCACTGACAACTATACCAAGCAAAGGCAGAAGTATGAAGACAACAAACCACTACGAGTGACTACAAGGAAAAGATAAGAGTAAGAAAACTAACATTTAAATTGGTCGCCCAACTACGTCACCTCCCCTAACAGATATTGTTCTCGGGCGGTGGCATTTTCTTCCTTCGATTTCCATACATCCGCATTACCGCGGAGTACGGGCAGTTCACGCTCCAACTGCTTCACGCGGTCACGGAGTCGCGAGACCAGAGACAGCTCATCCACCCTTGAGCGCGGCGGTGCCAAAGCGTCATCAATGGGTGGCGAATCCTGAGGTTCCCTCAACGGATCACTCGATGTGCCCTATAACAAGTCAAGCAAGAGACAATAAGAAAGACTAAGGCGAAGCACAGACAAAAGACTCGAGTGCATTCAAGATTAGCAAAAGTATCAGCAGATACACCCGCCAAAAGGCATGTTTTTCAACAGAAGACATAAGCTATCTAACTATTACAAGACTACTAAGGAGCAACTGGTTTCTTCGACTTGGACTTTGGTTTTGGGGGCCTCATCGAGTCCGTGGCGGTATCAGATGCCACAGACTTTCCGCCGGCCCCTAACGCCGTAGCCTTCGCCGCCTTCTTGGCTCGCTGTAGCTCCTCAGAGTACTTCGCAACTGTGTTGATCAGTTGTGGCCCATATTTGCCACAAGCAGTTGCGAAAGGGGCAAAGACTACCTGCTAGCCATCCGCGCTGACAGGCATTGCCCTTGAGACTGCTGCAGGATCAACTTCGACTCCATGGGCGTGCACCATTGCGAGTGATATTGACGCACCAACCGCACGGAGCGAGTTCTTGAAGCTCACAGGAACGCCTCCGGCAAGAGATTCCACCAGCTCATCGAAATTTTCGATCAACTCAGCCTTGGGTGTCATCTCCTCCCGAAGACGGCTGAGCACGCCTTTAGCCTTGGCAAGCGTACCCTGCATGGCAGTGCTACAGTCTTCGACTGCCGAGATAGCACCCGCCAATGCGTCATCACGACGGAGCGCCTGTGCGTCAAAGCTTAGACCGCTGGCATCTACACAAGAATCAAGCATTGGCACAACATCAGCAGCAAATAGCAATATCGAAGGCAATCGACAAAGAGGCAGTTGGTGAAATTGCAGACCAGCAAATACCTGAGAGAGCCTTAGCAATCGAAAAAAGCCGTTCTTCGAACATCTTCTCCCTAGCTGCGATGGAGGCGCGCAGATCCTCTTCGCGCTTTTGCGACTCGTCACGCGCCGCGATTGCCTCATTGCGACTCTTCACAGCCGCGGCGAGCGTCTTTTCCAGGGTGGCGGCGTCGCGAAGAAGGGCATTATGTTCAGCTGAAAAACAAAACAAAAGGGATAGACTATAAGTTGACTACATAACAACGATGCAGAAGAAGAAGAACCAAAAGGCACTTACTTTCCACCACGCGATAGCGCGTATCCAGCAGTGCATGCTAGCGACCCATCACAGGCACCTGCTCTGCCAGGTGAGTGGCTTCCTTCACAAGGAGCTATTGTAAAGGAAAACAACAAAGGATCAGCAGATGACATAGATAAAATCGACTACAACATCAGAAGAAGAGATACTACACTTACATGATCCTCCAATGACTCAGAAGTCGATTGATGAGTAGTCATCCAGGCAACCATCTGATGCTCCCCATTGTGTGGAGAACTTGATGAATTATGCCCGGAGTGGGCCGCCAATGGAGGGGAAGGAGCACGCTCAACCTCTTTCTTGGACCTGGAGGTTGCGACTCCAGATTCTTTCAAAAATTCGACATCGCCAGAAGATGACGACGCTGATGACCCACAAGTATAGGGGGTGTATTGCAGTATTTTCGATAAGTAAGAGTGTCGAACCCAACGAGGAGCAGAAGGTGCTGGCTAGTGGTATGGATCAGGAATTCTCTACAAATACTTAGCAAACGGATTTTTAGGAGTTTTCGATAAAGCAAGTAAACAAAGTACAAGTAAATAAAAGACAGTAGGAATAAATGCAGCAAGTTGCCCAATCCTTTACGCAGCAAAGGACAAGCCGGTTGTATTTCTATAGATGACCAAGCGTTCTCGAGGACACATGGGAAGACTGTCAAGTGCTTTCGCTTCATATAGTCAATTAATCTTATTTAGCTTGCTAAGTGTTGTGTGGGTGAACCTGTGCTAATGTACCGCCCCATCCAAGACTAATACATACTTGTGATTATACCCCTTGCAAACATCCGTAAGTACAAGAAAGTAATTAAGGTAGAAACCTAACCACAGCTTTAAACTCTAAGACCCTTACGTCCCGTGTGCAATGGTTTCCTAACGGGGGTTCAGGTTTCTGTCACTCCGGCAACCCCTACGATTAGTAGCCAAATACACAATGCATTCCCCTAGGCCCATATAGGTGAAGTGTCATGTAGTCAACGTTCACATGACGCCACTAGAAGAAGTACACCACAACTTAAATAAGAATCTATTGAATATTTCTCAACGATACTCCACTACTAACAACAAGACTTCTCCCATGTCCTCAAGAACAAAACGAACTACTCACAAGACATCATATGGATCATGATCAGAGATGGAATAATGATGTATAACAATCTGAACATAAACAATAATTCAATGGTTCACTCAATAGCATCAACTATAAAGAGTAATCAACACCCGGAAAGTTTCCCCTATGAACTAATGCAAGATTCAACTCAATTGTTACAGCAATATGGAGATGGTGATGAGGATGCTGATGGTGATGATGGTGGTGATTGATACATTGCACTTTCTTGTGTTTTGTTCCAACTTTGGAGTACTTTTCTTGTGATTTCTTGGACTAACCTATTAACAAGAGCCACAGTGCCAGTTGCCTGTTTTCTGCTGTTTTTGGTTCCAAGAAAGTCAGAAATCAATATTCTCGGAATTGGACGGGACAAAAGCCAAATTTCCTATTTTACCGGAAGACTCACGGAGCCAGAATACGAGACAGAGGAGGGCCAGGGCCTGGCCACACCCCTAGGCGCGGGCAAGCCTTACCCGCGCCACCAGTTGGTGTGGGCCCCCTGGCACTCCACCGACCTTGCCTCCTTCGCCTATAATAGCCTCCTGATACCAAAACCCTAAATCGTCAAGCTCCAGCCACGAAAAGTTCTGCAGCGCCGCCGCCACCGAAGGGGAGATTCGGGGTACAAAAAGTCTCTGTTCCGGCACCCTGCCGGGACGGGGAAGTGCCCTCGGAGCTGAAGGGTTACGGGTAGGCTACACTAGCGTAAAATCAAAATTTTCTACCGCGTCAACCAGGAATACTATTGTCATAGATCACGGGATTACCGCTAGACGCGCAGGTGCGGAACTCGATGAAGCACGTTGCGGCAGTGTAGATGTTCTACGTCTCCTCCTCGTCCTCGTCCCACGAGCAGCTCCCCTTTGCGCGGCTCGTCCAAGTGCTACAGATGCAGCACCTCCGAGGTATCCACACGTCCGGAGTGGAAGCCGTCACACGCCAGACTGCTAGGTCTGCGCGTGCAACACAGGCGGAAGAGGAGTGGCGGCTGGGTGGAATGCTCTCTCCTTTTCAGCTCGCCTCACTCCCTCTTATATAGGCATCCCTGGTGGGCTTCTACATTAGCAGCCCATTAGCAGCCTAAGCCTGGTCTAATTCGGATCCAATCCTCATTAGGCTTCCAGCCCCTAAAGTGTGTGACCCTATAGGTTCATACACGTATAGACATGACGCGAGTACACTTACTCCGTCAATAGTTGGTAGCGGCCTCTAGCAAGACGTGCCAACTCCTAAACGCATATAAAGATCATTCGGACGAACCATCACAAGGTTGAGTACATGTCTTTCCCTTTGCCTCACGATATTTGGTCTAGCTCTAAGCTGACCTCTCTTTCTCGATACTATGATTCAGAATCCCTTTACTAGGTTAACTCTTAACCATATGTAGCACGGCCATGCATTTCTGGATCCGATCACTCGAGGGGCCCAGAGATATCTCTCTCAAGTAGAGAGGGGCAAATCCCATCTTGATTGACCGATGCCTTGCAGCATGTATCAGGACAAACCCGAAAGCTACCTTTATAACTACCCAGTTACGGAGTAGTGTTTGATAGCCCCAAAGTAGGTCGATCCACATCTCAAGTACATGCGACAATCTTAGGTCTAAGGACAAAACGTACACGATGTGTAGAGAGAGCTGCAAGTATTATTGCCAGTCTCATGTTGGGTCAGTCCAACCCCATGTTCATAACATGTGTCCACATCATTGGTTTGACATCTCCATGTCAATGACTTGTGAAACATAGTCATCAACCAATCGATGTGCTAGTCTAATATTCACGTGTGTCCTCGCATGAACTCCGACTAGGGACAATTATTAGATAACCATACAAGTAAAGAGTTTCACAAACAATTCACATAATTGCCAATCAATACAAGTTGCCTGGTATATGGATATTCAAGGAACATTATAATAACTCATGGATACACATGAAATACAATCATCTCTATGATTGCCTCTAGGGCATATTTCCTTCAGTCTCCCACTTGCACTAGAGTCAATCTAGACAGTATCTAATACCTATTGCTCTTGTGTGCGCTTCATGCGCAGGCTGCGGGAGTGGCTTAGTCAAGGGATCAGCAACATTTGAGTCCGTATGTATTTTGCATAACATGACACTACCTTCATCAATGAACTCACGAATCAGATGGTAGCGCATGCGAATATGTTTGTTCTTCTGGTGCTGTCTAGGTTCTTTGGCTTGTGCAATAGCACCATTGTTGTCACAATAAACGTCCAAGGGATTGGACGAGCCCGGAACCACACCAAGAGCGATCAGGAAATTCCTAATCCAAACAGCTTCCTTTGCAGCCTCCGAGGCAGCAATATATTCAGCTTCTGTTGAAGAGGAGGCCACTGTATCTTGCTTGGAACTTTTCCAGCTCACAGCACCACCATTCATGACAAACACATAACCTGATTGCGATTTCGAGTCATCTAAGTCATTAAGGTAACTCGCATCTGTGTAACCCTTTACACCGAGTTCAACCTCACCTCCATAAACTAGGAACATATCCTTAGTCCTTCTCAAGTACTTAAGGATATTCTTTACCGCTGTCCAGTGAATCTCACCTGGATCAGCCTGGTATCTGCTCGTAACACTTAGAGCATAGGAAACATCTGGGCGAGTACATGTCATTGCATACATGATGGATCCAATAGCCGAAGCATATGGAACCCTACTCATGCGTTCTCGCTCATCAGTGGTCGAAGGACACTGAGTCTTGCTGAGTTTAATGCCGTGAGACATGGGCAAGAACCCCTTCTTAGCCTCTTCCATGCTGAACCGTTTCAACACTTTGTCAATGTACGTACTCTGGCTTAATCCAATTAGCCTCCTTGATCTATCTCTATAGATCTTGATACCCAGAATATATGCCGCTTCTCCCAAGTCCTTCATAGAAAAACTATTTTTCAATGAGGTCTTAACAGACTCGAGCATAGGAATGTCATTTCCAATCAATAATATGTCATCCACATATAAGATTAGAAACACAAGTGATTTCCCATTTTCTTTCTTATACACACAAGGTTCTTGTTCGTTTTTGGTGAAGCCAAACTCCTTTACAACTTCATCAAATCGAATGTTCCAACTCCGAGATGCTTGCTTCAGCCCATAAATAGACTATTGAAGTTTGCATACCTTTCCAGCATTGTTTGGATCGACAAAACCTTCGGGCTGCATCATATACACGTCCTCAGAAAGGATTCCATTTAAGAAAGCCGTCTTGACATCCATCTGCCATATCTCATAATCGAAATGTGCAGCAATGGCTAGAATGATCCGTATAGATTTAAGCATCGCTACGGGCGAGAAAGTCTCGTCGTAGTCAACTCCTTGAACTTGTCGAAAACCTTTTGCAACAAGTCGAGCTTTATGGATGTGAACATTTCCATCCATATCAATCTTCTTCTTATAGATCCACTTGCACTCGATGGCTTTAAAACCATCAGGCAGGTCAACCAAGTTCCAAACTTGATTGTCTCCCATGGACTCTATCTCGGATCTCATGGCAATCAGCCATTTCTCAGAGTCTGGGTCCACCATCGCTTCTGCATAGGTCGCAGGCTCATCATTGTCTAACAATAATAACTCTCGCGCTTCGCGGAGCCTCGCCGAACTTCGTGGTTGTGGTGCTTCTATTGCCACGGGTTCCTCAACTTGTTCTGCTACAATAGCATCACTCGTAGAAGCATCCCCGACTGGCTCATCTTGAACTTCTTCAAGTCGCACCGACCTTCCACTCGTTCCCTTTGTGAGAAACTCTTTCTCTAGGAAAACACCGCTACGAGCGACAAACACTTTGCCCTCTTCTCGGTTGTAGAAGTAATACCCTAAGGTTTCCCTTGGGTATCCCACAAAAATGCACTTATCCGATTTGGGTGTTAGCTTGTCCGACTGAAGTCGCTTGACAAATGCATCACAACCCCAAATCTTTAGAAAAGACAAACTGGGATTCTTTCCAGTCCACATCTCATATGGTGTCTTAACTACGGATTTAGATGGTACCCTATTTAGTGTGAAAGCTGCTGTTTCTAGCGCGTAACCCCAAAATGATAATGGTAAATCCGACTGGCTCATCATCGATCGAACCATGTCCAACAAAGTTCGATTACGCCGTTCAGAGACCCCGTTTCTTTGAGGCGTTCCGGGCGGCGTGAGCTGTGGAACAATTCCGCAACTCTTAAGATGATTGCTAAACTCGTGACTCAAATATTCACCTCCGCGATCAGATCGCAAGGCCTTTATTTTCTTGCCACGTTGATTCTCTACCTCATTTTGAAACTCTTTGAACTTTTCAAAAGTTTCAGACTTATGCTTCATCAAGTAG
Source organism: Avena eriantha (assembly GCA_910589775.1). NCBI lineage: Eukaryota > Viridiplantae > Streptophyta > Magnoliopsida > Poales > Poaceae > Avena > Avena eriantha. The sequence goes on along the minus strand of OU342743.1, from coordinate 39,592,338 downwards.
ACATAGCCATATCTACTGAAATCATCAGTGAAAGTAATGAAGTAGTGATATCCTCCTCTGGCTGTCGTGCTCATTGGTCCACATACATCAGTATGTATGAGTTCCAACAAGTCTGTCGCTCTCTCGGGAAACCCCGTAAAAGGCGTCTTGGTCATCTTTCCAAGTAAACAAGCTTGACATGTCTCGTATGATTCAAAATCAAACGAAGTTAGAAGACCATCACCATGGAGCTTCTTCATGCGCTTTTCACTTATATGCCCCAAACGACAATGCCATAGATAGGTAGGACTCAAATCATTTGGCCGAAGCCTTTTAGCACTAACATTGTAAACACATGCATTATCAAGATTTAAAATAAATAACCCATTCACAATGGGAGCATCAGCCACAAACATATCATTCTTAGAGATTACACAACCATTGTTTGTACTCGCGAATGAATAACCATCCCTCATCAAACATGAAGGTGATAAAATGTTTCGACCCATACTAGGAATGTAATAACAATTATTCAACTCCATGATAAATCCTGACGGAAGGTGAAGTTGCATGACGCCGACGAACAATGCAGCAACCCTCCGACGCGAAAATCCACTTCGCCTTTCTGCACTTCTCTAGTCCTTATTAGCCCCTGCATCGAATTGCAAATATGAGCAACCGATCCGGTATCAAATACCCAAGAGTTAACATAAGAATCTGCGAGAAAAATGTCCACAACATTTACAACAAGTGTACCTGAGTGGGAAGTACTCTTACTTCCACTTTTCTTCAAAGAAGCCTGGTACTTGCTGCAGTTTCTCTTCCAGTGGCCATATTCGTGACAAAAGAAACACTCAGTGTCTCCTGCAGGACCAGCCTTTTGCTTGGGTGCAGGGTTTGGCTTAGGGATCGTATCCTTAGCCTTGCCCTTCTTCTTCTGCCAAGAAGTGCCCTTCTTCTTGAAGCTAGGCTTGTTCTGCACAGCCATCACATGGCTATGCCCTGCACACTTCTTAATGTCACATTCTGCTGTTTTCAGCATCCCACATAATTCATTAAGGCCCCTCTCCACCCCATGCATATGGTAGTTCGAAATGAAATGCCCATAGCTAGATGGAAGAGATGCCAAAATGAAGTCAGTGGCCAACTCTTGGCCTAATGGAAAACCAAGCTTTTCCAAAGTCTGACTGTAACCAACCATTTTGATCACGTGGGGGCCTACAGCTGCTCCCTCTGCCAGCTTGCATTCCACAAAGGACTTAGCGACATTGTACCTCTCAGTCCTAGCCTGAGTCTGGAACATGTCCTTAAGCGCAACGATCATATCGTACGCTTCCTGGTCCTCAAACTGCTTTTGAAGATCAGGTTCCATGCATGCAAGCATAAGACAACTGACCTCAAGAGATTCATCACATGCTTTCTTGTAGGCATTCTTAAGGGTAGCAGTTGCATTATCAGCAGGTTCATCCGGGATTGGGGTATCCAGAACAGTTTCCTTTTTCTCAGCCCTGAGAACAATTCTCAGGTTACGGACCCAGTCCGAATAGTTTGTTCCATTTAGTTTATCCTTTTCAAGAATCGAACGCAAAGCAAAAGGTGATGAATTGTTCGGTGCCATTGATCTACAACAAAAAAAAATGCAAAATACTAAGCCATGTAACCATGAAAGAGTAAAACATATTAAACAATTTAATAGCATATACTCCCACTTAAATCAACATCCCTCTATTGATACTAAGTGATTCAAGATCCACAATTAACAAGTCGACTAGTGAGCTTTAGCATCACTGCTAGAAGACAAGGTAAATCGGTAAGCAACCTTTGCTAATCATATCACATATGACTCTTGTTGTTGGGTGACATCTCTATGTCAAAACTAGGCGCCCAACCTTTATGCCCCAAGGTCCTTAACTGTTAAGATGACCTTGTTAAGCTCACCAACCCTTATGCGTGTAGGTATCCGATACAAACCCATCCAGCCAAGGAAAACCGTGGCACCCTAATTTCATAGACCCACCAACGATTGTACAGGGCATAGGATGGTGCAAGGTTTGGTTGGGAGGGCATGGTTTAACTTAAACTTTGTGAGGGATCATTCTACTTCTATCATCTAAGCATGCATAGTAGTAAAACGTATAAGAATAGCATTCACATAGATGTGATACAGTATGGCCCATTTTCTCATGGTGATCTCCATCGCCATAGAACCTGTCCACCATGATGATCGCCATCTTCATGCTCTATGCGAGCCATCCTCCAAGTGATGAGTTCTCCAAGAACTAATACAAGCTATTACTCCTAACATCTAGTAATCAAAATTACATTGTATTGGGATCATCACAAGTTGGCACGCAGGCCATTACAATAATTGACAACACATATGGCTCCAGCCGTGTTGCCCAACTCACGACACGCAGGTCATGAAAAATACATACATGCATCACATACATTTTTGGGCCATACTGATCACATAAATCCTGCAAAAACAAGTTGTGCATAGAATCGCATTCTACCGGATCATGTGAAATCGTACCACCTATGAACCTTAACGAGATACAAAAAGGGGGCTACGACTAAGGGGGGTCTAGGGGGTCTCCCCCTGCGGGGTTCGAAGGGGCAGCGCCCCTCGCGGTACCTTTAAGGATTTTCTTTAAGGATTTTGATCGGCAAATCCAATTTACCATAAACCGACCATAGTTCCGATTCGACCAAACTCCTTTGATCACGGTACGTCGATTCAGATCTAATTCCCGATTCGATCAATCATATTGATCTTCGCGTGATTCAGAAGGATTTATGTGTCACTGTCTACCCCGATGGCGGAAACCGACCGGTAGGGGTAAGTCGTTCGACGACCTTAGAATCACGATCACGGAAAGTAAGATCATAGATCAATCCAGAAACACCGCCATACAAACGATCATATCATTCATATCAATCTACATATCACCATATGCAAACTTCCCAAACCTATGACTGAATAGCATCGGCTCTGATACCACTCAAGGGTTACGGGTAGGCTACACTAGCGTAAAATCAAAATTTTCTACCGCGTCAACCAGGAATACTATTGTCATAGATCACGGGATTACCGCTAGACGCGCAGGTGCGGAACTCGATGAAGCACGTTGCGGCAGTGTAGATGTTCTACGTCTCCTCCTCGTCCTCGTCCCACGAGCAGCTCCCCTTTGCGCGGCTCGTCCAAGTGCTACAGATGCAGCACCTCCGAGGTATCCACACGTCCGGAGTGGAAGCCGTCACATGCCAGACTGCTAGGTCTGCGCGTGCAACACAGGCGGAAGAGGAGTGGCGGCTGGGTGGAATGCTCTCTCCTTTTCAGCTCGCCTCACTCCCTCTTATATAGGCATCCCTGGTGGGCTTCTACATTAGCAGCCCATTAGCAGCCTAAGCCTGGTCTAATTCGGATCCAATCCTCATTAGGCTTCCAGCCCCTAAAGTGTGTGACCCTATAGGTTCATACACGTATAGACATGACGCGAGTACACTTACTCCGTCAATAGTTGGTAGCGGCCTCTAGCAAGACGTGCCAACTCCTAAACGCATATAAAGATCATTCGGACGAACCATCACAAGGTTGAGTACATGTCTTTCCCTTTGCCTCACGATATTTGGTCTAGCTCTAAGCTGACCTCTCTTTCTCGATACTATGATTCAGAATCCCTTTACTAGGTTAACTCTTAACCATATGTAGCACGGCCATGCATTTCTGGATCCGATCACTCGAGGGGCCCAGAGATATCTCTCTCAAGTAGAGAGGGGCAAATCCCATCTTGATTGACCGATGCCTTGCAGCATGTATCAGGACAAACCCGAAAGCTACCTTTATAACTACCCAGTTACGGAGTAGTGTTTGATAGCCCCAAAGTAGGTCGATCCACATCTCAAGTACATGCGACAATCTCAGGTCTAAGGACAAAACGTACACGATGTGTAGAGAGAGCTGCAAGTATTATTGCTAGTCTCATGTTGGGTCAGTCCAACCCCATGTTCATAACATGTGTCCACATCATTGGTTTGACATCTCCATGTCAATGACTTGTGAAACATAGTCATCAACCAATCGATGTGCTAGTCTAATATTCACGTGTGTCCTCGCATGAACTCCGACTAGGGACAATTATTAGATAACCATACAAGTAAAGAGTTTCACAAACAATTCACATAATTGCCAATCAATACAAGTTGCCTGGTATATGGATATTCAAGGAACATTATAATAACTCATGGATACACATGAAATACAATCATCTCTATGATTGCCTCTAGGGCATATTTCCTTCAGGAGCCATCTCCATCGATCTCCACCGCCATCTCCATCACCATTGCTGATTCCCATGATGAGGAGGGAGTAGTTCTATCTCGAGGCTAAGGGTTCTACCGGTAGCTATGTGTTCATCTCTCTCTATGCATGATCATAATGTGATCATGAGCTTTGTAATCAAGTAGATCTACCTTGCTACTCAAGTGCTTTAATAGATCTCTTCTCTCCCCATGTGTGTGAAAGTGACAGCGTGCTCACCATGGTGGCACTTAGGCTAGAGATTACAAATACTTTTTATGAGTTATATTTGGAGTTGGATGTCTCTATGAAATTGTGGTGTTTGTTGGAACCATCTAGTGCTCAAGGTGACAGTGTGGGATTTTCTAGATGGGAAAGACTTACTTTGAGGAGTGCTGTTATAGCCCTACCGTTGATTAGAGTGTCCAACCAGAGAGTAGTTAAGAGTAGTATCATGAAGATGATATATTTATATGAGAGTGTTCACTAGTGAAAGTATGATCCCTAGGCCTTGTTTCTAAGCATTGATACACCGTTTGCTTCTAGATCTGTTACATGTTTGTTTGCTTCCATCTTTATTTCAGTTTTCCTTTAGTCTCTTCCACGCCATCAAGTTATTCTCTATCACCGTTACCACTTATAATTATCCATACCACTTGTAATTCACTATCTCTTCACCGAACTAGTGCACCTATACACCTGACAAGTGTATTGGGTGTGTTGGGGACACAAGAGACTTCTTGTATCTTGATTGCAGGGTTGCTTGAGAGGGAATACCTTTGGCCACTTCCTCCCTGAGTTCGATAAACCTTGGGTGGTCCACTTAAGGGAAAACTTGCTGCTGTTCTACAAACCTCTACACTTGGAGGCCCAACAACTGTCTACAAGAATAGAAGTGCGTAGACATCAGTGATGATGATGATGATGATGATCCCGATGAAGTCCAGCTTGATGGTGGTGTTGATGGCGACGATCTCCCCTCTCAGGGAAGGAATTCCCCCGGCAGAAATCTATCTGCCGGAGAGATCTTTCTCTCTCGGTGTTTTCCGCCCCGCAAAGGCGGCGGAATCTTTCTGTGGTCGCTCCCCGAGTCTTAGGGTTTCGTGGGGATGATATACGCCAGAGGGAGAGGCTGGAGTGGGCCAGGGCGGCCACACCACCTCCAGCGCAGCCTAGGCCTGCCCGCGCCATGGGGTGGTGTGGGCCCCCTGTGGCCCACCTCCACTCCATCTTCTGGCATCCTGAGTCTTCTGAAAAAAGATTTTCCATATATTTTCCTGGATTTTCTGATCTTCGCGAATTTTGGCTCCAAACAGCACCTTTTCCATCAGAATCCTGACTGCAGCGGTCCATGCTCCAAAAGTCATCAACCATGCAAAAATAGATGAAATAACATAGGTATCACCTCTCAATACGAAATATATCAATGAATAATAGTGTATTAAGACATAGAATAGTGATGCAAAATGGACGTATCAACTCCCCCCAAGCTTAGAATTTGCTTGTCCCCAAGCGAAACTGAGCTCAATAAACATGACCTCAGGTTTATGGAGTGAAGAGTCGATAAAAGAATACAGACAAGAAGCATCACATTCATCAAATACATAGATCATAATAGAAGATAACTCACTATTATATAACTCAACTTGTAATGAGTAAAGGAAACACAATAAAGATACATAAAGTGAATCATAATTGGTAATGGCAAACTTAGCTCTTGGTCGAAGAATAGTTGATAATTTGCTGGAGTTCACAAATAGCTGGTTTTCAAAGAAAGCTTTCAAAGTAGTAAACATCAAGATAAGAGCAACGTGAAAAACAAGAAACATAAGAAACATGATTGAATAAATCATCATATGAATGAATGAAACACATCAACTCAAAATACTTGCTGAGATAGAAGGGAATAGGTTTACTGACTCAACTACAAAGTAAAAGAAAGGCCCTTCGCAAAGGGAAGCATGGATTGCAAGTCTCATAAAGAGCTCCCAAAAATTATGATACTTACTAGCTTTCAGCTCTCATTGCCCCTATCATAGGCATCTTTAGGTGATTAAGGTGAAAATGAGGCCCAATCTGAGTTATATGCTTGACAGACTATAAACTGAAAATCCCAAGTCCCTTGAGTATGAGGGCCGCTCCTCATGCTACTCAACTTTAGTTACCGGTAAGTTCTTGTCATCGTAAGTATGTGCGTATCATTGAGAACCACGAACGGGGTACCCCTTGCCCGATGATACGGAAGAATCCCCATATCAAAATGACAAGGCAAGCAGACAATGAGTATCTCAGCAATCTTCTTATTTACCATTGGAAAATGGTGCTTTTTTTCTCTCTTTCCTCTTTTCATAGTATCTCCCTTTTTTTTATTTTTTCTCAATAGCTATCTCTCTCTTTCTTTTATAAGAAGAATGCTTCATAGATATCATTATGGTTACGTTGCAGGTTTCCACCATGTCAGCATGGATTAGACCAGCGGCCCAGGCGTTTCTCTAACACACATACATAACTCTATGGACTTACAAGCTCCCCATTTGTTTCACACCAACGACATCCGCAAACAAAAGAGCAAGGTATCAACTGGGTATATATTTACAAGTGTTGAAAGCATTCCCCGTGACATCACGGTTCTGCTAATCCCCAGCCTAGAGTTTGCAAGCATATAACTTTCATGGAGAGTTCACAATGGTTCAGGTTCATTAAATGCAAGAAAGTAAAGTGTGCCATCAAGTTCGTGAGAGCTTTAATCACTAATTTTCGCATAACAAGTTTAATTTGGGAGGTAGACAAAACAAGAATTTACTTGGAATAGCAATAATGCTACTAGGTAGATATGGTGGACACAAATGGCATGGGTCTTGGTTTAACGGAGGTGGATGCACGAGAAGAATACCCTCTCAGTACAAGTTTTTGGCTAGCAAGGCTGGGTAGCAAGTATAAGAGTTGAAGGAAACAAACAAACATACAAGTGATAAAGACAAACATGCAATCTTCCTTGGAAGCAGAAAAGATCTTAACTAGAGAATACTAGACTTATGAGCAAATCAAGAAAGAAAGATGATGAATTTTTTTTTCTAGAGTACTTCTATCTTTTTCTTTTCAACTCTCAAAAAAAAGTGTTGCTACTAACGGAGCTAGGTTTGCCAAAACCAACTAAATTAACTCAATGATCCAAAAGTGATACCAATACTAACAACAAGATCAATCATATAACCACGAATTGAAAACTAACATAAGCTATGCAAAAGAGTGAATGATAGAACTTCTCATTAATATTCCATAACGGAAACTCACACCAAGGGATACAAATCTAACGAGAGAGAGGGGACACTTGCATAATGCAAACCATACTACATAATAACTCCTCTATTCATGATATGACTCTACTAATAAGGTAAAAAGATAGAAGATAGTGATATGATACCGCGGCACGCCTGCAAGCTTGGAACAAACCAAGGGGATGCCAAACCTGATCACAAATTACTCCTTCGGTGGTGGTGGTATGCTCTTGATGAGCTCTTTGATCAATTTCCCAATGTCCTCAATATCGAAGGTGAGAGTACGAATCAACTCCGAGTTGTGCTCAATACGGCCCATAATCATTTCAGTTTGTGGATCCCAGCTCTTGTGGTTCTTTTTCCATTCTTCCCACTTGGAGTCTTCTTTTCCTGCATGGTTATGGATAAAGGTATGGAAGGGATTCTTGGTGTGTGGAGGAGGTGTCCGTGGTGCCAAGCAGTGACGCAGAGGCTTCCCTCCAGTTGACATCGTGTAGTCCTTCTGATCCTGGCAGGGTTTGCCACCACTCTAATGCTTGCAACGGTAGTGCCGGTGTGCTTCGCCTCCTCTTCACCTTCACTCTTGATCTCCTTCTCCTTCCTGGGGTCTTGGAGGTCTTCCTCCATAGGTTCCTTCCCTTTATCCTTGGCGGACACCATTGTGCTTCTAAACCTTCAAAGAGTATGTCCTGGCAGAAACAGATCGAAACAAAAACACGACGAAAACACGATATACGAACCTCGGGGGATCCGGGGGGATATATATTACGGAGTTTCACATCAAAAGGAAGGTACTGGGAGAAAATGAGTCGGAGGTGGAGTCCTGGGTGGACTCACCACCTGGTGGCACGACCAGGGGAGGGCCCGCGCCACAGGGTGGTGTGAGCCACCCTGGCTCCGTTTCCGTCCCTTTTTCGCTTCGTAGCTTTCCTTATTAACTGAAAACTACAAAAATATAGTTGGATTGTATTTTCGCGGAACTTTTCTTACCAGAACTGTTACCTAGTTGGAAACGGACTCTGCAGGTCTCTGAATTTGGTATCTAGTAGATTCTTCCAGAGTCATCACTTTAATAACATCAATATCTTCATCTTCATACACTTATTACTTGAGTCATAAAACCCTTCTCTTCCTTATTACACCATTATCTCCACTTCCTGAAAATTTCTTTCACACAAAACTTCACACAGTTTCATTAGCAACATTAGTATATATGGAGTGATAAAACCTTTTGAGTCCAACTTCAACTGTAAACCATCAAAACAAAAGCTACTGCAGCAACTCCTTCCGAAAACCCAAAAAGAATTCAAAAAAAGGAAATCGAATAAAGAAGCAGATGCAAGAGTGGCTAAATCTGTCAAAACAGACCAGCAGGTAAAGATCAATTTTTTCGAAAATCTTCTGTTGCTCAAATCAAAAAGTGCAAAACTAACGAAAGTTAAATAACAACCTGGGGCAGAAGCACAAAAAATTACAGCTCAATTAGACATACAGATATCTTTCACGAATGTTTTTACGGTGAAGCCCAAAAATCTGTTTCGGGACAACAACTTCCCCAAATCTTACTTCTCTCTCAATAGAGGTTGATATTGACACTAAAACCAAACAAAACGGATAAGGAGAGGTTATTACTGAAGTAATAACTTCCAAGACTCAAAGAAACAAAAACAAACTAAAAGCAAAAACAAATTGGGTTGTCTCCCATAAAGCTCTTTCTTTATAGCCATTAAGATGGGCATGATAATTTTGAAGAAGCTCTCATAGGGATATGAATTGAAGTGAAAGAGAGCATTAAGAAGCAAAAACACACACACATTTAAGTCTAACCCACTTCCTATGCAAGGGGATTTTGTAAACAAACAAGTTATTGAAACCAAAGGCAACTTGCATAAGAAGGCAAAAGAAGTGCAACATAAAAACTTTCAGCATAAAACGAGGAAACTTGATATTATTGAGATGCACAAGAACACTTTTTCCTCTTTCATAGTAACTTTCAGTATCATGCATAAACTTAACAATATAGCTATCACAAGGGCCGTCATAACAATGATCACTTATTCTAACAGAAAACACAGGAATACTAGCTCTCATAACACTACTATGTGAAACAATATTAGAGGTATCCTTACAAAGGATAGTGTGTCCCTCTTTTTCATATTTAGCAACAAAGTCTTTCACATTTGCTACAATAAGTTCATCAACCATTTGTTTATCAGGTTCAACAGCTTTATTCATACTTTCATTAACCATACTAGCTATCATAGAATGCTCCTTTACCTTAACTGGAAAAGGCATTTTCTCAATATAAGGTTTAGGTAAAACATGATTAGCAGTATAAACTTCAGTATTTCTTGCAGGAACACTCTTAGCAACATCTTTATAAGGTTCATGATACTTATTCCACTTCTTTTTAGGCACTTCAATGTAGGAAGCAAAAGCCTTAAATAAGAAGCAATAGCTTGAGAGTCTAGACCATAAGCATCTTTAATATTTTGAAAGTCATCAGTTCCCATAAAAGATTCAATGCATTCATAATCATAATTTATACCTGACTTTCTACCTTTGTTATTCTCCCATGCTTCAGCATTGTCTTGAATACGGTCTAGAAGATCCCATTTAGCTTCTTCTTCCATGCGAGTGAATGATCCATCACAAGAAGCATCCAATAAATCTTTATCATGTAGAGGGAGCCTTGCATAAAAGTTGTTGATAATAATATTGTTGGGGAGCTCATGAATGGGACATTTGAGCATTAGTAACTTCAATCTCCCCCAAGCTTGAGCTGTACTCTCTCCATCAAGAGGCCAAAAGTTGTATATTTGATTCCGATCTTTATGAATCTCACTAGGAGGATAAAACTTTGCATAAAAGTGAGGAACTATTTCCTCCCATTCCAGAGCTTGACCATTCTTCAGCAGCTTATACCATTCTTCAGCTCTTCCTTTCAGTGATAATGAGAATAACTTCTTCTTAACTTGATCTGTAGTAATACCTGCACACTTGAACAACCCGCATAATTCGTGTATAAAGAGTAAATGATCACCGGGATGGACAGTTCCATCCCCAACATAGTAGTTATCCATAACACGATCAATAATTCTTATAGGTATTTTGAAAACATCATTTTTAGTAGGTGGTGGCTTATCTACTACCTTAGCAGTGGTAGTAGCATTAAGAAAGTCAGCGAATTATCCATAACGAAAATAAAGCAACTAGCAGAAGTAAACAATACTCACAGTAGAAGTTTCCTTTACCACTTCCACTCTCCAATAGCGCTTCACTCCCCGGCAACGGCGCCAGAAAATAGTCTTGATGACCCACAAGTATAGGGGGTGTATCGCAGTATTTTCGATAAGTAAGAGTGTCGAACCCAACGAGGAGCAGAAGGTGTTGGCTGGTGGTATGGATCAGGAATTCTCTGCAAATACTTAGCAAATGGATTTTTAGGAGTTTTCGATAAAGCAAGTAAACAAAGTACGAGTAAATAAAAGACAGTAGGAATAAATGCAGCAAGTGGCCCAATCCTTTATGTAGCAAAGGACAAGCCGGCTGTATTTCTATAGATGACCAAACGTTCTCGAGGACACATGGGAAGACTGTCAAGTGCTTTCGCTTCATATAGTCGATTAATCTTCTTTAGCTTGCTAAGTGTTGTGTGGGTGAACCCATGCTAATGTACCGCCCCATCCAAGACTAATACATACTTGTGATTATACCCCTTGCAAACATCCGTAAGTACAAGAAAGTAATTAAGGTAGAAACCTAACCACAACTTTAAACTCTAAGACCCTTACGTCCCTTGTGCAATGGTTTCCTAACGGGGGTTCAGGTTTCTGTCACCCCGGCAACCCCTACGATTAGTAGCCAAATACATAATGCATTCCCCTAGGCCCATATAGGTGAAGTGTCATGTAGTCGAAGTTCACATGACACCACTAGAAGAAGTACACCATAGCTTAAATAACAATCTATTGAATCTTTCTCAACGCAAATCCACTACTAACAACAAGACTTCTCCCATGTCCTCAAGAACAAAACGAACTACTCACAAGACATCATATGGATCATTATCAGAGATGGAATAATGATGTATAACAATCTGAACATAAACAATAATTCAATGGTTCACTCAATAGCATCAACTACAAAGAGTAATTAACACCGAGAAAGTTTCCCCTATGAACTAATGCAAGATTCAACTCCATTGTTACAGCAATATGGAGATGGTGATGAGGGTGCTGATGGTGGTGATGATGATGATGATGATCCCGATGAAGTTCAGCTTGATGGTGGTGTTGATGGCGACGATCTCCCCTCTCCGGGAAGGAATTCCCCCGGCAGAAATCTGCCTGCCGGAGAGATCTTTCTCACTCAGTGTTTTCCGCCCCGCAGAGGCGGCGAAATCTTTCTATGGTCGCTCCTCGAGTCTTAGGGTTTCGTGGGGATGATATACGCCAGAGGGGAGAGGCTGGAGTGGGCCAAGGTGGCCACACCACCTCCAGGCGTGGCCTAGGCCTGCCCGAGCCATGGGGTGGTGTGGGCCCCCTGTGGCCCACCTCCACTCCATCTTCTGGCATCCTAAGTCTTTTGGAAAAATAGGATTTTCCGTATATTTTCCTGAATTTTCTGATCTTCGCGAATTTTGCCTCCAAACAGCACCTTTTCCATCAGAATCCTAACTGCAGCGGTCCATGCTCCAAAAGTCATCAACCATGCAAAAATAGATGAAATAACATAAGTATCACCTCTCAATACAAAATATATCAATGAATAATAGTGAATTAAGACATAGAATAGTGATGCAAAATGGTCATATCAGACGTCTGCTGACTGCAAGACCAAACCAGCATCAAGAAAAGGCAACTCCAAGGAAGAACCAAAAGGAAGACTCATATACTTACCAATCAAAATTGTCAAAATCGAAGGAAGGGTCCCCCGACTCTAACGACGACTCCTTCGGCAGCCGCATCTTCTTATAGGAAGGTGGCGCCACGGCACTCACAGGAACGACAGGTATCAGTGATCCAACACCAACAGCTGCACCTTCTGGAGTAGAAGGAGACGACGCATCCGAATCCTCGCTGCGCGAACGCTTGCGAGTGTCCGGACCACTCGACTCTGGGGCTTCCTCCTCCACATTAGATGGGACGGTCGACTCCGACTCGTCCTCCTCCAAGGCTTCACGAGGGATAACCCCCTCGGGAAGAGGGGCATACAGGGTGACACCGCCCAATCCTACATACAGAAAGCAATTTAGCACAAAGTCATAAACATCAAAGAAGCAATCGACAAAGCAAAAGCTACTACGTAACACAATTGTACCTCAGGAGGAGGGTTAGCAACATCGAACGGAGGAACATCTGATTCACTAGGGAGCACATCCTTGACGGTGTACTTGGTGACCAGTCACACCCTCTTATCTACCTCACTCGCGGAAATGCCATCGGCAGATACGCGAGTGTCATCGTCTGCGCCAGTCCACTGGAACATAGGGTGGACTTTGGCCTGCAGGGGCTGGACGCGACGGCGCAGCCATGTGCGAATGAGGGCACAACGTCCCTCCCCTTTGCCCATGCGACTCTCGAGGTTGCAGACACGCTCGTATAGCACATCTGTCTCCGCGGACTCGCCGGGCATAATTACGTTCTTCCAAGAACGCCTCCTCTTGCATGGCGTCGCGGGATCGAAAGGCGCGAGTCCGAAGTGGTCTCCGTCGGCCTTCAGGTCGCGGATATAGAACCAGTTGTCCCTCCACCCTTGGACGGATGCCATGAGTTTGATATCAAAGTATGTGGCGGAGGAATCGACATGGATACCGCAGCCGCCTACATCGTAGACTACAGAGCCAGACGCCGATTGGCGCTTCAGCTTGAAGAGGCGTTTGAAAAGGCCAAAGTGCGGCTCGATTCCGAGCCAACACTCGCAAAGGGTAATGTAGCAAGCTAAATGGAGTATGGAGTTTGGGGACAGCTGATGGAGCTGGAGCCCGTAAAAGCAGAGAAGGCCCCCGAAGAAAGGATGCAGGGGCAAAGAAAGACCACGGATGATGAACGCTAGGAACATCACCTGAAAGCCAGCAGGAGGAGAGGGGATTACCTCACTACTAGGGACGCGCGCATCCATGACTGCGGAAGACAAAACTCCGTCCTAGCGCAGAAGACGAAGCTCTAAAGATTTTATCACGGATGCGCGCCACACACCATTGGTGACGCGAGTGCCCGTGCCCTTCTTTTTCCCGGCGGCAGCGATGCTGGTGCCCGCAGCGGCGAAGCCACCCTTCTTCTTTGTCGCAGTCGCGGCAGCAACGGGATCGGCCGCGGCACCTCCTTTCTTCTTCCCCATTCCACGGCGGCGGTGTGATCGGAGGAAGTAGCTGGGAAATACGCGGAGCTGGTCTAGCGCCGTGAAGGAAAGGAGCGCAAAGAAGCAGAGGAGCAGCGGCAGTGGCGACGGAGGCAAAGGCAGAAAAAGAAGCAAATGTGAAAATTACGTCGCCGCATCGCTACTTAACCCCCTGGAAGATGCAATCCAACGGCTAAGAAAAACCCTATCAGACATGTGGCGTTCATCGTGTTTGACACGTGGAGGACCTGAAGCACGAACCGCCCCCCACTATCCCCATTACGCGCGAAAATCGAGGAGGCGTAGTTAAAACAAAAGATTACGCACGCCCGATCAAATCAGAGTCAGGAAATGGGCCCCACCGCTCGTCACGTCCCGTCAAACTCGCTCACGCGGGCAACTGAGGTCATGGAATCGTCAGCACTAACGTCATCCAAAATTACGCAGCATAAGACTTCGACTACTTTAGTCCTTGCTCGAGTCTTCGACTTCACCAAGCACTCGGGGGCTACTCCCATAGGGAGCGCTGGTCCCGCACCCTACGATTTTTATTTTTCTTTTTACAGGAACATGGACAATCAAAGCAAACCCAACCACTCGAACCACGATTCGACTATGGACATGGGTTACTCCCATAGGGAGCGCCGGAAGCAAATTCGACTGAAACAAGCAAACAAAAGACGACAGCAGTCGCAACAGTTATTTAGTCCCTGCCTGAGTCTTCGACTCAACCAGGCACTCGGGGGCTACTCCCATAGGGAGCGCTGGTCGCGCACCCTATGATTATTTGTACAATGTGTTGTGTGTTGATAACATCCACACTCAAAGCTTACAGCGACACCGCCTCATATTTTCCCTGCAAAGAGACTGCGTCTCCTGAGTCACCCAAATCATCTTCGCGATGACAAAAATTTGGATGCCACGCTTACAGCGTGAAGATAAGACCTGAATAAGGCCTCGCAACGCATTTGCTGAGTACTACCAGAAATATATCCGTGCCTACAGGTACGATGAACATGCCTTGACGGACGCGTCGAGTGCTCACACCCATACACTGGAATTCGACTCCTATAAGACCTCCGCGGCTTGAGTCGGGTTACACCAGCACTTTTCCGGATTCGAGTCCGGGGACTCGAGTCTGAGTAGATTGCGTTGTTTTACCCTAAGGTAGTTAACTGATATTGATACATCGGTTAAATCAGGCACACACATCAACAATCCCTATGATACGAAACATAGCAGTCAAAAATATACTCATTCATGCACTCGAAAGGCTTCATAAAAGTCCCCAGTCGAATCGGCAATTCCACTGGACACTCGGGGGCTACTGACATGGGTATACCCTACAGGTACTCAAGTTTGGTATATACGGCCTGAATATAGCAGAATCCCACGGTGTCGCCAAAGCCCAAACGGAGAACTCGAGTGGCCTACGGACTCTCGATTGCTTGAAGAACAAGAAGAAACTAAACATAGAAAGTTCAAAGGGGAAAACCCTAACTTGTAACCGACTCGACCTGCTACCCGAGACCTAGCCTATCTATATAAAGGCTAGGAGGGCGGCGAGGAGGACACACGCAACCATAGTTTCCACAACCCTCGCTAGATTGCATCTGCGCACCATTGTAATCCTCGATTCCTTCATTAATTCCACGAGCAGACAAGCAGGAGTAGGGACCTCTACGAGGCCTAAACCTGGGTAAATCTTCGAGTCTCCTGTGTGCTTGTTTTCTAGCCGATAGATGTCTCCAGCGCTCCCTCCTTCTCCAAAACCCAAGTCCATAACAATGGGCATTGATGAGTTAAACCCTCGTCACTTACCATCCACACTGCTGGTGTAGGAGTGGTTCAGCATGTAGACCGCCGTCGTCACCGCTTCTCCCCAGAAGTAGTTGGACATGTTCTTGTCCTTGAGCATGGTCCTGGCCATCCCAACCACCGTCTGATTACGACACTCAACGATGCTGTTTTGCTGCGGTGTGTATGGCGCCGTCAGATGCCTCTTGACCCCAGTGTCGGGGAAGTGCGTCGCGAGCTCGTTGGAGGTGAACTCTCCTCCTCTATCCGTGCGCAGAGTGTGCAGCTTGCGCCGTGCCTCACTCTGCACTTCTGCCTGAAACCGTTTGAGGGCCGTGGTGGCGTCGCTCTTGGTGAAGAGGAGCACGATCGACATGAAGCGGCAATGGTCATCGACAAGCAGGAGGAAGTAGCGGCTCCCTCCTGGCGTCGATGACATGATCGCGCCGCAGAGATCGGCGTGGACGAGCTCGAGTGGCTCCTTTGCCCTGAATTTCGCCTGCTGCGGGAATGGTGCCTGCCGTTGTTTGCCCGCTAGATAGGCCACTCACAGCTCTCCGGGCGGCTCGATGCTTGGCATGCCGCGCACCAGCCCACCGTGCACCATCCTCTGCAATGCATCGAAGTGGAGGTGGCCATGCCAACGCCAGGTGTTAGCGTCGTGGCGCATGGCGAGGCACATCGGCTGCGTCAGCGGCAGTGCAAGCCTGTACAGGTGATTGGCTGCACGCTTGACCCTGAGCAGTAGCTCGCCGCGACGGTCGTGGATCGTCAGGAGTCCACGCCTGACACGGATGTCGCACCCGTGCTCGTCGAGCTGGCCGGGGCTCACCACGCTGCTCTTCAGCCTGGGGATGAAGAAGATGTCCGTGAGTGCTCGCTGCCTGCCACCGTCGATGCAGAATGCGATGTCTCCGCGTCCCTTGATCTGCACCATTGACCCGTCGCCGAAGCGCATGTTGTCGGTGACAGACTCGTCTAGCCAGATGAACGCCGAACGATCACCCGTCATATGGTTGGACACACTAGTGTCCAGGTACCAGGTGTGGTCCACATGCTCGTTGGGGCGCCCAGGCACCACCTTGGCCTGCTTCTCGTTCAGGAAGACGACCACGCGCTCCGGCGCACTTGGTGTCGAGGACGGCGTGACCGTGGCGGGCACATCATGAGCCGTCCTGGCGGGTGGCGCGTCGAGCGGCACATTGAGTGGCTCGTCGAGCTCCACCTCCGCGAGCAGCATCGCGGGATCGGCATCGTCTCCCCCCCCCCCGAACAAGGTGGCCTGAGCCTCCTCATCCCTTTTCTTCTTGCGAAATTCACGGGCCCAATGGCCCTTCTTGCCATGGTAACGACAGGTGTCGCCTTTCTTGTTGCCAGCGGAGTTCTCGCTGGCGGGGCGCTTGTCATCGCGCCCCTTCCATCCTCCTTTTCCCTGACGGCTGCTGCCGCCAGAGCTGCTGCCGCTGCCGTCGCGCGTGGTATGCTTCTATCGTGCACACCACTCCTCCTCCATGAGGAGCAACCGCCCGGAGGAATCCTCGCCGTCGATGGCCTCGTTCTCCTCAACGACGAGCAGACGCCCGCTGAGCTCTTCGATTGACATGGTATTGAGGTCAAGTAAAGATTCTATTGACGACGCCATCTGACGGTACTTATGCGGGAGGACGCGGAGGAACTTCCTGACAGCCTTGCGCTCGTTCTCGAGATCTCCCAGGAGCTCCAGATCACTCAGGATGATGGAGAGGCGCAAGGAGAACTCCTCCATGTTCTCGCCGTCCTTGAAGGCGAGACGGTCGTAGTCTCGACGACGCGTCTGTGCCTTCGCCTCGCGCACAAGCTCCGCTTTGACGCGCAGTGTTCTGAGCGTGTCCCACGTGGCCTTAGCGTTGTCCTTGGCGGCGAGGGTGCGCACCAGCTCCAGCGGCACTGCCTGAAGCAGGCCGACAGCGCCGCGCGGTCGTCGTGCTTATCGACGTCGTCCTCGCTCACCGCCTCCCAGAGTCCATGGACCTAGAGCTGAACACGCATGATGATAGACCAGTCCGCGTAGTTGGTACGCATCATGACTGTCCACCTGGTGTTGCCACTGATGTCCCTCACCACCAGCTCGCTCCTATGGGCTCTGCCTGGAGAGCGGCCACGGCGAACCGACGATCGAGAAGTGTTGCGGCGAGGCGGGACAAAGCGGCGCTTGGATGGAGAACGCGCGCAGGTGGCTTCGACGCGCCCGTCACTGCCTTCTCTGAATCCTTCGAGCCGGCCATCGATCGATCGTCGACAGGCTTTGATACCACTTATTCCCTCTCTCACTCTAATCTCTCAAGCTGTGATTGGAAAATCAGAGATAAAAGACAAGGGATTTGTGCTGCGTTCTACCGCGGCAACCTTTCAGGGTTTTCTCCTTTTATTGAGGTAGGAATCGATCGTGCTTGACTACACGATGCCCACAGCGTTACGTGCCATCCCACGTCCCAGGCGATCGGGAGTACATGCCCAGATCCTAAACAGAATCCTATCTTATCTGATCCTAGGAAATAGCTGAAAGTCTGACTAAAAATTGACTCGCTAACTCTGAACTTATTGACACTAAAGCTGACAGGAAAACAAACTAGATTACCTAACATTGCTCCCAACTCCCTCTAGGCCAAACTCTACTGAAGAGATTGAATCCTTTAGAGAAAATCCTCCTCCGAGTCACGCCAGCTGATGGGCTAGGCCATCGCACGTTGCTCCACCGATGTGGGTAGCCTATCCTGAAGGAGGACGAGTTTGCGTTGAAGCTTCTCTCGACTAAGCACCTCTCTCTACTTCTCGAGGTACCTAGGATGACGTGAGCAAGCTTGGGGAGGGCTCTCAGATCTGGACGGGAGCTAAGGAGGTGCGGAGGGAGAGTACATGCCCGGGACAGAAGATTGGCCAGAGATGGCACGACGGAGACCGGGAGCTTGGCAACGCGGCGTCCGAGAGTTGGGCAGGGCGGCGGCCAGGAGCTGGGCAGGGCGCGGCGGTGACCGGGAGCTGGGCGGGGCGGAGCGGAAGAGAGGGGATAAAGCGGCAAATAAGCTCAGCAAGAGGCGACATAGCATCGCGATGACGTGTTGACAGACCACATCGAACGAGAACATAAAAGAAGGCTCACACGCAGACACCTAGATTGAAAGGCACAACGCAGGAGCGCCGAGTCTCCGTGCAGCTCAGGCTTAACAAATTAGATAACGTTCACAATTCTTAAATCATTATTATTATTATAGAGATTTCAGTGTTCAAATAAAATCCAAAAAAAGAAAGAAAAAATAAATAAAGAAAATGAATCTGGTCAACTGTGCCTACCGCGGGTGGGCGAGCCTATGACTGGCTTGAAGCGATAGATAGGGGAGAATCCGAAATCCCATTCTCATCTTAATAGTCTGGTAGTTCTTAGTTCTTATTTCTGGTTAAGTTGCTTTCTTTCTATTTAACTTAGATTGTTCTCTAGATCTTTTGTAAATAGTCGAGTTGTAACTTATAGTCATGTCTTGAACCTGCTATGTTTCTGTTGTACCATTTTAAAGGATGTAATACTAGTGGAACGGAGCTTCATTGGTGTTATGTCAATGACTATATTATACTATATCATGCAGTGATATGCTGGGTCACCGCACGCCGTACCGCCCTCGGGGAGATCGTTCTCCATCAGGGCCGCTCAACTAGTAGATTAGATATTTCTTCGCCAAAATTTTCTCGCCGGCTGCTTGACCAACGTTTCTTCTTCTTTCGCCGATCATAGATCAGATTGTATCGTCCATAGCCGCATGTTTCACGTGTATTTCAACCCTGGCGTCGACTCAACTCCGACAAATCATCGTCAACGATCGTGCCAAGGAGGCTCCACGTGGCCCCAAGGGACGCCTTCACACACTGCGTCAGCTGCTCCATCCTCACGTCATCACCACGCCGATCCGTTTTCGCCAACATCGACCACACGTTTCTGATTACGCGCATCGCCATCAACAAAGGGCTGCACCTTCATCACATGTGGTCATCGTCGTCGACAACCATCTAAGCCAACAACATCGCCGCATCGTCGCTGCCACCACCGATCGTGGTCAACGTTAACGCCAACAAATTTTTCTTCTCCTCCACTAGCGATGTCGCGCAACTACAAGCGGAAAATACGGGTCTAATACCCGAAATCTCTTATCGCTACAATTCAATCACCATCAATAACTACCTTGTCGCCTTTGTCCACCACGACCTCGCCGAGAGTCACAGTCTAATTTTTATTTTGCACTAAATTAATTTTCTTCTTGCAACTACTTTATCTACTCCGACACATCGGCGGCCAACTTCTACGCACCGAGCGTTCACGGGGAATTTCTCTGCTGCTCCCTCCGGCTCTTGCTCGCATGGTTCGTGATGGTCCCTGTCTCCGCACGTCCGGTATTGGCAACACCGAAGTGTGCCTTCATCCCTAGCGCTCTCCCGAGTTTGGCAAGCTCGGCAAGACTCTTCATAATTTTGAAATTTTCTTTATAATATTTGAAAAATCTTCACGAATATTCAAAAATGTTTACAGTTCTTAAATCATTATTATAGAGATTTCAGTGTTCAAATAAAATCCAGAAGAAAGAAAGAAAAAAAGAAAGAAAATGAATCTGGTCAACTGGGCCTGCTGTGGGCGAGAATAGATAGGGGAGAATAGGAAATCCCATTCTCGTCTCCCCTCTCTCCCGTTTCTTCGAGAGGGTTCCTGTGCAGCTCCGAAAAGAAGAAGAGGGTCCCTGCCTTCCTGGGCAGCTCCGAAGAAAACAGAGGGGTTTCTCGGCCGACCACCGGCTCCACCGCCGTCGCTGCCAGCCACCAGCCGTTCCCTCCCCCGAGCTCGCAGACCGAGAGCTCCGTCGGCGTCCCGCAGATCCTCCATCTCCCGTCTGACTGTGCAGTAGCCCGTCGAGATGTCCGTTGCACGGTGCGGCGGAAGTGGCACTGGCGCCCATCTGACGGCCCAGAGGATGAAGGCAGCTTGGAGCGACCGTAGCGCCGGCATGACTTCTCTCTGCCCGTGTTCCTACCCCCACCGGCTCTCTGCTCCAGCATCGCGGCCATTGGTAAGTTTGGACTTATGTCTGTTAATTATTTTTTATACCTGTTGTAAAAAGAACCAGATTCTCGGGGGATTGCTGGCTCGGCAAGTGTCCTCTTTGTCATCAACTCCCTAGAATATATTACCTTACCTTCAGCCAAAACATCACTGTAAATACAGTTCTTACAAAAGGCTCTAGTTCCTAAAGGACGAAATGTTGTCTAACAATCTGGTAAATACTTGTAGTCAGGTTCGAATTTTGGACGAACCTGACAAAGTTAGGTGGTTGTTAACAAGATATGGTGAGTTTTCTGTCACTTTTTACATGTATTTGTCTGGCAGGAGAGTAAATTTTCCTTATAAGTTTTTTCGAAGCTGAGGATTCCTTTTGCGTACTATAGTTCTCTATTGGCTGGTTGTTAAAAACCCTGTTCTTACCAGAGATAATTTTAAATAGAAAGAAAGGGAAGACTCTGATTTTTGTGAGTTCTGTGATGCTCATGCAACACAACAACACCTCTCCTTTTTCTTGCCGTTTAGCTTGGTATATGTGGAATGTTGCAGGGATGTCCTTGAACATTAGGACGGTTCCTTGTTCGTTTTCTGAATTGTACCAGCAATGTGTTGCTACCTGGGATTGACAGGAAGGTAGTGATGATGGGTGCTGCTGCAATTTGTTGGACTTTATGGAATATGAGAAATACATCGTATTTCCAAAGTTGTCCATCCAAAAGATCCTACTAATGTTGTTCCTTCTGCATTCATTTTCTGAATTCTTGGGCGAAACTGCAGAGAAGTGTGCTGCGAAATCTTCTTTAATAGGGCTAAAAAATGGCTAATGTGGAGCACAAGGTCTTTTGGTGACAGCATGGCTGGGATCCTGTCAACAGGAGGCTGGCTATGTAGTTGCTGACTCGCCATAAAAGAACTGATGTGTTTATTCCACCTCTCCAGCAAAAGCTATAGCTGTGAAAAACCTTGTCTGAAAGGTGCTGTGGTTTTATGTGTTTTCTGTGTTACAGTTTTTTTGTTTATTTCTTACTTCCTGCTGTTGTGAACCTTTGGCATTCGTTGTTCTGTCATTAGGCCTTGACTCTTGATCTAAGTCATATTCGGTTGTCCTGTCATTAGGTCTTGACTCTTGATCGAAGTCTTTTGTGGCAGATAGTGAGAGTTTTTTTCTCGTGTTTTCTGCAAAGTAACTTTTTTTTCGAAAGTTCTGCAAAGTAACCTGGAGACTACTGTGACTTCACCTAATTTCGTAATAAAACTTGCAGCGTTGCTCTGCTGTTCCTTCTCCTGATATGGAGGAGTGGATTATGGAGGAGTGGAGCGTTGCTAAGAAGAGAAGGAATGAGGAGTGGGAGATATTGAAGGATGAGGTCGCCCGCATGTTTCAGCCACTGGTCCGTAACCTAAGCAAGATTTCTACACTCCGAAGCCCTTATGATCTCGAGGACTACCAAATCGGCATGTTTTTTGGTGTGTTTGAATTAAATTATTCCATTATGTATTCACTGTTTAATTGGTGAACCAATACAGCACTCCTCACATTACAATATTTATGTCTATTTGTAGGTACGTTTCTTGGCTGTGTTGGCTGTTACCAGCTGTGGAAAATGGCGCCTTCAACATTTATGGATGTCGCACTTGCTCTTCTGATGTATAAGCTTAGCATTGTATCCTCAGAGCTGCATCGGCACCACAAGTCAAACAGCTTGACCACCCGGCTGAAATTTGGTACTCCTTTACGTCTTTTAATGCTTTTCAGTTATACTACGCACTCTTAGAATCAAGAAGAGTCATCTGATGCACAAAGTGATAGAAGTTAAAGAGGAAATTGTATAACAAACTAGTATCTTACTCTGTGTGCTTTTTAATGAAAGAAAAAGGTATAAATGACTACCAAGCATAGATACAAACTGTTTTGAACTATTCTGTTCCTAGTAGAACTACTATTATGGTCTTATTTTGATTCATTACTGTTTTGCAACTAAAATAGTAGTATCAGCTTAATTCAAACTGCAGTCATTTCGGGATCCAAGTAACAAAATTATAATGCATACACCAGAATGGTCTTTGCCTCTTTGCACTAATGCCATATGTCCACTGCAATATTTGTCCCTGCATAAGTTTTTATTTCAAGAAAACTGTATAAGTTTCCATGAACTGAATAGTTAACACAACTTTCACGAGTGACTGATCAATTGCAACATTCAATCATGTGTGTGTGTGTGGGGGGGGGGGGGGGGGGGGGGGGGGGCTTTAGCAACATTAAATATCTTCGTTGGCATTAATTATTACTGTATTTCTTACACATTCATATATAATTTATAACTGACGGTTACTTTTGCAAATCACAAGTCCTTCAGTTTTTATTTCCATTGCTCAATCTCATTCTTGTTTGCAGTAGTTTCACTTCCCCATATTTTTGGACATTCATTGGATATCCTTCTCAATGTAGGTACCATTCTTGTCATGGTTTTGAAGGATATCAAGAAAAACTATGTCCTCCTGGATGCTATTAGGTCAGTATGCAATGTCTAACTACCGAATCATTTAGTAGTCACGTGCGGCAGTTTCATGTAGAATTATTGCTTGCATTTAAAAAGATGAGGGATATTCTTCTTCTAACAGTGAAATACATACTCTAGAATGAAAACTTACTTCTCCAATTTATACATCATTCTGTTTTGATGCTTCTTGTTTTTTTCTTGTATATTTTACAATTTGTAACTTGTGATGCTCATATACCAGCAATTAAACCTCATAGAAGTTATACTTCAGGAGTTATGGTTATCTAGAAGTTATATTTCAGGAGTTATGGTTATCTACATATAGGTCATCCCCACAGCGGTAGCTAATGCTTTTTGGCATCCACAAGAACCTTGTGACAGATTTGATTCTTAGGGGTACATTATAACGCTAGAAAACATTCCTAGAAATTTGAATTGTGAAGGGCAAACTAGAACAATATACATTTGTGATGTTGAATTCATAATTAAGATTGGAACTGTAACGCTTACGTGAGATGGGTGATGGAAGAGAAAGATGGGGCCATATGGGGGCTCATTTTTATTTCTTGCCATTATTAGATATTGCTGTTTGTATGTCATTTTGTTCTGCTGCCCCAGTTTAACTTTATTTCTTGCGAGAAGTGTCAGGGTGATGGAAGAGAAATAATGTGTGTCTGCTAGATTTTTGGCCAAGTTTATGCATTAGCTTTGGTGTATTAATATTGGAGCTTGAACATGAACATATGATATACTTTGTATTATTTGCGGTGTGATGGTTTTGATGAGTATAATCCTTCCACAGCTGTTTGTTACATCTGTATGTTTCTTATGTATTAGATATATACAGCTTCACAATCATCTTTCAATAGTCTGCCAATCTTTGGTGAAACTCTTTGTAGACTATAGATTCCCGAGTCCTACTTTATGCAAGTAATCTCAAGTTCTTGTATCTAGTGTATCAATATGATGCAAGGTGAGAGTTAACTCAGGAGCTCTGACCTTTTGTCAACTAAATACGAAACCGACAATACCATCAAAACACTTGTTAATAGATTGGCTGTATTTGCGAAGTTCCAGTACAGTAGCATTGTACCTGTCTGTTCATCTGATTATGAAACAATTACATGTGTCATTTTTCCTCATGCGTGCATTTATTTTGGAGAATGGTTCATTCGAGCACACTGACTAAAAGTTGTTGCATGATGACATAGGATGCCAGTTTTCCTCCTTTACATCTGCTGTTTCCTTTTTGATGTGGCTGGGGTGAAGAAGTATGGGAGGAGGGTTCTTATCTTTCTGGTTAATCTGCTGAGGATGAGAGGGGGACTTCAAGAAATCTGGAGGATCATGTGGTGTCCGGGATACGTTTCTCCCTACGTCGACCGTGGTGTGTGGTCAGACGTGGTGCATGAGGCGAGAGCAGGCCCTCTTAATTAGGTCTCTTTTTGGATGATTATTGGGAGGTATTGGAACCACTTCTTAAAAATACTTGCAAGGAATTCTGGTTGTATGTGCAAGGGATTCGGTGTAGTCCAGTCCATGGGTTTATGACTCCGGGTAAAGAATTTGCAGGACTTGCCATGTCTGTGTACTGGTAGGTCTCTTTTTGGATGATTGGGAGGTATTTCGACCAGTTCTTAGATACATGCAGTGAATTCTGGTCGTGTATGCAAGGGATTATTCGGTGTACTCCAGGCCATCGGTGTATATATGCGTTTGTTCCAGACTCCTGGTAAAGAATTTGCGGGAGTTGCCATGTCTGTGTACTGGTAATGTGTAGTACTAGTTGCCTGCCTATCCGCATATCTTCAATCCTACTGGTATTTTGTAGTGGGAAAATGATTCGGTCCGGGGCGATCCCGCGCATCCATCGTCCGGATGGTGCGACACTCGCGCAGACGGCAGTTCGTGGTGGGCCCGCGTGTATTACTGTCCTTCCCTTCTTATCTCTTTCCCAGAAACAGAACGGAGGACTTCCAGCCAAAGTGTCGCCGCCGCCCGCCCCAAGCAGGCTCCACCGCCGGCGCTCTGCTGTGGCCCGACAGCCCCTTCAGCCGCCGCCGCCCCTCTCCTCTGCCGCCTCTTGCAGCTCACCGGAGTTTTCGCTGCACCTCGTCTGCCACCCCGGTTGGCCCACGCGTGCGAGCTCCAGCACCCGCCATGCGCTGCTTCGCCGGCGTATTTCTACGGGGGCGCCCGGTGGCAAGGAGACCATGGACCATGGACGCGGCGGTCCGTGCGCCACCTCAACATGCCTATCGGAAGCAAGCCCCATCGTGACGCCGGCCTACAAGAGGAGCTCGCAGGTTTTCTCCGGTGAGGTCCCTGGCAAATTTTCCGACGAGATCTCTGGCGAAATAGGTTTTTTGCTACATTAGAAAAAAATTGCTACCACCGTTTACTGGATTTGCTACAATAGGTTAAATTGTTTGCTACCGACGGTCAGTGTCATTGCTACCGACGGTCAATGGATTTGCTAAAGTAGTATAAATATTTCGTTATAATCTTTTTCCTTTTTTTTTTGCTAAGACATCCCTAATGAGGTCTCCGGTGAAGTAGGTTTTTTGCTACATTAGAAGAACTTTTTTGCTACAACCGTATTATGGTTTTGCTATAACAGTGTCAACTTTTTGCTACAAGGTCTCCAGCGAGAGTCACCGGCGAGTTTTTCCGACGATGTTTCCGGCGAAGTCGGTTTTGCTACATTAGCACATTTTTTTTGCTGCATGGCCTCCGGCGAAGTCTCCGGCGAGACGTTCTATTTCTGGAACGAACCGTTTTTTTTGCTTCGGAAGCAAAAGCGGGGATATATGCAGGAAAAAGATGTGTTTTGCAGCAAAAGCGGGTTTTGGACCTATTTAGTGGACACGTGTCATGCAGGGGAGAAGGACGATAGGAGCCTTCCCATCGTGTCCAGGGGACGCGTAGCAGTTGCCTTTGTAGCGATCACTTGGGAGTATTATATATCTATCGACCAACTGGAGTAGTAATATCATTGCTTTTCCTTTTGAACAACTATCGTGCAAATTGAAATTTGTTGCACTGTTGTAGAGCAGAGCAGAAACGAAGAAGTGTAGAGATTCAGTGTACCGCGGGCACTGTCCGTCCTGGCCCCTGGGCCTGGTGCGGGGGTGACCGGGTGGCTCTCTTGCACACCATCGATCAAGCAGGCAAGTTGATACGCTTGTGCAGGAGTTCCCGTCGCTCTTATACAGCAGTTCCAGGAAGGTCGTTTTCTTCGTCCGGATGGGGGAAAAAAAAAACACCCGGTCGCGTTAATAGGCTCACTTTTCGCTGGATTTAGCCCATTTTACATCCGGGGTTTCTGCCGGGGACAGCCTGGGAACGCCGGATAAAGCGAAACAGGGTGGGGCAACTCTGTTGGCGACACAACCCATTCACCACCGTGATTCGGCTCTTCCTCGGTGCAGAGCTTTTCCCTAGCTCCCCCTCGCCGCTATATCGCCGTCGGCAAAGCACCGCCACGCCTAGTCGAAACCACGCTTATAGAAAGGTCCGCCACCACGTATCCCTTCCCCTCGGCTTAGGCCTTGTTTCGCCTCCTCTAGCCTTTGTCGTAGCTTGGCTCCGTTCCGTGCTCCCCCCACCTCGCGCGCGAAGTGTTTGGCGTTTTGCCAATTCAGCCATGGATTCCAACGACGAGGAGATGTTCGCCCCGTTGCTGGAGGAAGAGACCGCCGTAGCCGTCGAAGATGAAGAGCACATGCAAACCCTCGCCTCCTTGGCCCGGCTATACACGCAGACTGCAGCGCCAAAGCCTGAAGGCTCGGCGAAGGGTCGCCGGAAGTGCAAAGCAAGGCAGCGGGTGGAGGGCTACTGCATGCTGTACGGCGACTACTCCGCCGACGAGCCGCTGCACGAAGAGGCCGTGGTTCGGCGCTGTTTCAGGATGAGCCGGAAACTCTTCCTCGACATCGTGCATGCCATCCGGGAGTTTGACCCCCATTTCGTATGCAAGAAGGATTGCACCGGCATGGTAGGGTTCTCCTCACTACAGAACTGCACAATGGCGATGATGTTGATTGCATACAGAGCTCTGGATGATAGTGCTGATGACTATCTCCGCATGGCCGAGTTCATCACCATCGATTGCTTGTACAGGTTCTACAGGGCAGTGATTGCAGTGTTTGGACCATAGTACTTGAGAACACCCAATGCTGGAGACACTGATCGGATTCTCGCAGTCATTGAAAGTAGAGGATTTTCTGGGATGCTTGGAAGCATCAACTGCATGCAATGGCAGTGGAAGAACTGTCCATTCACTTGGCAAGGAATGTACAAACTCCACAAAGGAGGTTGTAGTGATACTCGAGGCACTTGCTACACATGATCTTTGGATTTGACACTCATTTGGCATGGCAGGATAGAACAACGAAATCAACATCCTCTAGTTCTCAAATGTCTTTGCCAAGCTTGTTGAGGGTCATGCTCCCCCTATGAACTTTGAGATCAACTGGCACCACTACAATAAGGGATACTATCCAAGATGGTCAACATTTGTGAAGACTATCTCAAGCCCGATGCTTCCCAAGCATGCTCAGTTTGCCAACGAACATGAAGCTTACAAGAAGGACGTGGAGCGGGCATTTGGTGTGCTCCAATAGAGGTTTGTAGTTGTCTGGTTCCCTGCTATGACCTAGTCAAAAGATCAAATGTGGGAAGTGATGAACTGTTGTGTGACCTTGCACAACATGATCATTGAGGATGAGCGGAAGAATCCAGTGGATTTGGTCGAGCAGGACGAGCCATACTACAAACAGGGGCCTCTTGCAGAGCCTGATCACCAGGTGTTGGCATCGTGGGCTGCCTTCATCGCCATGCGTCAGGAGATTTGAGACCCGACAGTGCATCAACAGCTCCATGATGATCTGGTGGAGCACATATGGATACGCAATGGCAACACATAGCAGCTATGCCGAACATGATCTGGCCAAACTATGGTGTGTTTTATTCTATGGCGAACTCTACTGAACTTTGTTTGTTTAATTTCATGTCGAACTATACCAAACATTGTTGCGTATTCATATTTATGCCGAACTATGTGAATTTGAGCTGAATTCGGGCGAAATGTCTGCGATATTGCCTTGCCTGGGAACCTCGCCTAGGAACACGAGTGGGAAACTGGCCGTTCTCGGACTGAAAGTTACATCCATCCGGTGCTAAATAACACTGGATTTCAGCCTAGGAACGCTGAACGAGTGGAGATACTCTGAGAGCATCTCTAGCAGACACCACATCGGACCCCCCATATGCATAATAATCGCCGTTTTGTGGGTTTGGACGAAAAAAAGGGCCAGTCTAGACACCGCATTGGACCCCATACCAAAAAAAATCCGGGCCATCCAGTTTCGCCCCGCGGAAACCCCAAGTTCTCGGGTTGGCGAGGTTGTGCGAGCGCGAACCCCATCTCCTCTCCCGCGTTGGCGCGAAGGAACATTCAGCTCCTCCCTTTCCCGCTTCCGCCCCACCACCCATCCCCGATTCCGCCGCTTCCGCCCCTCTCTGGACTCCACAGCGGTGTGCTCGCACCGGGATGGAAGCCTCAACCCGTCACTGCTCACGGACCAGGCCGCGCCACGCGGATCGATTCCACCCACCGCAACCAGATCTAGCGCCACCGCAGCAGCCGCCACCGAGGAGCTCGTGGTCGAGGAACCGCAACAAGCTATCCTCCCCAACAGCAAGCGGAAGCGGCTGAGGCAGCATGTCGTCGCCGCCCCTCCCCTACTGCTGCCCCTCCTGCTCCGACTAAGCGGACGAAGAGGCCGGTCAAGAAGTTGCCGGCGCAGAAGAAGCCAGCGCCGAAGAAACCCTGCACGAAGAAGCCAGCCGCCGCCAAGATGGCGTCGTTGATAGCTTGGACGGTGGCGATGGCCAAGGCGCTGTCGGCATCGGCTGTTGTGCACAAGGTGGTCGACAAAAGTCCCTGACATAGGTATGAATACTCGAGTACATATGATTCGCTACCCAGGCCTGAAGAAATACTTACGACCCATGAAGAGTCAAGATGATTGCCCAATAGGAGAAACCGACAAAGGCTGTAATTGTATTAGGAAATAGGGAAACATACCGACATCTTGTTGGTATTGTAATTACATATATGTAACCTATTTACATACAGCTTTGAGACCCGGCCTATTATATATAGGACGGGAGAAGTCTAGGCAAGATCACCGAACAATACCCAAGCGATTTGTAATAGTGCGATTCACCAAATATTCAGGCAACTTTGACTCCATTGTTCTCCTGACATCCGACGAAATCCCCAACGTTCTCTTTTCCAAAAAACCCTAAGTCCCTGTTCATGGACATTGTCGAGATCACCCCTCGTCAATTGGCGCTGTCCGTGGGGAACTTGAACGCTAGAACCATGGATTCGGCAGAACTCTCTTTTTCAAGCATCAACCCAATAGAAGTGGTTCCACACCCGTCCACCCTCTATGATAGTACCCGCTGAATTCAACGGCGGATCCGATCTAATCATCGGAAGCTTCCACTTCCAAGTAGAAGGCCCCCAAGAATCACACCCTTCAGCCCTGATTACATCAGAACCGTCGGTGGAAAAGACTACGATTATGGTGATACCAACATCATCTGTCGAATCCTCCATGGAGGTCACGGAGGAAATCGAAGCACCAGAAGAAAACAAGCAAGATGAGGCAGATCTAGGGGACCTTGATGGTCTTTACAACAATCTCTCCTTCGAATCAGAGTCCCCATTACCTCCATCATGTGGAACAATCCCAACAAACTCTGAACCCGGGGGAAGCAGTGAAAGCATCGACTTCAGGATAAGGATGGCAGAAATCTACCAAGAACAGAAAATAATGGATTTCACTATTTACCCGACAGTGTCTCCCTCGGTTCATATGACAACAACACAAGCCCATACATGACACACCACCAAGTGTGCATGGTTAACGGGAATACCTCGACACCGCGCGATTCTAACGGTAACCCTATCCTCGATCCAAATGATATTTTGTCGGATGCAAATGCAGGAAAGCACAACAACGAAGGGGACCACGAAAACAGGGGAGAAACAACGAACAACCACATAGTCCCAGGAAGAAGAACAGAACCAAACGAGGAAGAGAGGCGAACTCTTCAGCTACCAGCGGCGGCATGGCAAAAAGCCAGGGAAGCAATTTCGGGTGTAGTTCCAATGACAGCTGACGCCTCACACGAAGATTTATTAGCATATAAATACTTGCTTCACCACAAGAAGAGAGACCTACTAAGGATGCAGAGGCAACTCGACAAAAGAAAGAGGTTAGCCGACGAATCCAGCCTACGACGGGCACAACTAAGCTCTACCCGAAGGTCTGGGAGCATAACAGGAGGAGCACCGCCAGGAAGGGGAACATCTCGATTACAGAACATCCTTGAAACATAAAGGAACGCACTGATCCGAGACCTTGATCTATCGTTTATGTCAGTAGATCAAGCAGGAAACATCAAAGCAAAAACAACTCAAGCAGATAATGTGGCCGCATAAACATATCTGATCACAACTCAATCCGCACTCGACGATCCTCGTGCAGCTCTTCACCATTCCACCCTGATGAACCTCAGCATGGTAGGAGCAACTCTCACACAAGCAGAACAAGGAATTATGCATCAACCCGACAGATCCCCACGCCATCGTAGCAGCCCTCGGCAAGCGAGGCACACCCGGTGATCGCGATCCCCACATCAGGAACATCTTTCAGGACTAGAGCCGCGAAGTAACACAAGAGATGAAAACCGCAAACAAAGATACCATGGAGGCAACAACGAAGACGACTATGAACTATGCGGAGCCAGCTGCTTCATTCAGCGGATTCGAAAAACTTCAGTACCCAAAGACTTTAAACTTCTGTATGACCGCCAAAAATTCGATGGACTTCAAGAGCCCGAAGCCTGGTTAACAGATTATCTGGCAACAGTCAAGCTACAAGGTGGCTCCAAGGCTACCGCTGCAAAGCTTACAGCTACACCTAATTGGCACAGCCCGCTCCTGGCTAAAACAACTACCTGAAGATTCTATGAGCAGCTGGAACGACCTTGAGGACAAATTCTTCCGAAATTTCCAGTCCACTTTCAAGTGACTCGTGTCTCTAGAACAATTGCGAGCCTGTAAGCAAAAGCCAGGAGAATCAATACGAGCCTTCGTCCAGTGATGGGACATTATAAAAAACTTGGCTGAATCCATATCCGACGAAAGAGCAATCGATGCCTTCAACGATGGACTTTGTCGGCAAGAATTCATTGAAGAACTGGGACGAATCAAACCAAAGACAATTTTGCAGCTGATGGACATAGCCAATCGTTGGGTCAATGGAGAAGATGCATTACACAACAAAAGAGCCCGCTTACCCGAAGAAGACAGGGACATGCGCAATAACGATAGAAGGTGACAAAACAATGATGGGTATAGCACACCAAGTTATGTCGCAGCCGGTTTCTCTAGAGGGGACAACAGACGAAGCGATGACTACAACAACAGGTACAGTAGTAACAGGGACGACGCCGACGAAAGCCAGCCACAACAACGGTACCAGACAAAAAGTAGAGACCCGCCCTTGTCAGCAGGACAAATGTTGGAAGGACCATGCAATATGCATTTCTACGCCGACTCAACAGGGAAAAGGCGATCCAATCACCTTCTAAAGGATTGCCGAACATTCTTAAAAATGCAAGAGCTATGCAAGGCAAGGGAAACCGAAGCAACAAAGCGAGGCTATGTTACTACACCTGGCGCTTTTGCTATCGGTGCACCAGCACCACCACCAGGAGAATATCATTTTGCGGCCCGAAAGTTGGGGTGTCTAGGCAACGCGGTACCCGAGTTCCCTGATATCATCCGCGATGACTATAGTTGGCGTGCCAAATACTCAGAGGGTCTTTTTCGGCACGAATTCAACTTTATGTTTCAATACAAAAAATCAGGCTAATGGCCGTCAAGTTGGGCCCCCCTGTTAGTTCTCGCCGTTATGTCGCTCCCGTCGCTTAGGTGTCAATGAAGCTTGCAGCGTTGGCGCCTGCATCCATTACGCGTCTTCTTCTTCCCCAGAGCGGCAATCTGTGGGGCGTCGCAGCCATGGCACGGAGCTGGGACATGGACAAACCTGCTCGGCCCAGTGCTCTCCTCCCTGTAGGCTTGCAGCATTGGCGCCTCCATTACTCGTCTTCTTCCCCGAAGCGGTAATCTATGGTCGTGGCCATGGCACAGAGCTGGGAAGTGACGAAGCTGCTCGGCCCTGCTCTCCTCCCCATCCCGAGTCGGAGCTCGCCCTCACCGTGGACGCACCCATGGCACGGTCGGGGACAAGAATTGGTTCCCAGTGAGATCTATCACCTTGTCGACCATGCTCGGTTCTGTTTTCCTCCTCTAGAATCCGAGCTCGCCGTCGCCGTGGTTGCACCTGCACCAATTCTGCCACCTCTGCCGAGGTCTCTGTGGTAGCTCAAGTTATGGGGCTCTCCAAGTTCTGCCATGTTGGGCCTGTAAGTGTTGTTGTATGTTAAACCAGCAAATCTCGTTTGTTCAAATCTCTTGGGCTGTACCAACTTCATTGTGTTTAATTATGAAAGACAAAATATAAATGACTTCTCTCAATTTCTCGCATAGAAAAATGCACAGCTAATTTCATATTCTCACAGGAACTGGCCCCACTTGTTGAACCGGCGGCACTGCCACGATCTCCACGTAACCACGGTGAGTTCTCGAACCAAAAGTTGCAGTTACCACGTTTCTTCTGCAGTCATTCCTCTGCAGTTTATCCTGGGCGCTTCTTCTTCCTCTGTTCTGGAACCGTCGGTTCATCTTCTTCTTCCTCTCGAAGGCAGTTCCTTGCAGGCAGTTCCTTTCACCCATTTCCTTGCAGGCAGTTCCTTTCACCCATTTCCTTGCAGGCAGTTCCTTTCACCCATTTCCTTGCAGGCATGGACGATGGGAAACGCACAACAGAGACCCACTTGGTCCCTGCCCATGGCACCATGACTTTGATAGTGGTGTACACAAATGATGAAGCGACTGTGGAGACAACTCTTGCCAGGTTTGAGCAATTGCTTGAGAAAGAGAAGCACAAGTTTGTGGGGCTAGACTTGGAGTACACCCGTGCAAATAAGCGAAAAAAATCCTCCACAAGAGATCGCTGTCGTGCAAATCGCCATACATGAGGAGGTCCTCGTTTACCACTTCTGTAGGTATGTGAAATTTAAATTTGAGATCACCACTTCTGCATCCCTTGTTCCCTTACATCCCTAGAACCATCTAAGTGCAGGAGTAAATCAACTGAGATGCGTTGTCCGGCTCTGGTCGAGTTCTTGTGTAGGAAAGGGATAACTTTCACTAGCATGGATATCACAAATGACGCAATTATGCTTTCTCATGCGTTGATAAAAATCCCAGAGGGGCACCACATCGACATCCAAAATCTGTACAAGATCAAATCATACCCAACGAAGGATGGTATGGGTGATCTGGCAGCGGAAATCATCGATAAATCCTATGAAAAACTAAAGAAATTGAAGCGACTCGATCACGACTACTGGGAGTGGAAGCCGATGAGCCAAGCACGCCTCGAGTATGCAGCTAGAGACGCCTACATGGCGTACGAGTTGTATAGTAAGCTCATTACCATGAAAGATGGGATGGTTAAGGCGGTGTTTTTTGCGAGAGAGCTATGCCCTGGTTGCAAGCTAGCCCAGGAGAAGAAGCGCGAGGAGGACAGAAAGCGGTTTCAGGACGATCAGGGATCTTGGGACGGTGGCGACATCAAGCGGCTGAAGGGGAAGCAAGTCAAGGATGACAACAAGCGGTGGTGATACATTATGTGTTTGAACTAGATTTTAGTTTCTAGTTTATTATGTGTGTGATACACTTAGTTACTTCAATACAAAATTTGAACCAATTTAACTTGTTGATGTATTTCTTGACAATTATAATATAATCGAGCACTAGAAATATTTTGTAGTGTGCATGCGCATGATCAGTAAATATAATTGAACACTAGAAACTTTAAGGCACTCCATATAAAGGAGTAGATTA